>CM052206.1:4582789-4721366 GCA_028454225.1 Lasioglossum leucozonium
ATAGTAATTAGTCGATAGTTGAATTTAGTCGATAATGCCCATCACTATCACCACCCCTGTTCGGTGCGACGGCTGTGTTGCCTCGTGTACTACGTAAACCATGTCCGTCGAGATCGCTCGCTAATACGGTCTCTCCTCTCGTGTTTCGCCAATTTTTTTTCACCACCATCGATCGAACGCAACCGTCCACCTACTCTCTAACCCATCGCGTAGTTCGTGTTCGACGCTACAACCGAGCGCGACCCACGGGACAGAGAAAATGCGGTTTCACCGAGGGGAATTGATAACATGAGGTACTCGCATGCTTGTTCACCTTCTGATTAACACTAGCTTTGCGCATCGCTAAAAGTTACTATTTTATGAGAATGCGCCTTTCGGCATTTTTAGCCAATTTTTTTTATGTATACACAAAGACGTAAATTCGTTTCGTAATTCTTCGTGTCTTTGTAATCTTAATAATGAAAATATTGTCATTTTAACGGTTCCCGTAAGCCTAGTGTTAATATAGTTCTATTTTTTGGGGGAATTTATCTGTTTTCGAGGCAATTCGCTGATGCTTCGTTGCGTCATGTATAGAAATTACTAGTGCTTGCAACGGGTCTACGGGATTTCTAGTTACTTAATTATAGTAATCTAATTTCTGATTATACGAGATCGAATCTTTTGATGATTTTATCCGATTCTTGTTACATTGTGTACGAGAATCGCTTTGTTTCAACATTCGTTAAGTTAGTTGCGATTAACGTATGACACCAGTCGTTACGATTCCTAGTTACTTATTCCAAGATGGAATCTTTTGAGAATTTCATCCGATTATTTCAATCACCGCGTGTAAGAATCATTTCATTGAACAATTGTTAAGTTAATGGGGGTTAGTCTATGACACTAGTCGTTACAATTTCTCGTTAATTATTCCAAGATCGAATCTTTGGGGGTTTCTATCTGTTACATCGTGTACGAGAATGACTTTATCCAGCAATTGTTAACTTGGTTAGTAGGTGTAGAGCTATAGGATGCTAATGGCATAGAAACTTCTATACACAGACAGGTGTATATGGGTTATTTCTTGTCTCGTGCGCTTTTTATGCAACCGTTACAGGTAACTAGTCTGCGGACCTTCGTGGAAATTCTCACAGCGGTAGACTTTAATTTATACAGGAATTGAATTGCAGATTTTACATTTTTCTTATTACGATTTTACAGAATCGTGGATTCTGCGAACGTATTAAATCGTGATGTATAAATAAGTCGGCTTAATCGCGCGATCAAAGACAAGCTTGTCTCTGATAACGATTCCCGGTAAACAGGAAGATACTGTCAGTCGGAAGAACTCGATAATATCGTCGATGGGTTTTTCGTTAGGATTACCTGGATCATTCGATTTACCTGGAAGGGTGGACGAATTTGCGAGTCATACAGTTTTCGTAGTATTTCGGGGCACACTATCTGTCTGCGGTTTTCGACTAAATATAGTCTTTAGACTTCGAGGAAAAGATTTCATTGGTAGAAACTTGAAACGGTAAAACGATAAACAGAACTTGAGAATATCGATAGATTATCATCGGCTTATTAAAATTATGAAAGGAATAAATAAATAAGTCCCTTTTTAGTTGTAGTACTTTGTAAATACCGCAGAAAATGTTTATTTGGCATAAAGATCCATTGTTTAGTGATTATTTTCGTTGGCTGTGCAGTGAGAATTGGCCGTTCGTCGTTGCAACACTAATTTTTCTCGTTGAAGTGTTAATTATCCTTCGGATGCGGTAAGCATTGTCCTCGTTTTTACTATGACGAATATGGGATAATTCTTGAATATTGAAAATATTCGATTTTTTGAAGAATCTATCGATATATAAGTTTTGGTAAATTTGATATCGATGTTTTTCAATGCTTTGTCAAATGCGTGGAATGCGAACTGTGCAGAAGAAACAGGGAACCGGTGTCTCGAGACTTTGAGGTCATCGGAATTTTTTTTCAATGAAATCATGTTCCTGTTCCTACGCAACAGTAATGAATGTCAATCGAACGAGTCACGCCTCATTATTCATTCTTAATAATTCTATCAACGGAGAATTCTCACGGCGTTTTTATTAATAGCACCTCTAAATCGAATCGGTTCCTTTTTTCCCCTGTTTTTTAAAGGAAACTGCTATTCCTCATCAATTATACACCGGAGTGATTAGTGTCGTTGAAAAGTATTCAGTCACGAAACGTTCGTTAAGTGGCTTGCTCGATTATAAATAGAGTAGAAATCTTAATTTACACATTTGCTCGCCCGTGGAAACTAGAATCGAATAGAAATGTTGTTACACGGTTCAATCAAGGAACAAATTACACTTCGTTCAACAAAGAGTTGGCCAATCAAGTGTGCTATTTACGGCATTGTGCACTGGCATCTACAATTAATTATATAATAAATTAACTGATGGAATCATTAATTCGTTGCTTGATGCACTGTTCACGAATAGGGTGCGACTAACAGGTCTTTAAAGATCAAATTCACACAATACATAGTTCACTTCTTGGTTTAATATTGTTGGTATCTTTACAGTGAACAATAACGTAAGGAAATATTAAATTTTAACAAACAATATACATTACAGTATTCCATATATTCATATTTGACGCGGATGAACAAAAGTCTGCAGTCTACTTATTAATATTCGAAATTATTTATTTCATCGTCGTAAGGGAAAGAAAAATCATGTAGCATAATCGTCATTGCGAATAAACGCACAGTTCCACATTCTGTAAATGAAATAAATCGCTTCAGGGGTTAAATAGCAGTCAAAATGCCCGAGTTAGGGGAGAAAGGGGGGCTGTTGAAAGTTCATGGGTGGTAAAAGGGGGCGCGAGGCGACGGGGCCCGGGTTTCTGTTGTCCATTAATTCATCGACGAGTGAATGAGCGTAACCTCTGCGGAAAAATCGGGCGCAGATACATCAAAATATAAATAGAAGTGTCTGAGACGGTCCGGCGCGGTGTGTCGACGTGTGTCGTCGGGCGCACGCTGTTCGGAGCCTCTCGAAGCCACCAAGAATGTAGAACCCCTCTCTCGAACTCGTGAAACCCGCTCGAACCGAGAAAATTCGTCGTCCAAGTCGGTGTGCAACCGTTTGTGGGATGCAACTAGGCACTCCCAGCGACTGTTATACCGCCCGGATTGGGAGATTTAGTTGCTTTCCCAACGAGACAGATATACTGGTCTAAGGCTTTTGTAAATTAACCCTCCGAAGGCGGGTGCTTTTGACGATTTCGTGGCAACCATGGTTGGATCCAATCGAATCCAATTTTATTTTATACAATTGAGAACATGTTTCTTTGAGATTGATCTATTGATCGTAGACAGTGTCCGTCTCGCAGGGATGTAAGGTTGATCGACTGCATTTTCGCGCAACGCGTGCCAAATAGAGATCGTTTTAATGCCGCATGGTACGATCGAAAGGCGACACAGCATCGTTCCATTATTTCCAGCACCGTGTGTCTCCGAGCAATAAAAAGCGACAGCGACCGCGTGGGCGTCGAACGGGATCTGAAATTCGGCAAATTTTCACCGGTTAATCGGTACGCGCTTTGATGATATCGCCGGCGAGACGACGACGGCGGGCCGCGTAAACCCACACGAAAATAAATTTTGCGGAGTGTATTGCCGGTTCATTCTAAGGCGCATAGAATGATAGCTATTTCCGTTAAGGAGAAAAAAACCGTTGGGCACTGTCTGTCTCCGCGGGTTTCTAAAGATAAAGCCAGTCTGCAAGCGATTTAACAAGAAAATCGTTCCCTACCGGCTTCTCTGCATCCTTCTATGCATCGTCCTATGGATCGGATCCAGCCATCGCCGCGAATAAAAGGAGAGACGACGTTGGAAATGAAACACGGAGGCAATCAGCGAAAACCGATCGGAACCGGGCAAAATGGCGACCGGGAAAAATGCGGTCGCCCGACAGCGCGAATCTATTTATCGAAGCCTAGAAAAATAGCAGACGCGGATGTTGACTCATTGTGCTACTCTCACTTTTTGCCGCGATTTCCATCGAATCTCTTCCACATATTTCCGCGCTCGCCGACACTGCGTGACGCAATGGATTGTGGTCGTTGACGGTGACCGGTGATAGCGTTTTAATCCGATTACTTTTCCCACCTCTGCTGTTCCGTTTTTATTGCATTGGTTATTGCGTGGACAGAAATTATTTATGCGTGGACCTCTAGCCTGCTTTCTTACAGTGAAAAAGAGATAAAAATCATATTAGTGCCTATTAATGCACACGATTTCTTTTGTATTTCATCTAAACTCATCAATTGCCTAACTAATTTCGACTAACGAGTACAAAGTTTCTGCTCATTTTCCCAGGTTCATCGTAAAAGTTCTCGATCAAGGATCGATCTCGCAATCCGGATCAATTTCAAAGAAAAAGTTACGCTACCCGGCAGGATATTAAATTAATCGGTGATCACCGTGAAATCGCGAACGGCCATTCGCCAGATTATGATACTCGGTGTTCCGGTCAATCGATCGCGCCTGGATCGCGCACCTCTTGATCACGCGTCTCGATCGCACGCCGTTCGTGATTTCTTTAGCGCGGCGCATGAAATTTCGCGGCATCGAACGTATTCGAGAGTATTTCTGTCCCCATTAGCAAATAGCACATGAATTATACATGGCTGTACGTTAATTAGCGGCGGCTGTGTGTTATGTGTCGGGTTTATCGAGTTGGAAAATTAAATGGTTCGATACTCGCGCGCGTATAAAGACACGCCGGGAACCGGCGAGCTCGCGGTATGCATCTTAAGCGGCGAATCTTCTTCGAATCCATTCGACCGGACGAATTTCTTTATCCTCGCATACTATCGCGCGAGCTCCTGGAAAAATTCGATAGCGTTCGGCTTGGCAATCGAGAAAAATTCTCGATGTTATTCAACTTTTTCAGAGAAGGATCGATCATTATTCACGGTTACAACGCGTTTTCTTAGAAAAAATATTCCATAAAAAAATATATATCTCATATAATTATTATTTTTACTTTAGAAAAATCACACATGTTCTTCAAACGCCGATAAACTCGTGTGAAAAATCCTAATGCAAAAGGTTGAATAGTTTTTCTGAAAAAAGTTCCAAAAAATTCGGGCAAAAACGTTCTCGAAAATCGGAACACTTAATGCGTTTGATTCGGATGACGTTTTCGAGGTTTCTATCGAATCGCGCGTCGATGCAACTGGTTGCAGTGCGAGTGGAATCCCTGGAATTCCGGCATTTAATAAAAGTCATTCTTCGCGGTTACATCCGGCGACGGTGCGCCGCACACACTGTGTCCCCGCACGCAGAATATAACACGCATTCAGCTCGCAAACGCGTGCACAGCGCATTCCCTCTCGTTACCTGTTATAATAAGGTCCACGGGCGTATAATGACTTGCATGCGGCGCGTACCAGGGTTGCCTTGAAATAACCGCAAACAGCAAAATTGTAAGGTTGCCGAACATTGCCGCACACACGATCAACACAATTCACGAACCATTTAGCGAGCTGCGACTACAATAAAATAACGTGAACAATAATATTCATCGGATCCGAGGATAATTAGGTAGAGAGGAATGCGAGCGAGCGTAACTTTGAATTTATCTGGGGAATTTCAGATATAATCGTGTGTTTACCAGTTCTTTTATATTGGCGATCGATGATTGTAATCGATCCTTGAACCACTTATCGCACGCGACTGCAATGAAATTAGCGAAATAGAAAGAAGCGGATAAAATTTCTATTAGCAGATTGTCTCGATGAGTGAGAGGATAAGATCCAGAGTGGACTATCTCTCGTTCGATATCGAATGTCAATGGACTCGTTCGATACCGAATGTCAATGGACTCGTTCGTTTCGGAAACACAATAACGTTTCTCCTTGTCTCCGATGGAAGTCGGCTGCACGGCTAGACCCGTTCTCCAACAATGCCGACGTAACGCCTATTTCTAAATGGACGAGTCGGGCGTGGGACTCGTCGATACAACAATGAGTACCGTTATTATTAGGTTTCCTGGACAAACAACGGCCACCAGTCGATCCCGTACCCCCAAGCCGAACCTCTTTCGTGCAAATCGCCGATCGGTCTGGGTCGCCTGGCCATTGTCCACGGGACTACGAGAATTCGTCTTGTTGTTGTTTGTCGGGGCTCGAAGGTTTTACGAGTTTTAACAGGCTCTCTTAAAGGATTTCCAGCTTCCAGCTATATATATATATATATCTCTGTCCTTTCTCACAAATTTTCCGCCGTTTCGACGTTTCATTCAGATTTTACGCACCGCGTCTCGGCGAAACTCTTTGAAACGCCGGACCTCGAATGTCACTGTGAGAATATTTCTGGGACAGAATCAAAAAGGACCTAAGATCAGCCTGAATCTCTTTCAATACAATCATCTAACATTCCAATGTAGGCACAATTCTAGAATATAATCTGGAAATTAACCTAAAACGAGCTGGATTCTTTTTCGACACACTCAGTCGACATTACAAAATTTTGAATAGTCTACGAAAATAATGTTATAAGAGAAATGAAATCGACCGAACGAAGATTAATTCGTCCCACGAGTTTTCCCATGGTCGACGAGCTGAAAGATCGATTTCGTCTTCTCAACAAACCACCATGAACTGTGTACATACCTATCGCGTCCGATCTCTTGGTATAGTGAAAATCGTAGCTCTGGGTCGCATACGCGACAACACCCGCTTACTACCTGCTTGCCAAACAGTGGCTCCCGTGAAATCCACTTTGGAGAACCACTCCTCGACTAGTATTTTCCTTCCACGTGTTTCCAGGTTGTTTACTGGACCCTTCATCCCTTTCAGAGCAACCCTTGCTTGGCTCGTTGTCTCGGGGAACGCTCGATTTTACTTGCGAGCTGTTTGTCGAGACGAATCGAAGTCATTCGGTGGCAAATAGTTTTTGTTTGGGGATACGTAAGAATCACCTGTTCAGTATCCAATCAGTTTACAAATAAAACAAGAGCTTATCTTAAAATACAAAATAGAATAACAAACCTGTTAAAGATTATTTCAATCGAGTTTTACGGTACTGTGCAAAAACGAGTCAGTCTATCGAACAAATTCCCGTCTACGAAAAAAAGCATTAGCATCACTTTCTAGCAAAGAAAGGTAGCCGAGAGGAGACTTTCTAGCAAAAAGAAGCAGAACATGAAGCTCGTGAACATGAAGTTCTCGAATATTTTTCCTCGAGATAACATCGCGGCGAACACCAACATTATTTATTACTCGCTAAAATCGTTTAGAGGTTCGTTTTCGACGTCTAAATACTAAACAATTTTTCGGACATACATACATGCAGTACGAGATGGGTAAACCGTCGGACTCATTAGCGGACACGGCGCAATTAGACCCGTCGGCAACAACTTCATTAGCATAGTTCTCTCTCAGCGGATCCCCATCGACCATTTTCTGCACGGCTCGCGCGCGTGCAGCTTTTGACATAGGCGATTTAACCAAGACCAGGATGCTAATAAACTCTGATTTTGTTTTAATTGATCGGCGCCCGCCTCGCGATTCGATTAAATCCCTCGGGGGGTAATTATTCCGTGTTATGTGCAATAAAGAGTGCGAAATGAAACGAGCCTTCCGCTTTTTGTGTACGAATCGAAGGCGGCTGGGAAAATTAAAAGTAAATTGCGTACGTGCAGCAGCAGCATGATCGATAAAAACCGACGCGGGGAACACAGAACGGCTCTTAATTAAATTCTCGGTGCTCCCTATTTGTTTTTGGGGTCAATGAGGGAAAGGATAGTGAATGAAAGACCGAGTTCCATTGCAGCGAGCATGAATGACAGTGGCCACTCATCCCGACGGCGTTTCCCAATAGAATTCCCGGTGGCGGCTCGTTAATGGGAAACACGTGTCGCGCGTGAAAAATATTCCGCGTAAACTTTAAAAATAGAGAACACTCGCGGATATGTGCAACGGCGACGCCGGTTGTCTACGTGTGTGACACGCTATTTAATTCTCGATTTCTCAAGGCCGTTTTACTTAATTTCTCACCGGCTGCGCATCTAGGGCTATGCGATTCGACGGTGAAAGCAAATCCGCCGGTGTCCCGGTAAAATCCGTTTGTTTAACGCATCCAGGCCGCTATCCATTACCACAATGTTCATCATTATCGCATATCATCTACACCAATCGCCTTGAATTTTTGAAAAATTTTATTTCTCTCTTTGTTGTATAATATCGAGGCCGATTCGTACATATTCAATAAATTTTGCTTTAAATCTTCATCGCGAGCCTAAATCAATTTTACAAAGCAAAGGGTTAATGTTACAAGGGTTCTAATCAGCATATCTAGGGAAGAAATCGAAGTCCTTAATGGTCAGTTCACAGAACAAATGTGCAAGTCCAGCGGACAAATTTGACTTCCGTCGATGCAGGGTCTAACTACAAGGTCCGTTCCAAGATTATGCAGTCGCATGAGCGTTTTTGCACCGAATGCTTGCAGTGTCGTTATCTACCAGTCACAGAACAAATTTCTCCTTTTTTCGACCCCGAAAAAAGTCGATATTCGCCGAAGAACAGTGTCACGAGCGAGTCGCGTGATCACAAAAATTTTTTGGCTCACCTGGGAGAAAGGGTAGATGAGAAGATAAAGGGAACGCGAATCTTTTCTCACGACTGAGAACAATTTTTTTCATAGAAACTACAATAATCACCGGCCTGTAATCGCTCGGTGGTAGTCACGCATACGTGATAATGTGTATTCCAGGACCACCCTACGAAGTCTGGCATAATGATTCGGCATTTCGGTAATGTCTGGTGGAGATTTATGCTAATGTTCGTTTCGAAAGATCGATTGGAAAAAGCAAGAAAAGTATGGGGAAAAGGATAGAGCAAAAATTTGTTCATGCTGTGAGTGTGAAAAATAATTTTCTGTTGCGCAACTTCTAAAAAATTTCAACTGCAGCGTGCAAAGTGCAGCGAAAGCTCGAGTCTCTGCCGAGAAAAGTCGCAAATACTCGGCTCACGGAAGGGGGGCTCCGACAATGGCGTTCGGAGGCCGTCTAGAATTTCGTGATCGCGAAAGGTAATTTGGCATTAGCGTCGTTTTAACGGAGAAAAAGCGGCGCCGGTTCGAGGACCATAATTCACGTGGCGTGGCGGTAGCCGAATAGAACTGGGAAGGTCCACTGCATCGAACGCGCGAGCCTACCAAAGACACACGGACGTGCACACGAATGCAAGAATTTGCATAACTTCACGCTGCAGGTGCTCGCTGGCGCATACATAGCAAGACGATTCTTACCGGGCCGATCGAAACCTCGAGGATACGGCCAGAGTCTTACCGAAACACGGTTTTCGTCCTTCAACCCCTTAAAATACCAAGGTGGTGCCAAAAACTTCATGCTTGATTTAGAGAGCGTAAATCTCCCACGTTTCTTCCACTTTTACGTGCTTTTAGTAAACTGTTGTAGCCAGAAATTTTATACCTCAGCGTATTATTGAGCGACATTTTATTCTTCCTTATAAAATTCGATCAATACCAAATAAATTTATATTGAATTCGGGAAACAGATCAAACAGCTAAAGGACTACTGAAAGATGTTCGATTATAAAAAAAACGCCTAATATTTTCGACCAGTGGACTTATATTTGTCCCGAAAAACAATCAGCACTTCCCCTCGAGCCCGGTAGGTAGTAAAGCATTCATCGACGAAATGGCTCGCATTTCATCGTTCATTGCGACAGCTCCCCCCGAAAAACTAATCATTCCCGCCAAATCAAAGTCCCTTTTCAACCATTCCCTTTTTGTGCTCGGATGTAATTCCGCTTCGAGAATAATGGCGCCGGTCACTCGATAACAGTTCACCCTGTACACACGTGGCGCGACAACTGCTTGAGGGCGCGGGGGTAGCGAAGAAAGAACAGATTTCCTATAGAGAGCGAAAGAGAGAGAGAGAGAAAGAGAGAAAAGAGCTTAGAAAACGCCGTGGTTTTCGTGCCGCGTTGAAATCAGGCCGCGACGATATATCGTCGTTCTTAACCTCGCGATGCCCTACCGCACGGAACTTTATTTCCACGAAGTGCCCGAGACTTCCGCAACCCGACGCTGGCACCCACACCCTCGGGACTCCTGCAGTGGGCGCAGTGCACCGCCCTCGACCCCCGATGCACCGATGCAACGCTGCAACGCGTTTCGTATAGCCGCCCTCAAAATTTCACCGCTCGCGCACCCTCTGAGACCATCAATTTTTCTGTGGAACCCCTACACTCCTCAGAGCACATATTTATACATAAAATTAGCAGTTTTTGTGAATACAATACGAACAATATTTAAATATCAATATTAACTCACTTACTCTACATACTTCGGTTCCATGTAACTTTAAGAGCTACAGTTCACTAGCCAACGCATTGAACGATTTGGGATTGCACTAAGCATTGGCATAACAAGCGCCGCCCTCCCTAAATAGCGACATTTTTTCCAAATTTACCTTCTTAACATTAATCGCAATCAAATTTACCACGATTCCCAAAGACTTCGTTCAGGATGTTAACGATCCCACAACCTCCTCGTCGTTATCAGTGACCCCATGTTTCCTATCCGATATGGCGCATGATGTCCCATAAACAAACGATAGAGACATTCTCTGCCGGACGCGGGTGCCGAAAAACGGCCACCGGGATGCCGTGCGTGTCGTTCCCCTCTCGTTGACGGCAATTATCCTTCGAAATGATAAGGCCAAGTGGCCGAGAACATCGCCACGGCTCGTAGGAGAGAATTTAATGAGCGACTAACGACGGGGACCGTTGGTTCTCTCGCACCGAAATATTAATAAGCCCCCGGGACACGTATCGATACGTTTTCACCCGGCTGTGGTATGGTGTGGGGCAGCGTTTAATGAGATTACGGACATGGTTTCTTCGATGGGCCCCCGGTGATCAAGAGATCCGCAGACGCGATCGAAGAGGATTTCGACGGGGAAAAGAGAGAGAGAGAGAGAGGGCCCCGGGGATAATTACGGCACGGCGCGGTCCCTTTTGTTGACTTTGGAAATTGCCGGCCGGTACTAATGGCCCGGGGCCCTTTACTCGCAGGACATCAATCTCGGGATATTAGGAGATATCTCGATTCCGATCCGGTGGTTAGCCCTCGTCGCTCTGTAGCTGTTACCGTAATTTCCTGTAAATTAAATGTAATTTCTGAACTTGTTTCCTTCGACTCTTTTGCGCGGCGGCTTAACAGCGATCTTGGTTCATCCCCGTTCCTCGGAATTATTAGTGCTGAATCGGGATTTTGGTTTTAAATGTAAATGGCAATTTTTATTGAATAAAAATCGTGAAGTTAGTAGGAAAAATTGTCCGGTCACCGTGTGCGTGCGTGTATGTGCCACAATGCAGTCGAAGCATTATGTCTCCGTCTATTCACCAGTTGTATCAGTGCTTCAGGTTAAATCTACCCGGCGAATAAATATCGATAACGGTATATCAGCGGCCGTGGACTTTGAAGTCTATTCGCGAGCACCGGTCACGATTGCAATCTCTCTGGTAATTATGATTGGCTCGCTCGATCGGATCTTCCATTTATTATTCATATTTCTAATAACTCCATACAGTCTCTGGCTAAAACTAAAATAAATAAATTATTCCCAACATCTATTTTCATATGAACAAAATAAGAATAAATAGAGAGGATATCTATAATCTGAAGTCTGAAAGACTTTTGCGAAAATTAATTGCGGTTTCTAGCAGCGCACCTGCACGCAATTCACCGGCATTGAAATCTCCGGGCTCGAAAACACAGTCGCACGATCCATTTCACTTGAACTCCCTGTGGGCATGGTGAATCTCGGGTTTTGGAAACGGTCATGACGGGCGTCTCGCTTATCCGTCTCTTAGAAGGCTCAACAGTAAAAATAACAATATACACGGTGGCTGTGAAATGTCGATGGAAATTACATCGTAGAAGAATTTGAAAAGGTTCGCTTTAAAGTGTGTTTGTTTTATTGTATTTCCACAACTTCGAGCTATCATGTCGACACATTATCTCACTTTGTAATTGAAAGGCTTATCTTGATTCTCGAAACCTGATTATTGTGCTCTACTAGGTGTGCTAACGATTCATCATTTGCTTTCAACAATCTCGTAAAATTATACGAGGCTAAATTCTTTATTCCGTTTTATGGAGTCCTGGATCGTAAGGCATGTTGCAATTTTTGCAGTCAACGGTTCTCTTAATTTATCGATATTGGAAACGATCGTAGAACTTGCTGCAGATTTTACTTGTTTATTGAGTCGTGGACGATAGAGTAAGGCTTGTATGTTATAATTTGTATGGCGCGAATCTGTGTGCGAAGATTGGAGAATGTTGTTCATTCCCAGTAGCTGGAAATCACACATAAATGACGGCGAACTATATGTGGCAAAGTTTTCTATATTAAAAGTCATGTGTCGTCAAGAGAACCATCGCAGAAAGGCGACAAAATGATGTATCCTACAATCCAGCAAGTATTTGCCTACGAAGTGGACCTAGTTCGAACCTGGAAATTTGGTCAGTGAATTTCAGCTATTCTATAAAAATGGACCTCGCACCGTAGCCGATCGTCTGTCTCTTCCGGTCGAACCGGCGAATCCTCGTCTCGCGAAATCCCCGCCGGTGAATGTCAGTGCCCTTATTTTCGCGCTTTTAAGTAGGATTCTATTTACGCCCAGCCGGTGCAGTTTTTAGTTGCCGGGCTATCTTTGTATGGGTGAATCGCGCGGAACACGAGTATAGTTGTCTGCGCGAAAGAAGAACGACGGCGCGACGCGTCCGCGAGTAAGAAAGAGAAAAAGAGAGAGAGAGACGCGTTCTCTGGTAGACCAAGGAAGAAACAGAGAAAGAACAAGGGGGAGAAAAAGGAGAACGAGAAAGAAAGAGAGACGGTCTTACGAGCGTCTCGCGTCTACGAGCGTATCCCGCCTTGCCGGCGCGTATCCAGGAAGTGACGTCAGCCGACGACGTTCTTATGAATTAATTTGCGGAAATCAAGCCTCCCACCTACCCCTTTCTCCGGCGTTCGCCGGCACACAGTACAGATCCTAATCCTTGCGGTTGCGCAATCCTAATACCGCCCACGCGCGCACGGGCAAAAACTGTGCGCGCTACTCTAAACGCTTTGTGGGATTGCGTTCGTTGCCTGATATCCAGCCGGGCGAGTAGGTGCCGATTGATCTGTCGTTTGTCTTCGCCTGCGCCACCGTTTTTTTTTACCCTAATCGGGCCCTTGCACCTTCGCTATACTTCCACCCAACGATCCTGAAGACCGTTTCCTAATAGATTTTTCTCGGTTACAACTAATATCGACAAGATCGTCGCTCCGGGCTTCCAGGAACCGATTTTGCATCGCAAATCGCCGAGGACCGGAGACGCCTCGATCTTCTCGCCGAGCACTCTCGCGTACCTCGCCGATGAACAATACCTGCTGAAACGCGACGACCGTCTATTTTAAGAGCGTTACCGAACCAGACGTCACCGGTCCGCGATCCTTCGCCTCCGAAAATCCTGCTCGCTCGACTAGAGTCGACTGTTATTCGAGAATCGATAGGCTCTTGGTGTATACGACGGGGTTGTCAGTCTCGAGTCACGCCTACGCGCGGCTCTTCCTAGACGAGGCGGATAGGAACGCTGGATTGAGCGTAATTAGCGATGTGCTTGTTGATCGTGTTAATGCCAGTCGAACCGGAATGGGTTCAGTCGCTGTCTTAGGGTTCGCCTTGAATCGGAGACCGTTTGTTAGGTTGGCGTTGCCAAGTGGAAGAATTGCTTCTGGAAAAAGTAGTTCGATGGAAATGAGCATCAGTTTTTTAGGATTAAGTTGATCGCGGTGTTGTTGGCTTCTAGACTGAAACTCGGCTGAGTCATTGAAATCAGAATTCACTTCCACGTCGAGTCGAAGAAAATAAAGATTTCTAAAGTGTCCCGACAACTTCCCCAGATTTTAATAATTTGAATATATCTAACTAGAGCGCTGATCGACGCAAGAGCGAATAATAACTATGTTAACGTCATCATCAGCCTACTAATACAGTGTATAAGTTGTAACTCGAATTGGAAGAGTAGTAACTGGCAGAAGTATTTCGGTAAAACTTCCTCCGACAATAGTGCATCCATCATAGACAGTAATTTAAGGGCGACACGCTCTCCGAGGATTAAAAGATTTTGCTCGTGACGAGCGCCGACTGCAAACGATCATTCGCCAGTTAATAGCTTTTCTCGGTACTAAATGGAGGTGTCCAATCACTCTAGTCCTCAGCTTTGTAGCTGATACGTCTGTAGGTGTGTGACGAATAGACCGATCCAGCTTCTTATTCGGAGTTGAACGTCGGGCACACGTAGGTGTTCGACGAGTAGATCATTCTAGTTTGCTGATCAGGGTTGCGCGGACATTGGTCGTTGAAGTCTGTGCTGAAATACGTAGTTATTCTTTCTTTTATTGGCACATTGTAGAACGGCTCTGTAACATAAATCCCTGTGACATCGTTTCTCTCGTTTGTTGTGATATGGTGATCTTAATGTGGCTGCGTATGTCATAGTCAGTCTCTCTTTCCGACTGGGTCGTTGATATCGAAGGGGCCTAGATTTGTAATGTTTTAATTGCTCAATCTCTCGTGCCAATGAACAAATCCTCTGTTTCAGTGAACATCAAACTTGTGTTAAATTGAACAATGACTGGAACACGCGTAGAAATCTTATTCGAGGCAAAAATTTGCGATCAACGAATGCTGAATGTGTACTAAATATTCTTTAAAATATAATCATCGTAGGCGGATTCTGCAATTCGCCACGCGACACCCGGTATAACGAGGATCAGTCGAAGCTAGAGAGCGAGAGAACGGGGTGGGAGGTCGAGTCGGGGGTTAGAGTACAGAAGAAACAGCCTAAGTTAGAATGAGAGAGAAAAAGAAGGAGAAAAGGATCGAGAGAGAGGGGGCGGAAGAGGGACAAGGAGGAGAGAAAGGGTGCGTCGAAGAAGCGAAAAGTAAGAGGCAAAGGGAGCGTGCGGTCTGTCCCCTTAAGGAGGGAGCATAGGCAGGGGGTGGTTCCTTTTCTATGGTAGCCCACGAAACACCTGGCTCTCCTGCTCTGTCTGCCCCACGCTACCGATCTTCGTCATATTATCCTAAACTGCATTGGCATCCCCCTCCGGTCCTAAGGGCCATCTTTGCACGTCAAGCCGGCCTCGTTATGCGCCGGACAAAATATCTATATCCGACAGGAGGCGACGTGTTCTCTCCTCTCTCCATTGATCCAGGTGCTCTCCGCAAGCTCCCCTAAACGCTCCACTATCGGTCCTGGAATCGGATCGAGGCCTGAAATCCCGGATTCTTTCACCCCGTTCGAAACCCATGACGAAAATAGGTCCACATAGTTTTTCGCTACATGGGAACTCTGCTTAATAAAAATATCGATAGAAGAGATCGCGCGTCCACTATATGAGAATCTGTGGACAGGGCTTCGACCGTCTACAATTAGGCTTCGTTCGGTTTAGGGTGGTTTGAAAGTTGTATCTGCTGCGTGAAGATCCGTCTTGTTTGCAATTTATTTGACATGCAAACATTTAAAGCCAATCAAGTGTTTCAATAACTTTGTCACAAAAAGTGTCTCACAGCTTCCCAAAAGGAACCGTCTCGATTCAGCATTTCTAAACATAAATGTTCACATTCGCACGGGAACATTGTGACGCCCAAAGCGCCATTTTATCGCAGTCAGGGCTGCTCCGTGGGAATCCTTGTAGTCGGATGATGAGATCTTCCGAGAACCCTCGGCTGGATGTCCTGTGCCGAGGCGATCGCGTCCGGAGGACCACCAGCGGGCCTCTCTCGGGCCCAGTGTTGCCCAATTTTTCGCAATCCTGGTCCCTGGACCACCGCCCCAATCCCTTTCAACGACTCCGCCGCTTCACAATGACCGTCTAATATTCTTATTATCGAGTGGGCACGGCGCTTTCCTGCAGATTCGCATTGATTGAGAATAATGCGATGACTCGGTCGAAAGTCGGACAAAAATCCCCCAAAGTCAATGATGTAGTGGATGGACCGCCCTGCCATCTCCTAAATCGCGCCGTTTACCTTCTCTTCGTGCACTGAATGGTCCACGCAAAGATCTGACACAGTTTGAGATCGTTTAAAAAATATTTTATTTGAAATTTATTTCAATTAAAGTTGCCGCGGTAGTTCCTGCACAGTTGATCGAAGAAACACGTTGAAGAAAATTGCTCTGCGATGATTGTTGTATTTTAATCGCGGTTTTTTGCAGTCACGGTGTCTCGAGGATCGATCGTCGGCTTCGCGTGCGCTTATGAAAGCGAAATCGATATTGCTGGTGTAGCAGCAATTGATCGGTGCCACCCGGTATAGAGACGAGCAACGAACACCCAGGAGCAGAGTCCTAGTGGCTCGAGCCCCGTAATATTACACCGGCGGACTTTCGTGTGCACCGGTTTGCGTTTCTGCGTGCGTGAAAGACGCCACCGACGCGCGGTCTTCGTTTTCGTCTTCGTCTTCGTCTTCATCTTCGTCTACCTTTTCGTCTTCGGCGTAGACGACCGCGACTTCCCGTCGCGGCGCTCTTCATCTTCGGCTGTTTCCGTCGACATGTGGAATCTTTGACTTTCGGACAGCAGAAAACTTTTGATGTTCTTCGGGGTTCGTAAGCAACCGTCGATCCAAAGTTTCTTTTGTTGCTACATCTTTGTTACTACAGTACTTGTTACTAGAATTGAATTGTATTTAACTCGCCGGTACATTTAGAATTGAGACTGCAACATCCATGAATTGCATTTGTGCCGTTTTAATTTTGTATTAAATTGTCTTAGAATTCAATTTTTTAATTGACTTACATCATCAAGTATGATAAGCAGTTTCTTGAAGAAATTTGAATGAAAAACTGTGTATTTTTGACACGTACGTATTTCTCAGAAAAATAATGCACCTATGCACTTTGGGTTGCGAATGATCGAGATTCCCGATGATCAATGACGGTCCCCAGTGGCGTGCTATAACCAATGATGATCGAAGTTGGCTAAATTGCCGGGGAAATTAGCATGCTTGCCGGCAGACGTCTCGTCGACGATGATATCATCTTTTTTATTGCGAGAACTGCAAACTGCTGACCTATTGCACCTCGCCGCCTCGTTACTGTTGGAACGTTTGGCTGGCAGTTTGCACCTACTTTGCGGCGTGAAATACTAGGTCTCCCGATAATCATCGCGGCTATAATGCTGTCCCTTACATTTCCCGTACACGGCATTCCTGTCTTCCGTTCGCATTCAACGACCGGCGCTCTTGTAATTACCGTTCGCAAACTTATTCGCGCTAGAATCGCTCTTTCAACTCTCATTCGATACGAAACTCGAGACTTCAGACTCGCACAGTAGGTAGGCAACTTGCAGTTAGGTATGCAACTAATAATTTATTTAGGCGGACTGTTATTCGACGCGCTTATGCGAAATAGATACTAGAACTATCAAACCCAAAACTATGTATATTCCTTTATAAGAGGATTTTAATTGTAACATGTACTTGAATAAGAAGTTATGCTAATATTTCTCTCAAGAAAATTTTGAAAGAAAAAGTTTGTTTCATTTTGACGAGCTTGGTTTTAGTGTCGGTCATCCTTTTTTACAGTTCATTTGATCAGAGTTACTATTGCAAAGTCTTCACGTTGGAACACTAAAAGTAACGAACCTTTCTTTAAGATTTATTTCATCCAAGTTACTGTTACGAAGACTTTACATTCGCACGTTTACACACAGGACATTTTTACGGTTTCTTTAGTCAAACCTGTGTAATTAATCGTTTCTCAGCTGGGAAATTAATTGCTTGTTCCCTGTAAAGGTCAGACGTTCTTCGATGTAGAGTTTCTCTGTAATTTATACGAATCGAAGAGGAACTTTCGTTAAGTTCAACTTGTTACCTATATCGAGAGTGTTCCCCGACTTAAAAATGGCCTCCAGGTTTACCATTTTTAATATTTAATATTTTGTATTTCATCTACTACTTCGCTTAAATGTTCTGCCTCAAATGCATAAAATTCGCTTATTAAATGTTTCTCGAGCTATGCGAAGAGATTTTTTTTTTTTTTTGGGAGAGATGCGGTTAGGCTAGTGGGTTGACACGAGGTTACCGGTTGCTGTAGCGAGCCTAAGCTCGGCAATTAAGAGGAATCGGAGACAGGTCGTCCAGGTGTCGAAAAGCGCCTCCGACGAATCTAACGTTCCGGCCGAGATAAGGTTTAATTGCATCACGTGCGGAGAAGCCGTTCATATGCTTTCGAGTTAACAGCTTCGCCATCAAATGTGGCGTTCCCCTTCGGGAACAAGGTATTTCGGGCTTTCCTCCGGCTTACAGAAGTAAAGATAAACGTTATCGTATCGTGTGTCTTTAAATCCTTGTGCGAACGTAACCGGGATCGAGCTTCCTGCGGCGCGGGCATTTCGAAAATCGCGAACTACTTACAAAAGCACGAGTAAATCACTCAAACACACTCACTATTCAAACAAGAAATCTTCATCAGCTCTTGATCAGGAAAAATAACATTAGCAACAGTAATTAAGCTGATAAGTAGACTCAAGAATTTCTTCCTTTGTTTTTTCTAATGGTTCTTTTATTTCAAATTGCAGCCACTTATTTTCGTCCTACATACATAAAATTTGTAGTCTGCTGATAACTTTCCGTGACTCGAGAGGTGTAGGTTGCAATATTTATTACTTGCTTTTGTGTTCTAACCTAGTGCAATAAAGATTACTATTATTGCTGTAAAAACGTGGAGAAATCAGATACGATTTTATTTAAAAAGCATGACTTTTCATTTCTGTTTCACGAAAAAACGTGTCGGAAGACTGATAAAATTCGTCATTGAATATACAACAATATTGACTCTAGAATTTTTAGTTTTTCTCAGACAAAATACAAATACGACGAATTAATGGTCCGCCTAAATCGCAAATAATAAAACGAAAATTAATGCGTACCAAGTGCTAAGAAATAATATTCTTTTTCTTTTTATCAAGAACGGTGCTCCCTTCGTTTCCCCAGAGTACCTTCACCGCCTCGCACAAAATAGTATCATCGACACGGGAAAGAAAAATGAAGGCGTTAGAGTTGGTGCGAATCGATCGTGCTAATCGAGGACATTTCCTTATCGCGTGTATGTACCGAGCCGATCACGATGTCCCATTTGCGAGCGTGTCGCGTAATTTTCCGCGCGATCGGGAAACGTTGTTATCCGTGGCGGCTCGTTATCATCGGATTCCGATCTGCGAACCACGTCGACCGGTTCTCGTTTGCGCCATTTCCCTTGGAACTTCCCTTTCTGCATCCTGGAGAAGCGATCGATTCACGCCCTTCGCAAAACCGAAGATAGAAGTTGTTTTAGATTTTTGCCATTTCTGCCATCACTGAAACAGTGAACACTTTGCAGAATATTAATAAATTAATCCATTTTTATACAAAATCAAGTCCTATTTCGGAGGTTTTTCCAGAGTTAGACTTGAAGACGAGTTAACTCGTCCTGGGTTAACAGGTTAATCTGAGAGATTGGATTGGAAGTTTGTTCGAAGGATTGATTTGAAGGGTGATAAGGGCGAGGCCCGAGGAGAGTTATCGATGCCGGCTCCTCTAGAAAAGGCAGACCGCTAGAAAATTCCAACATTCTTCGGGCTTCCATATCCATTTCGAGTTTAGCGAGAATCGATATTTGGCGTGGTGGCCTTCGTGGTCCGGCCAGGGTGCAGTTACGCGCGCGTGTCGCTTGCACTTCGCGTTGCCGCACTCGACGCAGTTTATTCTGAGCCTGAATTTTAACACTTCGTGATGCGTTATTTATTCTTACACCCGCAACGTCATTTACAAATTCGCCAGATATCGGACAATTTTATAGCTTAAAGAACGAAACAGTATGGAAAACTTTCGTCTATTATTGCTAAAACGATAATATTAGTAACGCAAGTAAAGGCTTCAAGAAAAATGATTAGACTGGTTACTACCAATAAAATTAATTCAATCTCCACCGTGTACTACTTTCACAACAATAATAAAAATACTTCCGGACTAAAACTCTCCAATAGAACCCATTAAATTAATCTTGACCAACTCGCAGCCCAACAGAAACCAAAATTAACATCACTGACATGGTAGCCTAAAAAAGTATCTGACCACCCCAATCTCGATCAAGAAGCGCCTCCAGAAACGAATGTAACCTCGTCCCTGAAATGTATTATCGAGCGTGTCCATCACGAAGGGTGCAAACATTAATTCCAGAGCTTGCGATAAACGAATGCGAATAATTCGAAAATAGAACGGCCAGCATCAGATCGCGCGGTCACGAAGGGCCAATACGCCGGACTGTTGGCTACCTAAAAAGGGCTAGAAGGGTGAACAGGGAGGAGGGGTGGTTTCCACCCCAAGAAAATTGAATCGAGCCGAGATACGAGCCGGCAGAGAGGTTGAAAATCGGTAGCTATCTGATCGACGGGGTCATAAATCCGACGCATTCGCATGCAGCCTATCGTTTCCCTTTTTTAAATTCGAGATTTATCGATCGCCGAAATCTGTCGGGCTCTGTCTCGAGAGAGGGCCACAATGTTTCACGCAACGACCGTAAAAGCTCGCCCCCGTGCATAATAATAAAACGTCGAAGCCCGGGATAAGAGAGAAAAAAAGAAAGCAAGAACCACGCGGAAATGTCTGCATTAGCCATCGGCACGAGACAGATCTTCGGCCAGAGATTAGGGAAATTTACGAACCTGCCTCTGTCGTCGTCGTTACCACGCACCGTTATCGATCCGTTAACGGAAAAACGCTGACGGGCATAACAGCACATCTCCCGGAAGTGCAATTAGACTGCACTTTCCAAAACTCCACGCGCAGGCCTATTTTTGATCCGCAATAGTTTTCGACGCTCATTAGACACTTATCTGATGGCTGACGCAGAGCGGCTAACCCCCTGAAGTCTTCGAAGAGTGTACTCTTTCCTCCCTCTGCGATTATGTCACTGCCAGAATATACAGATATCGCCCGGTTTTAGCAGATATTTAAATAAAACTTTGTTTTCGAAAAAAATTCAAGCTTGCAGAAATAGTTTATTTGGCAGTGCACGCCGCGATACCACCTTGTACGGTGGTATAGCACAGACTTCGCACACACAAGCTTCCCCGAAACGCAAAGAAGGCGAACAAGTATCGCGATTCAGCTGAAATCGTCGTTAAACAGCCGAAGAGGGTTGAAGTCGTTCCATTAAACATTCTCTCCCCGGGAAACCATCAATCACGGGTGATCAACGCAACACTGATCATAAAAATTCATGTCCTCTCCCCGATATTTAAATACTAGCCAGATACCCGAGTGCCTCTCCATTAATCAAACTTCCATGTTCGAAAATTACTACGAATCTTACGATTTCGATCGTACGAGTCTTCCAAAATCTGTTCTGGACGCTCTTAAAACGATCAAATCCGGGGGATGAAAGAATACCGACCAAACTGAACCGAATCACATTGAAATTATCTTCGAGCTATACGAAATTATACCTGTTTTGTAGCATCAGCGGTGCATTGTATTTATTGAGGATTGTGCTCGAGTGTTTCGCTTTTTATGTGGAGCACCTGGCTGTACGGGGGTATTTATGCAAGTTTAGGTTCACGCACTCCGAGGAAACAGTTATGCGAGCGAGAAATTGTGTTGAATCGTTTTATCCGTTTTAGGTGGGGCACAATTTTATCAGGAATAATTTTACTACATCGGGCAATTTTAACTTTTTTCCAAACAATTCAATTCTTCCCGGTACATTGACTATATTATTGCAAAAATGAATTGTTAACTCTGCGCAAGCGATTCTCCCATTCCTGAGAGTCTCGGTACTTAAACAGCGAATGACACCGAGCGTCATCGAACAAACTCGCAAAGTCGATGCATGTAGCTGACCGAGGGATTCAGTGCCATGGTTTTCGCGACACGGGAAGGGCAGATTTGCCATTCGGCGGCGAAAAATGCGCGGATTTTGATCGCGTGCGGCCCGGCCGGCATTCTAGCGGTCTGTCTGCGGGCCGCTCCTTCATCTCGTTACATTTATAGACTTACAGAGAAGACTTTCGTGCCTCCGAGACACGTCTCGGTTCTCGAGTCGCGCGTGTCTCGCGCGCGTCGCGACGCCGACGCCGGCTCTCTCGCATATTAGTCATCGTCCATATTTCCGATTAGCGAAACTGGCTGGCCGGCCTCCCACGCGCCAAGAATACGCTTCTTCCCAGAGGATAACCGCGCGAAACCACCGGCCCAGGTAGATCTTAGACCTCGATGGTGGAGATGGGACCCCATGGGTTTCTGCGCCTCCCATTAAACTAGCAACTGGGTCAATGGCGTGGCTGTTCGGAACTGTCTTCGATTTATGGCTGGATGATGGGGGCTGGCGCTTCGTTGAGCATTTGGCTTCCAAATGTCGTAAAAAGTCACTGCGGTGGAGTATACTGAACAGACTGTTTTACACAGGTATTTAAGTCGTTAAGTGTCGTATTGGACACATAGTTGTGACGATACTGTCTAACCAAGCTTCAAAATTTATTCCCAAAGCGAGTAACTATTGTTTGAATTTGTTCTGGCCAATATTTTGCTTATAAAGATCAATTGAAATTGGTTGATATTTCATTCATTTAAAATTAATTTTCTTGACTGTTAGGCTCAGTGCCGCAGAATATAAAAATTGATCATCCATTTAGCATGAATATTTCAATAACTTATTTACAGTTAAAAAGTCAATTTTTAGTGATCGTTTCGTCCCAACGAGGTTACAAATCGTCTGTGCCAATAGATAAAACGAAAACCCAGGGGATAAACACAGGATTTGAGCCAGAAAATATTTTTGACCGCTTTTGGGACAAAATGGGCCACAGTGCTATGTTGGCCACCCAGGAACAAATTGAGGGGGTGCGAAGTTTTTCGGAACAGCGCGGCACACCGCCCTGGAATCCTTCGGCTCTTTTATACTAGTGATGTATACCTGCCACTGCCTCTTTTTCTCTCTCTCTCCCTCTCTTTCTTGCTTCTTCGTCGATTATTACCGATCCTGGGCCGACGAGGTTGCAGATTGGCTCGTTTCGAGCTTGACGGCAGTGTTGATTTGAAAGACTGTTTATGGGATTTCGGTGAACAGATTAAAGTCGATCCCCCTTTAATGCTTTTCAATGGAAAGATTAAGTAGTTCTTACCTCCTTTGTTTTCGGGCTGTTTGATGCTTCTGGTTTGATCCAACCCTTACGCCATTCACTTTTTTGTCAAAAATTTTTTCAACCAGAATCTTAAGAAAATTTACAAAAACATGTCTAGCATTGCTCATTTCTCTCAAAGGATTTTCAATCTTTTTAACATGGAAGATGAGCCTCGTAACTCTGACGTTAATAATTTGATTAACACATTAAGTGCACAGAAGAGATTAATCCGCAAGTAATTTTCCTTGTCGAGAAAACTGATCTGAGCCTTTGCGACCAGCCGAGGATCCAAACAAAAGTTGTCTCGACGAATCGGAGAGACACAAAGCGCATCTCCCGTGAGAATTTTCTCAGACGTGCAACCTTGCGCCCGTTAATTTATGTAAAACCGATGCGCCGGTCTGTTGCCCGTCGGAATACCAACAATGGCGCGCGCGCGATTCCTCTCGCGCGACTTCTCGTTAACAGTCGAAAGGCACGGGCCACGGCCAGCCAGGGGGCAACCATAATTTTCGCCCTCTATGTTATTAACATTATCGCTCACGGGCCGCGCACGGTCATTGCGGAGGAATTATAAGATATACACCGATAAGGATTCCTCGGCTTATACTTTTCGGGGTTAATATTCATGAGCCAAGGGACTCTGGCTGGATAGGAGGATCGAGCTTAATCCTCCCTCGATCGATGATAGAACTCCTCGATTCGACCCTGTGCACGGTGCACTGCATTGTATTTAACAATCCTAAGAGACTGCAGTGTTGCAGCGGTAGAATATTAATTCTCTTTGATTATGTTGGACGCTCTGATAAGGAGAAACATACTCAATTTTATCTCGACTACACAGCGGTTCTCATGATTGATCAAAGAACCTTTTTTGTGTTCGGAGCCAGAATTCGAGCTATTTTTAAGAAATGGAGACATCTGTCGTTTTTTTTTTTGTTAGTATCGACCGTTCTTTATGCGCGTAACTGACAGCACAAATTTTGTATGCTTTGGCTGACAATGAGTCACAGTGGACGAACTTGTTAAACGCCTTCTCGTACGCGCGCCACCGATTAGTATTAATCCCCGAACTGTCCTGGGAATGATTCCCCTAACCTGCACCGGAGCCGGTTTTAATAGGATCTATTGGCGACCCTGAAGAAGTCATTTTCGGGGTCCTGTCGGGGTCAGTAAATTCGGTTAACTGTCGCATGATCTGCAGAGGAGGTCCCACACATTTTGCATAAGAAAAACTCTGCACCGCTATAGCATCTAAAACACCAAGTCCACGTCGAGCAACGTTCAACGACGCAATTCTCGTCAAAATTAAATTATTTCTGCATCTTATCTCGCGGGGATCTGCATATTCCCACGACTTACATCACACTCGGCAAATCGCGCGACGTCAGTTCCTATTTATTCCCTCTGAGACAAGCCCGGCTACGTAATCAATTACATTGTACAAGATAAAAAGACAACATGAAAGAGAGACGTCTGGACGGCAGACGAATCTCGTTACCGGTTCCAAGCGAATCATTTCCCGAAAGATAGCCGTGTCGGGCCGATTAAAGGGGAAGCAGCCCGAAAATTCCAGTTCACTTTCCGGCGGCAGCCCGGCCGTTCTCTCATTGCAGACACAGTACTTTTAATTGGACTTCCGAGAAGAGAGGAGAGGCGGCCAGGCTGCTCTCCGGGTCCACGGTAATTTGCTTCTCCTTGTTCCCTGCGCGTTTGCGAGGAGAAGCGGCTCGTGGATCCGCGGTAGGTTTCGAAGGTATGAAAAGTGTTTCAACAGAGGAAGAGAGAGAGAGAGGGAGAGAAAGAAGGAGAGATACGTAGAGAGATAGACAGAGAGAGAAAAAGAGAAGTTAAGGGGGCCCCCGTTAAGGACCTAATCTCTTAAAGACAAGGCGGATTATTCCGCCTCGTTCCGCTCGCTCCGAAGAGTCAAGACTCCCGGTGGCTCCCTTTAATTTTCCCGCCGTCCAATTATCCCGGCATGGCCGCCTCGTAGCAATATCCATCGACGGATCTATACACACCGACCGATCGGACGTTTCAACGACTACTCTCTTCCCCTGGATCTTCTCTCACTCTTTCTCTCTTTCAGGATCCAAAGCTTCGAGGATCTATGCGCGTCTCTCGAGCGAGAGTCGCCCCAATGCATCGGGCGTCTTTCCAATTAATTGCCTCGTTATTCCCGGTGAACGTGTACCACAGGGAACCAAGCCTTTCCCCCAGGACAATTGTCCTGGAAATCAGGCTAACATCCATGGGTTTTCTATACTGTCCAAGCCCTCGTTCAATGGTTCGATTCTTCAGCTGATCGAACAATGGGAAAAGGGGACTCTGAGAGGTTCGTGAAGGATGCTAGATTTCGATGAAAATTAATTTCTTGGGGGGTAGGGATACATTTCTGATGATTGGCTAGAGGAAGTATTCTGGATGATGTTGTTGATTGTTGGACTGCGGATTTTTATGCAAAATAAACATTTTCTAAGTCAATTGCAAGAAACAAGTGCTGCATTGTTCTCGTCCACTCATTTTTGTCACAACAGAATCCGCAGTCTATTAATCATAAACAGAGTCCACATGCTCAATCCCACTCCTCTACATGGATGCTTCATGGGAGCTCGTCTCACCGAAACGCCTGTCATGCCGAAAAAAATTGCGAAATCCCAGTCTTGCAAAATCGCAATGGTTCCCGCAAGATCAAGAGGGACCGCAGCTGACGAGGTCTCGTTGCACCCCAATTACCCACGAAATTGTCCGAGACGACCCTGTCGAGAAGTGTCCAGTTCGATCGTCCTGTCTCTCCACTCGAGCGCGGCAAACGGACAAGAGAGACACAAGAGAAGATCAACGACGCCGCCGAAAAAAAAAAAATAACAAGACTAAGAAAACCAGAAAAACCGATCCATCGAGTCCGATGCATTAAAGTGCGTCGCTGCGAATAATAGCGGAAAACACGAAGAGGGAGGGGTAAGTCCTCGAGGAGAGCTGTTTGGCGACGTGTGTAGCCCCCGGCGAATTACCAAGAGAAAAGCCTAAACGGAAAGTAGATTAGGCTATTGAATTGGGTTACGCGGACAATGCGGAATAATAAAGCCGGGCACATGCCACCGGTGCAGCAATGCCAGCAGCAGCAGTAGCCAGGATAGAGAGGAGAGGCTCTCTTTCTCGCAATCGGCAAATGAAACGGAATAAGAGGATTGGCTCGTCGCCAGTCATCCCGAACAAGATTGGCCTAGGGGGTGGCCCGGTGGGGACAACGAGGGTAGAAACGAGATGAGATGGACGAAGAAATGAACGAAGATTGCTGCCTCTCCCTTCGATCCTCCTTTTTTAGCCCCGCCGCTGAAGCTACCGTCTCCGAGAGCCAGCCCTCCTTCCCCTTGCAACGCCAGTTTTCGCTTTCTTCGAGGTCGCTGCATTGTCGCAGCTCTGCACCGTCATAATGGACCTCGTTTGTCTGCTCGACCTGTCCTGGACACTCTCGGCTAAATGATTAGGCGTTGATCTGCCCTCGAATCGCCGTGCAGGAGCAACCATCGCTGGAAACATCGATGGAACGAACAACTCTGTACTAGCGACGTTAATCGGTCACGATTACGGTTACCAGGTATTTAAGAACAACAAGACAGTTGTGTGTTTGCTTGCCGCAGCATTGGTTTGGAAAAGTACCATTTTTCTGTACACAGGAACGAGAGCCGGACCAATAAAAGAAATCAAATAACGAACTCCCCGGTTCTTCTGGAGCTTACCACCGATTCTCGCGGCCTTTGTGCCCTGGTGTTCACCGGGAGACCTCGTTGCGTCTCGCGAGTACCCTTTTGATCGAGTTAATAGGGTCCCCCTTTGTTGGGGAACGGCGCATTGTGCGGTTCCTTCGTTAATGGCATCGCCGATGCACAGACTTTCCTGGGCTGAAAGCTAATTTCGCTTGAGCCTCCGGTTTCTCGGATTTGGAGACGGATTTTTGGATTGGCGCTCTCTTGTTCGGCTAGGTTTTACCTAGTCGGCGCAGTTATTCTGCAGTTTTGAATACGCTGATCGATGTGTTGTTACTCCTTTCGGTTTTGTAACCGAGTTCGATTTTGTTCGTTCACGTTCAGTCGAGTTGATCCGCGTTTTGGGGGATGGAGAATGTATTAGGTAGTTACAGATGTTCTTTTTAGAAGTTATCGCAGCCAACGTCCCAATTTTGGAGACTCTGAACTGCATCCATCAAACGCGAAGCCTTTGTGCAGCATTTTCTGGCCGCGTGACTGCTAATAGAGCAATTTCCCTCGGCGCATGATCCCGAGGCTGGCCATTTAGGGTATCGAGAGATAGAGGGAGAGATCGGCAAAAAACGGAATAGGATTATCAGGCAATTTTTCGCCGCGGTTTCTCCGGGTTCCATGGACTTTGTCGGTGGTAGCGTGCACTCGGGCACACACCCACATAATCGCGAACTATAGCACGCCGGTGTGTGTGCGCGCGTGTAGGAATATATGGCGAGCCAGGTTTCCGCGTGTAGGAGCCCTCGCGTTCGGAAGGGTATCGCTGGCAGGCGGCACATGGTCCGCATCATGATTTTCGTAGCCGCAGATGGTTCCTCCTGCGGCACACGATTATGGTTTTTTGTCAAGCATGCTGGGGGAGAGAGCAGGCGGCGGCAGCGCACATTTTATTTCTCGATCAATTTTCGCCGCAAAATTGACGAGCGACTACGCCCTTCGATCGGACGACGCCGGGACACGAAGCCTCGCGACTGATTCTTCGATCCTCCTTCGGGAGAGTGCTCTAGGATCGATTAATCGAGCATCGGTGGGCCGGAAATTTTTCATGGGACGTTGGAGGATAATAGCGATCAGGTTCAAGCTGCCATTCGTGCGATCTTTCAATCCTGAAAAGGCGTACAAAAATACAATAATAGTAGAGTTAAGAATAACATTTATGTTACACAAATCTTTTAGCAGTCGACGTAAATACGAAATAGTTTATGTACAACAAAGTGAAGCGAAAAAACCATAAACGTTTCGAAACGACGACCAATCGCAGCCATCCCATCATCGAAGCCTGCGTCAACAGAACAGCGATGACTACACGGATGTTTGTCCACTTTCTCACCGATTCAAAACCTGTAACGTCTCCGCAGAAATTCGGCGTTGTGTCACCGTTAGCACTACGGAGCATCCAGTGCAAATAGGTGTTTCGATTTGGCTGTAATTTATATAAAGCCAGCTGGCCAAAGTTGCGAAACCGCGCAAACATCCGCGGTTCAGCCGGCGACAACGACGACGAGGACGACAATGCCGCGGCCCGATGAAAGCCTTTAAATCTCCGTTACGGCGTGTATATCTCTGTTTAACGTTTCCACCTTGTAAACTTCTCGCGTTGATAAGCTATCGGTGTCTTATCTGAGGTCCTCGAGAGAGAGAGAGAGAGAGGCTCCAGGAAAGCGCCACGTGACGCGCCACTTGACGCGCCGCGCGTTGATGCACCTGTCGCCCGTACAGTTTTGCTGTTCAAAGGGATGATTGTCGACGCAGCGAGGGCAGGGGGTGGAACAACGAGGCCCCGTGTCCTCGGGTGAACTCGACCGGGAACAACAGAGTCTTCGTTCGAATGATTGCGGTCACTGTTTTATTCCTTTCCGATGCGAAACAATATAGACCTCCACGCGAAACGGGGTTGGAGGCGATCTCGTAGAATGCAACATGCACGAAATTTATAGCTGATTGGACGCATTTTCGATTTTTCTATAGGGGATTGAATAGATAAATTGAACGCCCAAAAATTCCAAGATACGTAATACAACACGTTGCAGTATCATGTAAAATTATTTATAATATCTCACTAATTACTACAATTTGGTTTTTGATCGCAGTAAGCGTTGATTACATTGAAAAGAGCGTTATCACCTGCCCAGACCGAAATCTGAGATTCTGCCCGTCTCGCGGCGTGTTGTTTCCTATAAATTCATGAAAAATACCGTTTCCTCGGGACTAATTAAACCATTTGCATCCGTTTCGTTAATTGGGGGGCTCGCGGGCCGCTGATATCGTGGGCTCTCGCGTTGCCGTGAGAATTCCATGTCACCGGACGATTCGGGGACCGCTGGTGCCCGCACATTTTCGACAGGTACACGGCCCGAAACGCTGATACGCTTAATTATGAGCCGATTCGAGCCGGACCGAACACGAAAGCGACCGTGGGCCACCGATAAGCTCTCCCCTTTTTATTCTGAGGCATCGTCCACCGACTGTCTTACCGTTCCCGGGGCTGGGAATGGGAAATCAAACTGAGACTTTCTCAAACGTGTTTGCCTGGGACGCGACCTGATACGTTGCTCCGTGAATTTACGGCTTTAAATTGTATGTACAATCGACAGCCTCTCGACGCAATTCAGATTTCCAAGCAAGTTAATCGTTGAGGATGCGCTGTACTTAATTTGTCGTACCGAAGTTCCTTAACAGTTTAATCGCGCTCGTACGATTTTGAGCAAATTTGAAAACTGGAACCGTCGCGATCGCTAAAAATGCCTAATTTCTACTGTTTTTAAAGAATAACAAACTCGTATTTATCGAGACGTAATTGTCGCTACTATTATTGTCAAAAAAGTTTTCAGAACCTAAAGTCGATCATTTCGTCGAGCCCAGTATTTACAGTGTTTAAAGAATAAATTAGCTGATTCGCCAGTGGAAAACGAAGAATTTCAAAAGATGCTTAATCGATCTATCCGTCGATTGAACCCTAGTCGGAGACTCATCTTCGACCACACGTAACGTCCCGGGAACTCCTCCAGAACGTCAGATAAAAGTCCCGATTGTGGTTGGCTGGCGTAGCCGTTAATTATGTCGCAATCCGAAAGAGGCCAGAGAAATTAATACGGCGTGAAGGGGGGAGAAGAGGGGTGGGGGAAGGGGCGCCTACAGCCGGCAATCTAGTCCCCCATTGTTTCCGTAGGCGCGTAAGAATTCTTTCGGTTTTTCAGAAACTCATTGTCCCGTACGAAACAGGGAATCCGAACCGCTATTCATTATGGCGGCCCGTTTCCACAGATCCGCGGACAATAACCGCAGCTTTTTTTCTTCTTGTTCTTCCTCTTCGTCCTCTTCCTTGCTTCTCCTCTCTTTTCCCTTTCTGTCCGGAAAGCCGCGGAAACGTTCGCAGAATCGCGAATTCCGCAATCGTTCTCGGTACATACAGTGATCTCTTGGTTCTCCGATCGGTTCGAAACGATACGAGGCATTTTTGTCGCCCTACTTTCACGCGCGGAAGACCATCCGATGGTTTTGTAACGACGAGAGCGTTGCGGAATCCACATTCGACGCTATTTTCGTTGGCTGACGCGAGCCTGTCCTAGGGAAAGGGACTTGGAACTCGGAACGCGCCGGAAGAACGACTGCGGCCTTCCAATAACGCGACACCGTGAGTCATCGGCCATTTGGAAGCGATTTGGAATTGATACTCAGCCTCGTTTGTCGTGATCTTTGTTTCTCTTGGTAGATGCTTGATGATTAGCGAGCAAGGTATCTGTTGGATGACGATACTTCCTGTCTCCGAGGTGAAACTTGTTCGTTCTGCAGATGTAGAAAATGTTTATTTTGCACAAAAATCCGCGGTCCATTCGTTCAACACAACATTTTCTCGTTAACATTTCACTTACGTTAAAAGAAAAAAAAAAGCAATAATAATTCCATCTTCAATAATGAGTTATTATACTTATTTTAACGTAAGCATTCAGCTCTTCGATTTTTACTGTTGTTTCATAGAGGCAATAGCAACGTGATGGGCTAATTGAAAAATAAAATACACTTCTCCGCAAGAGGTTAATCATCTAATAGTTGTAATAAAAACGAATATTGATATCGAACATTCAAGAGAGTAATAAAGTTCTGATTTTCTTTTTACACCGCAAGCATTATAGTCGGCGCCAAAGAAATTTCTTCATACAGGCTTGTTATTATTTCATCTGCGGTACACGAGATAAGATTAGTCGAAAACGAAGAAGAAGAACAGAAAATGACCGTAATAATATTGTAATAATAAAATTACCGTTTTGTGTAGATACTTCTCCGGCGCCCTTCAATTATAATAATTCGTATAATAACAGAAATTTTGGCTAATGGAAAGAGGGATGTATAATATAAGTGGAGTATAAGCAAGTAATCATCGTTGGCGAAGTAATAAACGATATACATACATACATCCATACATGCATGCATGTATGCATGCATACGGAAAGAGGCAACGGTGCCTTTAGTCTCTCGTGAAATAGAAACGAGACTAACGCGTGTATGGCCCTTCTCGAGTTTAAGGGAAACAATAAGGCTTCCAGGCGTACAGTATCGTAGCGGTACGTCGAATGAGAGTAGCAAAAAAGGACTCGCTCATTATACCGGAGCAATTGTGGCCTTGGCTTCGAAAGTGTACAAGTGCTAAAAAATTAACTCCCTTTCTTCTCTTCTTTTCCCACCCCCTATGTTCCTCATCTCCTCGATCTCGTGTATTTTGTCTTCGAAACCAATGGCTCTCATTAATTTTAGAATTTTATATTTAAAAACGCTACGAACTTTCGTTCCAATCCAATATTTCGATCCGAAGATGCGACGCTTAATTCAACGGAGCTTATATTTAGAGAAAATGGTCCGGAAAGAGTAAGCGGATTTGTGTCGAATAGAGCGGTCAGCGTCGCGTAGCATCAAAATCGGGAAAAACAGCTTACGGGTTTGTTTCCTTTGGTGGTTTCTGATTCGAATAAAAGTATGCCCATCTCGAAGAGAGGACAGAGAGGGCTCGGACACCCGGAAGCCTTATTATTCCGTTGGAGTGGCCGGCCGGAGCCCTTCGGCACGCATTAGTCCCGCCTCGATTTCGGGGTACATTTCGTCCTGGTCGTCGAGTCGTAGGGCGAGCTGTGTGTTCAAAGTAGTGTTCAGAGAGAGAGAGAGAGAGAGAGAGTTGTGTTCGAGCGGGCGGCGACGGGCGCGTGCCCAGAACCCGGGCGCAAACGAGCGAGCGTTGCGAAAAACAGGTAATGGCGTTGAAGTGCATTCGGCAGCTGCACGCCATGAATACCGGCATGAATACCCTGCCACGAGGTGAAGAACATGTGCGAGCCCGTCTTCTTTTGGACCCATGATGCCCGCACACACGATGCCCCGACACAGGGCCCTGTGGCCATAGGGCTCTCTCCTCGAGCCCTATCAAGTGGAAAAGATACGTCCTGCTCGTCTATCCGGCCCCCGGTATTATGCTATCGAGAGCTCGACGTTTTTTTTATCTCTTCATCGATCGATCGAGCCTTTCCCTCTTCCTCCATCTCCCTCCTCTATCTTTCTCTCCTCGCTCTCTTGTTTCTTCCTCTCTTCTTCTTCCTCTGTCTCCATATTCATCGATCTTCTTTTTCTACACCCTTCGACCACCCCGTGCACGCGCTGGATCTTCGTATGCTCAACAGCCGGATAATGTTTCCTGCTTTTGCGCGCTGCACAAGCCAGCGTCGACGGTTTTTAATTATTTCATCATCCTCGAAAATAGTTTACGTAATCGCAACTTAATTGCAGTCTTTAGGCCGGAATTTTGATATACTCCGCTCTTGCACGCGGTGAGCGCTGGCCCCGCGATTTTTCTTCGAGATTGTGCGTTGCCACGCTTACTTCGCCTTCAAAATTCATTATTTACTCTGTTTGCTGCATGCTACCGCGGATATTTAACCCTTAGCGACGAATTTCGGGAATTCTCCTTTTATTTGTCTGAATTGTTAGCTTTCGCAGGCAATTGGGTCTAGAAGTTATTCGTTGACTTTTAAGATAATTGGAGGATCTTGGAAACTTGGGATCCGTGGAATTTGATTAGGGCCAAATGTCTAGGGATAGCCGGGGGTGAATGGAAAACGGTAATCGGCTTTAATGGGACGATAAATGTCGACTGCGGTTCGTCGACCACCGTGTTTCTCTCTCTCTCTCTGTCTCTCTCTCTGTCTCTCTCTTTTTTCTTTTTTTTTTTTGCTTGTCTGTAGCAACGCGCTCAGCGACCCCTTACACTCAACCCTCTCTCGACGCGTCCCTTTTTTTCTTCTTTATATCTCTCTAGTGGGCCACCTCGTTGATCTTCCTCCGGTGAAGAGGCGTGTAAAGCATCCCTCTTGAGGATAATCTGCGGGGTATATCGGGACCATCCCCCGTCTCTCGATGTTCATACAGAATGAGACACGGGGGATAATGTGGTTAGCTCCAGGAGAAACGTGCATCACTATAAAACTTCCGTAATTCCTTTCTATTACTCTCTATATCATTGTACCCATACGATACTTCGTATTTTATCGGACACGTTTCGTGCAAATATTTCGGTACAACCGCCTACCCCTAATATTTCTCTCGAGTGAGGGAAATAATGCAGTTAGCTGAAAGCAAAGAAGGAAATAAATTTATATCGGATGAGATTAGACACACTTCGAGCAAATATTTCAGAACCATCCCCACCCCACAAAATCTCTATTGAATAAGGGGAACGAATTTATGTTTCAAATGATCTATAATCGAGAATTTTTTGTAAAGGAAAGAGAAGTTTGGAACAATTACTTTCGATTTTTATGTTCGACTGATTCGTAGTCGTCAATTTGGCTCTTTTACGAAGATCGAGAGACAGCAGGTTCGATTTCACCAAACAGTTCGTGTGAGTTAATCAAGACGCTCTTCTCGAGTGATCCAAAAGACAAGGTATCGGTGACTCCTTCTGGGTCTCTTCTTTCCACTTGATACGATGCTCCTTCCTTCCCTTTACCTTTTCTAGTGGGCCACCTCGATGAAGTCCTCAAGACGAGGATCCTTGGATCGCGCCCCGTTGGTGGTCCAAGGGATCGTCTTCTCAGTATCCGTTCAGGGTGCCGTTGCCGATCCATCGATCCGCGTACAACCACAATACACCAGATAATTTCAATCGTCATTACACATTTATACAAAATAAAAATTGTCTAGCTTGATTTTAAGGAGCAGAAACTACACGACAATCTTCTTGAAATCTTTTCAATGAATCGAAAATGACGGGAAAATATTGTCAGACTCTAATCGTTCGCGATTCTCCTCGTTCCAGTTCCAATGATCGAAGGATCTCGCGCGAAAAGTCGGATAATGTTACAGGGCCACGATGATTAACCAGACATCGATTTCTGCCGATCGTATCGAGCGACGCGCCTCTTTACCATCCGCCAGCTGGTCGAACCGGCTGCCTGAGCCTCCCCCTCATCCCCCCTCTTTCTGCGTTATGAATCGCGATACGCAGTTGGCGGCGCATTTTTCACTCTCGTCTCTCGATAGTTCGATAGTTCGCTCGCCTTTCGATTAGATTTTCGTTTCAGGCTCGTATCGATTTTACCAAGTCTTCGCATTTTTCATGGACTCGCCCACTTCACACAGAAAACTTCTGAAATGCATAAATTTTATCCAAAGCGCCTAGAACAGGAAAAATTTGTGTTGCGTCGCATATTGTCAAAATTTTTCGAAAACCGCCAGGAGGATCACAGTTTCGAGAACCCAGTTTTGAAGAATCGGCGTCCCGCGAACGATTGTCATCCTACAAGCAGGGCGACCGATTAATTAACACTTCGGTCTCAATTTTCATCAGCTTATTTACGGCGAAATGCTATTCAGAGGGTCCGATAATCCTCTTACCGGATCGTGCGTCCTATAAAATATATTACCCGTTCAGAGGATCCAGATTATGTTACAAGAAGTCTACAAACAAGCACGCAAACGCACAATCGAAGAATAAATGCAATCTAAAGTCGACATTATCGCGACTTGAACGAAGAAAAATCGTCGAATGAGGGGGGTCGAGCAATTTCCACGAACCACCTACCCGGAAGGCCTTTATTCGTGTCACTGTCATCAATATTATAGGAGAGACGACACCCCTAGAGGAGAACCACTCCCGTTAGATTCGTCGCTCGCAGTTGGGGGTGCGGTTCAACCCCGTCAGATTCCAATTTCGATTGCTTTATACGCCCACCTAGGCTGGAATCGGGATGAAACGGTGTCGGAAGATGCCACACGAGGTTCGGTGACTTGATCCGCGGTCGATCCAGCTGCTCTGGGTAGCAACGGGATCAAGATCAATGCGCATTGCCGAGTACGAGTTAAGCACCGAAGTTCCATTTTCTGGACTGTGAATGGCACCGAAAGCAAATTCGTAGAATTAGGAATTTTCTAGGCACCAAGTTCGATTTTTATGGGCTCGAAATGACATCGAAACTTGAATTTTGGTTCCACGGAAATGAAAATATTGTTTAATTATTTACAGGAGTCCGACCCAATCATTGAAGGTTCAAATTCAATAAACGAAGATTCGATCGATGTAGGGTCTGAATCCAATTAGTGGAGGCTCGAATCGAATTATTCAAGTTTCGAATGTGTTTGCAAGGAGCTCAATCCCATCGCTACTCGTAGGCGCTAAGGTCCGTATACAGTTTAGGGGAGGCTTAGTAATAGGGAACGAGGGCTAGAGCAATAAGACGGAGAAAAGTAGGGACAGTGGAACGCAACGCTCTTGATGGATACTGGGTGTCCAAAACGCCATCAAAAGTGATCATCGGAAATATCCTAGCACGTTTCACCCTCGTCCCAGAGCCACGGAAATTATACGACGAAATTGGACCATTCGGACCTTTATTTTATCGGAGATCTTACGACGTAGCTCGTCTAGCTCGATTTTTATATGACGTATCTTTCGATCTTCCACGTTTTCAATGTCTCGAGCCTACTTCCTGATATTACAGCTTCATTTTCATCCCATATTTGCATGACAAAAAGCTGTAAAGAGCTCGAATTCTATGGTGCGGCTCGTACTTTTATTCTGATGTTGCATATTTCTTGTGTATGTTTTCAATGACTCGAGATCACTGGGCTAGGATTACAGCTACAACCCCTATTTCAATTACACAAAGCCATTACAAGCTTGAATGCCATTATGTGGCTCCCAGCACTGAAACATTTGCTTCTCAGCACAAAAATCATTCAAATCGACAATTCTAATTGCTGCCAATGAACTAATTGAATTCTGTATTCTCATTCAAAGTTCTACTAATTTGCCAATTTCGTCAGTTTCAATTCAACTAATTTTTCCATGTTCTATCTTCGGCTCTTTTTCATTTCTGTTTTTCTTCTCTTCAACGCGAATGTCTTGTATACAAAGGACACCCAGTACATGGGGCTCCGTAAGTGCGCGCACGCCGATGGTAGGGGGTGGAGCGTAAAGTCTCCACGAGGTCGGAGAGCTGGAAGAGCGAGAGGGTAGATTTTCATAATCTTTCGGGTACGATTTGGCCGTGGTGGCTCGAGCCAGCACCGGTTCACCATACACGCATATGCCTCCTCCCCGTAGAAAAGCGTGGATCGCACATGCTCTCGGGGCACGTCCCATTCAGACGGGCGCAGCTGCCGAACTCAAGGGACACGTCGGCAGGCACGCGCCTCTTGCCTCCATAACCTGTTTTCAAAATTCCGCTCCCCTCGAGAAGAGAAAGAAAGACGGAACATCGAGGTCCTAACGAAGAGAAAGAGAGAAAGAGCGAGAGAGAGAGAGTCTCATTCCTTCGTTCCACCCTGCACGCCCCACCAGTCCCTCCCCCGTGTTCCCTTGGCTCTCCTTCGAACGCGTTTTTTTTCTCTCTCCATTTTTTTTCAATATCGTTGACGGGGAAATTAGAAATTGATGGATCGACCGAATCTTGATTGAGCCTGTTCCAGGCGCGCATTAGGGGTGCTTCGATCAAGATCGATTTTCTGGATCACGAACGCGCCATCGGATGGATCTATTAATGGTGTTCATCGGAAATTTCGAAATTGTTTGACCAAATTGAAGACCCCCGAACCGAACGGGAATAAGTATACTGTTTGAGAAAATTGTAGGTACTTGTCGAAGGTCTTTATATACAATTTTTAATATACTGTCAGTCGATCAGAAGTCTAAAGCATAGACTGGTTTTTTCATCGAGGTCTCGTGAATTTCAGCATGAAATTTCCGAGTTTTTTCGAGGACCTAACATCTCTAGAAAATTACGGGTGAAATTTGGCGCAACGTCTGTTTCAGTGGAAATTTTCCATTTTCCCGTCTGTTCGAATGCATCGGTATCTCGCGAGTCTCAACTACAGCCGATGATGCGGCGAAATACGTGAAGAGCGTTTCAAGAGGCGTTCGCGCCTCTCGGAATGCCCTCAGCTGTCGGCCAGGAGGACGCACGCGGTTAAATACCTTCGAGCGTTGCTTTTTAATTACCGTGACTCTCCTCCCTCCCACGTCGCCCCCCTCTGGCTGTTTTACCGTTGCATTATCTGCGGAACGCGCAAGGACGAGTTGTAGTTGAACGGTTTGAATCGGCGCGACGGCCGGAGGATTTGCATGCGTCTCGTCTCATTGCCGCGCGGCGATGCCGGGGGTGAGCGTCCTCCTGGCAGACAGCAGCTGCTGCCGCGTGTCGCCCTGCACCCGAAATCTCTCTTACGACCCCCCTCGTCGTCGCCGCCTCACCCTCTATACATCTTCGAGTCCAAGATCTTGTGCTTCCCTTTCTTGGCTTGGCTACTTCACTTGCCGGCACTTAACACATTCTATCTACCGGTGATTATCCAATAATTTTCTAAACTCTATGTGGCTAAGGATTTTTTATAGCCATTTCAATCGTGATTATTATATTGTATTAAATATTTTTCAACCCTACACTCACTTTTTACCTGAAGCCCATCGCTCAACAGACCTCCACACAAAATACCCCATCAAAATCATTCGAACCACCATCCCATCCCCTAAAAAACCCGTCCATCGGAACACCAAAAGAAAAACTGATGATCGAAGTAACAGTTGAGCTCCTAGCTTAGAGATCGCGTCGGGACGTGTCCAGGCTGTTCCAGTTCAGCTGGTGGTGGTCCAACGGGGGTGTGGATCGTCTGGTCGATTCTAAGGGGTCCTATCTGACCCCCCTTTCTTCCGTGAGCAGCAGACAGAATTTTTTTGGGGTGGCAACATACTCGGACTTATGAATTTCTGTGTTTAAACGAGACGCAGCTGATACCGGACCGGTCCCGGAAGGAGAGCTTCTCTCTGGAAAATTGTCTCGCTCCCTCTCCTATAGAGAGGATTCTCTCTCTCTCTCTCTTTTCTATGCCCTTTGCTCCCTTTGCGTCCTGCGAGCTGCAGCTTTCCGTGGACACGTGACCAGACACGCCCAAAATTTCTCTAACAACTCGAGAATCGGTGTCGGTGCGTGCCTCGGTGCACGTTGACAGTCTCCGTCCCCGAAAAAGAGCGTCTTTCAACGAGTCTGCGAGCCGTTTAACAAATTAGGACCCCGTGGAAAAGTTCCTCGCGCCGTAACTGCCTGTGTTTCCCGTGAAATATCGTCGCAGCTCGTTTCCTGAGCAGAGTTCACGGTAGACACGTGGCGGTTTCGGGGGTTGAAACGCTGAAGGGAGAGGTCCAGAGTAATTAGGAGGATCTTCTGCAGCTTTTCACAGGTTTTTAGAGCCGTAAATTCGACCGATGCTCAGGTGGATCGCACCGAGGTCCCTGGTTTCTAGCCGGATCGCGTGCCTCGGCTTTTCCGTAGCTCTCCTGGAAACACACCTTTCCTTTCGTCCGACGAAAGCGGATATGTGTTTACGCAACGGCTCGCTCGCTTGCTCCACAAACAATGCGCTATACTGATTTTGCTTTTTGTTTGCTCTCGGACTCTCCCAAAGGACGCCCGATTTTTCTTGAAAAATTTCAATTGTTATTCTACGCCACTTCACGAAATCCGTGGATCTTTGAAAAAAATTTTCCGCGTACGTTTCCGTATGATCGTATAGGGGTAAGTTTCTCCTTTACAATGAGCTCTCGAAAATTGCTCCGCGTTTTTTTTTTGTCACGATTTTGTTTTACTTTAAAGAACTGCGCGACTTCAGAATGCTTTAATTGGTACGAATTTTTTTTTTAAGAAAATTTGGTTCAGGGGTGTGAAAGTAGACATTTCGCCCTTTAAAACATGCGCAGGTAGTACCTTGTAAGAGTTTTTCTACACCAAGCTCTACGCCTTTGCATTTACTTGCAGACGAGGATCGTTAGTTACAGCTCGTCGGACGCGATTTCCGTCGCCGTCTAAAAAACGATAGAAAGAAACACGTTCGGCGGGAAGATAATTGCGGTGAATTACGCGCTTATATAACGGCAAATCAATCGATGTTTCCTCGATATTCTATTTATACAAGCGAAATTTCCCAACAGTTATCGACGCGTGTTCGCCTCTTTGCTGGGAACGGACGAAGAAGAAAGACCGTTTCCCGGCGAGTGCACGAGCACTCGAAAACCTGTCCTGAAACCATCCGAGAGTCTCAGGCGTTGACGCATCGTCTTGTCGATCAAACCGTTTCGTTTGTTTGCACTTGTCGCGCGGCCCCTTCGCGAAAACCCGATAAACTAATAAACCCGCCACGAAGTATCGCGATTTCGACATTGCGTCGATCGAACGAAGGATTTAGCGATACCGATTTGTATCCGACTTTATCGATGCAATTACACGTCTGCTCCAAGATAAATGTGATTTCGGAACCGACGTACAATCCGCAAATTGAATGGATTTTTCAAGAAACGTTTCTTTCTTGCGGAAAAAATTTCGCCGATTTTCGTGACAATGGCGTTCAACAGATTCCAATAGTTCATCACCTGCGCAGGCATCGAAGTCTCCAATTAGCATTGCGTTGGACCGGGAACTGTACCAAAAATTGCAATTGTTTCAGCAATTTCGATCGATTCAACGATCGTATAATGACACCAGGAGGCTGCAGGAGGGATTAGGCGTGATTCGCAACGAGGTATATGCGAAATTTCGTGATAAGTAGGTGACACGTCGTTCTCGTTGCACTGGCCGGTGACTTAAAGTGCAGCCCACGTGGTCTGCTCTTGATAATTGACCATTTCCCTCCTCGACGGGCCGTTAAACGCTTCTGCTCGCTCCTCTTCGCCTTCCCGGCGAGATCATTCTTAACACGAACCGCGAACCGCCTTGAATTTAGGTTATTTTCTAATTGCACGCACTTTACCGTAACTTCCGGTGCTCTCGCAGCTCCGGGCTCGCCTCGCCTCGCCTCGCCGCGCGCCACCGACAGCCACTTTTTTCTACAATTTTTGTCGCTGGATTGTAAATACGGCTTTAGATTCGGGTCAAGATAGTCAGGGCGACGCCTCGGCGTTTTAGAAGTTGCGTCGATAGCGATAACGATTGTTCTCCTCGCGACGAAACCCGCGAGGTCTTCGCAAATTGTTAGGGAACTCGTTTGCTAAAAATCTTGCCGGACGTCGGCTTTTCGCCTGGGAAAACTCCTGACAGTGAAAACGAAACTTTCTATTATCATCCGGTGTGCTGTTGGAGTTATTTTCCGATGTTAACGAACGTATTATGACTAAAAATCTGAACGAATACATTCTTATAATTTGTGCAATATAAAATCGTCTCTTCCCGTGAATCTAGAGTTAACAAACAATATTTTCCAGTATTCCTAAAAATGTTCCAAGCAAACTTTCGAACGGCTCTATAGCGTCTTGCACAATCAATTCTCTAAAGAATCGTAAACTATGCTCATTATCTGTTCATAAACACTCGGAAACACTCGAGGCTTGAAGCCTGTACACAATTTTGAAAAGAACGTTTTGTCATTCAAAACGATCGTCTATCGATCCGTAGAACACAACGATTCTCTATAAATGAAAAAAAACGTTCCACTTTCATTTTGTATACATCTTTTGTACTATTAAGACTCAGTTTTGCAAAAAGTTTCTATTAGCATGAAAATTGTGTACAGGCTTCAAGCCTCGAGTGTTTCAGAGTGTTTATGAACAGATAATGAGCATAGTTTCAATTTTTAGAAAATAAACCATGCTCATTATCTGTTCATAAACACTCTGAAACACTCGAGGCTTGAAGCCTGTACACAATCTTCATGCTAATAGAAACTTTTTTGCAAAATTGAGTCTTAATAGTACAAAAGATGTATACAAAATGAAAGTGGAACGTTTTTTTTTTCATTTTTAGAGAACCGTTGTGTTCTACGGATCGATAGACGATCGTTTTGAATGACAAAACGTTCTATAGGGATTGTGATTGCAACAATGGATCAAAATACGAAGCATTTATGATGGAAATTGTCGGATCGGATTATTATGCTTCGTTACCGTCGCCAGTATCTTTTCGAGTCGGTGTCAAAGAACACCATTAACCCCTCCACGGTGCGGCGTGAACGTTACAACGAGGATTGACGTCACATTTGACGCAAGACGTCAGTTTTGTGTGTCACGTTTAACATGCTAATCGAACCAGAGCAACGAGAGACACGCTCGAGTTCCGTGAAAATGTTGCGATACTTGCCGGTGCTGATTTACCGTGATGAAGACCGCGCGACGATCCTCTGAATCATCGCACCCATAACACCATGATACATAGTCTGCATTCTGATCCTGTGGCACCGGTGTTCTCAACTGAGCCATTTACTCTAATCTCAAACTAATTTCTCTAATATCCACAGAAATTCTATTTCTTTTTCTCGAGAAGATTAGATTTCATTAGTTATTTTAATTGAGAAGATACTCAAAGTATTGTCCCAATACTACGAACACTGTAAACAATTATAAATTATACTGGACATTGTATTGCACGTTCTCCGACTATCGGGCTTACAAAATCGAATTTTAAAGTATCACTTTTACCAACTTAATTTAGTTGTCTCTGCACGAAACGCCAGATCGTGAGCACTGAGTCATTTGTTAAAAGAAATCGTTTCCAGTAATTGTCCGCAGGGTCCACGACCGCACAAATGAATTTCCTATTGCTGGTTTTTGCAGAATCGCGAAACAGCTGTGGATTAAGACGTTTGTTCCGCTTTTTCGTAAGCCGTTTTCGATCCGCGCGTCAGTCCGCAAGAAAAGAAACAAGCGTGGAAGCAGTTGCGCGAACACTATAAGAGGGTTAATTGAAACGTATCGCCCGCGGGCACAGGATACTTTTCCGAGTTTTTGCCTGGCGTGTGAAAAAACTGTCGCGGAGAAAATCCGCGGCAATTAACGCGGCGATCTTTCTCGCGAGTCATATCGTTCGTGGCTTACGACACACAGAGGCAGTTAGTGGGACAAGGTCGTCGTGAAATCTGGAATGTCTTCTGAAAAACAATTCCGGTTAAGATCGTATCGGCAGCGCGCGATCGAGAGTTGTTTTCGATCTCGGACGCGGTCGACTAACACACGGATTTATCGGATCGGGTGACAAAGCGTTGCGGTTCGACTTACGGGCGCGAATGAACGCTGGAAAATAAACAAACCTACAGAGAATAGTTTACTGGTGACGTCGGGCATCTTTAATAAATTATGCAATATTATTTTGCAAAATCTTTTTACAAATTAAAAATTGTCTCCGTCAATTCTGAGCAATGGGTACAGGGTAGTCCAAAAGCCACAACTATTAACAATATTTAAAAAATATTTTTTTCTAACAGACATAAACATTTTTCTCTATTAAATATTCACGAACTTTCACTGCCATTTTCAACGACAAGGGGCTGTAATATAGGTCGCAACCCCTGCCAAGCAAGATGGCGGCCAGGTTAACAATGGTGGAGCCAGAAAATCTGGTAGAAAAGCGGAAACGAGTGTCTCGACGGGAGGCTGGTGGAATCTGATCCAATCACGAGAGGGGGGGGCATAATCGACGCTCGCGCAGATGGCATTAAGAGAGTGGAAAGGGGGTGAAAGGAGATGGAAAAAGAGCAGAAAACAATTTCTCTTCGCGGCAAATATTTTCCCTGCAAACAGACCGGACAATGCGGCCGTTAACCACCCCGGGGACACGCACACAATGGTGATTCGGGGCCCGACAAGGAAAACTGGGGACTTTTCGGGAAACAGATTTGACCGGCCTCTCTCGACAAAAGTATCGCGTTCGCGTGCCCTTGTTCTTCTGGTTTACATACCATCCCCTGGTTCCCCAGTTTAGGGACAATATTTGCCAGCAGACATACCTCTCGACGTTTGTTCCGCTGTTTGATGTTCCAGCAATCTTCACGAAATTGAATTTCGATGATCCAGGTGTTTGACATTATTTTATTTTACCTCTAGCGATGGCTAGAACATCGATATTGTTTGTATTCCCACATTAATGAAGAAACAGAATTTTATTTATAAATTTAACAGAGCACATGTTTGGTTAATACCTCCTTTATGCGATACTATTGTTCGGCTAGATAAAAAAAGGAACACCATGCACCGCACGGGGATCTTGTGTCGCGTGGCCACGCGACGCGTGAAATTCTCCGTTTTTTTTTTCTCTGTTAGCCTCTCTCGCCCCTCCCTCTCTTCTCGTCTCCCGGACACCTTTACGGTCGTTCGTGATCGCGATTCGCTTACAAAGAATTTTTCGGGCGATTGGCGCGCGCCTCGGACAGCAGGTAGACCCGGTGCAGGGAATTTCGAGGTGACTCGGGGAATTTCGATGGGGATTCGTGTTTGATGGTTGATTGACTGGATGATTTTTTATGGGGTGAGGTATCGAGGAATTCCTGGACCCGGGGTCTGGTCATACTTTAGTCTTTGTAGGATGGTTTACCAAACCAATACCACGGAGGAATTCGTATCGTCTAAATAAGTTGTTCTCAAGAACCACGAAATATTCTGTGGAGACTTTATGAAGAATTTTTGCGACTGTCCTGTGAAAACGGTAAAGATCTGGAACTATTTTTAATTTCAATAAAATGGAGCAATTTTACGTAGAATTCTGTGAATTTTTATCGAGTTCTAAAGTTAGTCCTTCGAATCTCTTTGTTGTTCACAATTGTATTATAGAAAAATGAAAATTTGCGTGTCTATATTTTTTTAACGACTAACTGTCGATAACAGAAAAACAACATTTTCGTGGTGAAATATTGATAGCCGGAAAATAAATATATTTTTTTAATGCCTAAATGTTAGTAACAAAAAATGTCTATATTTTTTAACGGCTAAATATCGATAAGCGTATAAATAGCGGAGTAGTGCACGTTTTGGCAACGCAAGTTGAAATTCTCAAAAATTTAAACAAAATAGATTGCGAATCTACGTCCACCGCTCTCCATAAAAATGCAATAGTATTAAACAAGAGCGACCTCCGTATCTCGCAAGAATATCAACCGGAAATTAAAGCAAGGAACTACTGTACCCTAGTTCCGAGTTTCCGCAACGTCAAGGCGTCCCACAAAAATAACCCCTTTGATATTGAATAAATACGTTTCACCGGGGAACAGCGATAAACCGTTGACATCGAATAACGTCGTTGTCGCACGCGAGAGATTTCTACGAGTTTTTACACTCGAAGCGAAATCAGAACTAGGTGAATCGTTCTAACGTGTCGGCCCCGATGTAACAATCTCACGAAATGGAAGCCCTGTTATTTCGCGAGAAATTATCGTTTTTCTCGAATTATCAAACTTTATAATGTGATCGACGATTCTTCTCGATAGCTGTTCTGGAAAGTTTTCTGGAAAAATTACGGAAATCCGTGTTGTTAAAACAGATTCGGCTGGTAACGAACATGCGACCTGCAGAGTTAATTTGCGAAAGTTGGGAGCATAATTGAGAGAAACAAAATAAAACTCCGTTTCACGACGAAAATTCCCGGAGACTGTTCTAGGAAACTGACCCCATTGGGGTGCTATTTTGATCTTTATCAATTTTTTGATTGACGTAAAAATTCGTTTATTTGTTCTAAAAGTTAATATTCACGAGCTCGGTTCGCCGAACGATATAAAATCACTCTATTAGACAGCTGGCCATCGCGTTTAGGCTAAAGGGCCTTAACATTATTGGGGGGATGCTAATAAATATTATAACACTACTAAAAAATTCTTTGTATTTTTCAATTTTTTTTGTTGTGCAATATTTCAGTATTTATGAAATGCTATATAAGGATTCTTTCGATAACGTCTGCACGATCAATCTGCACGACCGATACTCAATCATTGGCATATGTATTTAGTGCTACATATATGTTACTTTTTATCATCAGAGTCCATAAACATTTATCTACTACGCTAGCCTTAAACTCCCACTCTTTTTCTTCGGATAGTATATATCCGATTATATTGTTCTAATTTATGCATTGCTCTTCATTATTGCTTTCGGTGAAGCTCGTCTAAAGTGGAAGTATTAAAGGCAACATGTGCGTGTACGAACGAAACCTCGTATCATTTGCGGGTGTGGACATTGTGGACTCTTTTGATGGGGAGTATATACAATTTCTTACATTGTCACCAAGATTTTAAATATCTGAATTTATAGCGAACCCTAAACGAATTTTATAGACTACTAATTGTTATAAACTAAATCCTCCAATGTATTAGGTTGTCCCTAAAGTTACTTTCACTTATTGTACATTCCATATTGTTAGATAACATCAGCGTACACGAACAACACAATCTTCTGTTCGTTAATGTTTTATTATTCCTTAAGCTTTCCCTTTCTTAACCATGCTATTGATTTTCTCAAAAAACTACTCTGAATTTTCGTTAGAGCACCGTTAATTCGAACACGAAACGAACTTTTGGGACAACCTAATAGAACATATATATTTACAACCGAACGGATTAATGTTGCAACCCAAGATATCCACAGTCACCAAGAAGCCAATACCCAAAAAATCAGCTCCCCAATCCACCGCATCGTCCCGAAAATCCCCTCCCCGTTACGCGAAAGCACGGCGTACCCCTAAACCTAGGTGGTGCTACCCCCGGATCTCGCCCGGTGCGCATGGTGTGTGCTTGGTATGGTTGTGTGGGTGCATGGATCAGCCGGCTAGATCAAGTAGAGGCCGGCGGAGATAAAACACACTGTAAACGGCCGGGTTCTGGCTCGGATATTTGGTTACAGGGAGGCGGCGGCACGTGCGCCGTAGCTCGGGGCCAGGTGGTAGAGCTCGTGCCGTTGAGGAAACAGAAGAGGCTGCTGCCGCTGCCTGCACCGCTGTCGCCGTTGTTGCGGGGGTGGGAGAAGCCTGTGCTGGCCTGCCAGCCGAAGGTAGGGGAGTAGGAGGATGCGAAGTGTCGGTCGGAGTCGGAGCGAGCGTGCTCGAGGAGGTCAGTTCACCGGTGGCGGATGGCGAGGTCTGCTGCAGCGACAGCAGTACCACCAACTACCACCACCGACCCCATCGTCCTCTTCATCAATCGCAACAACAACAGCAGCAACAACGTCGCTACGGCCACCATCATCGTCATCAGCAGCGCCACCGATGTCACCAGCGAAGGGACACCGTGGTAGCGGCTAGCGACGAGCTGGTCCTCGTCGACGAGGAACCCGACGATGAGGCTGCCTGCCAGGAACAACCACACGCCGCTCGTCATCGCGACATCCACGAGCTACATCGCCTACACCATCATCGCCATCATCGTCCCCAGCACCGTTCGCATCGGTGTCAAGCCCGACAGTCTTGTCAATATCCTGCGGCTACGGCGGCTACTCGGAGTAGCAGTCATCCTACTCATCTGCATCCGACACACGAACTCCTGCCCGACGACAGGCCTCCCAGCGACCGGGAACAGAGACACGAGGACGTCGTCGATCGCGTCGACAGAACCACAGAACGACACGCGGATGCGACCAACCAAGACAACCCTGCCACCGTCACTGCCATGACGAGAGGATGCAGGATCCCACCCTACCTCGCCACTCTACTCATCCTCTCTTACACGCTCTTCGGCATAGCAGGTTAGTGCTCTTTTCTTTTTTTTATATATATGTATCCGTTTTTCTTTGCGCGACTCGAAGATGCGGAGTCTCGAAGTGATGGGCCAGTGAGGATTTTTGTGACGGCTCTGCCATGAGCCGTGATATAGCTGTGGTTAGGCTAACATGACGGAGTAGTTTTTTCTTGCAATTTTTCGTTTCGGCTTTTCTTTAGCAATTTTAGGCGTGGTAGCATGTGGCCATCGATCGTGATCTTCGAAAGTGAAACAACGACGTTCGATGTAGAGCGGCTGGGTCTAGTATCGCGTTAGGGATTGCAGCGGTACAATTAATCGGTAAAAGTAACATCTTTCGCGTTCCTTCAACAGCTATTTTGCAATCGAGTAGCCTGTGTTACGAAATTGTGATCCTCGAAAGTGAAATAGTGGAATTCGAGGGGGTAGTTTGGTCTCGCCCTACGGAAATTCAGTTTCAGTGCGCAATCGTTCTGGACTATCTTCGTCGAATGTGTCTCATGGACTATGCATATCGACGAATAGTGATGTGAATCTAGCTATTAGTGACACGCTGTGAAGGAACATGTGAACCGGTAAAACCAGTGATAGGATACCTCTCGCAAAATATTTCAAGGGGAGTTCGTATCTCGTTTCAAACGTAGTACATAAAAATTATGATCGATAAACGGCTGTAAAATGTTTCAAAGCTCGTGGGATGATTCGATGGGTTTCGGAAACGGGGCTCGAAAATTTCGGTACGGCTTTACAGGTGCCGTTAGTCGTCTTGACGGTCCCGTAAAAAGGGCAACTTCAATTAGCGTGGCCAAAATGGCACTGTGGGGGCACGCGATCCTTTCTCTCTCTCTCTCTCTCGATTCATCGGGGAGCGACAGATTGCGAGACACGCGCGCGACGTTGAAACATCGGTGGCCCCGCGATTACGGGTGCATACCGGGGGCCCCCCGAATTATTTGCCGAATATATCGAACACATGCCACAAATGGCCGAATCCATCGCGGGCCGGTTCCAGAATTATGCGATACGCGCGATATATCGTCGTCACAGCGTCGCTCGTCGAAATGACCGGGTAGCCACAGTTAAACGAAATGGACGTGTGCTTTTGTTCGACGAGAAGGAAGAAGCTATTAACCCTTATGACACTCGCGACCGTACACAGATGCACGCTGAAGAACGGTGTCCGAACCCCCCAAGACCCCCTTCCGAACGAAATTAACCCCCGTTTCGCGTAATTGCTGCGTTTACGGCTACGGGCCTCCGCAAAATAGGCCCACAGCCTCGAAATGCGATCACGAACTGCAGACTTTGGCGAGGAGGTACTGAGTTGAGTGACGTGCTTACATGATTCTCTGAGCTCTAATTACAATAGGCATGTCAATTTTCAAATCGGTACGAGAGGGTTGTTTTTTGTTCGATTTGAGAAACGCAAATCTGGAAATACTGATTATGAATTTTGATTAAGAATTTCTTCCCTTCGCGCGCACGATTATTATTTTACTCTGTTTTCTTCATTTAGTAGAAGTTCGGGAATTCTTTTTTAAAATGAAACGAATAACGAACGCGTCGTCCTTCAAAAAGTGAAACAGTCTCGACGCTTTTCGACTGACAGCCTTTTATTAGACTTTCTAGGATTAATATGCAGCTAGAGTGCAATCTACAGTGACTTAGACACCTGCTTCCATAGCTCCAAGTAGATTAAGAGTTCAACATTGTTACGTGACTCACATTTGCTTTTTGTAGATGATTATCGCCCTTTTCTTGCACGTAGGTACGTCGTAGAACTGCTTCTCGTAAACAGTTTTTCGTCGCTGCATAGCGTAGCAGTCTCGAAAAATTTATTCGCATTCACGTACTCAAAATGATTGGTTTAGTTTGCTAAAATTGTGGTAAACGTAGCGAAAGAGGGGTTGCAATCGAATCTTTTACAATTTTTCTTTCACGATAATGCTAAAAGTCATGTAAAATTCGTCGAAAAAATGCATGTCCAAGTCACGCGCAGACCATTTCGGGCCATGTTCGGGCCTCGCTCGGTCCTCGAGGCGCGGCAGATTGCAAGAATTAGAACAGGTGACAGATAGCAACTCGCCGCACGGGTGGATGCAACGTGCACCGGCGTTGTGCACAGGAACGTCATGCTCTCTCCTCTCTCGCCACCCTTGCATAGCATCTGCGAATATTTTTCTCGGATCGACGGGTGGATTCCGCGTTCCTCGCGTTCCTCGAGCCACTTTTTTCCCCTCGTCTGAACACTTTGGATATTTGCGCAATTTTTTCTTCGATGACCATCGTTTTTTCCCTCGTTGCATCAAAAATGCGAGCAGAATGTGCATTTTCGGCTGACACAGGATCCGACGCAATGACGAATTTTAAGGGATTAACACGATCCTTGGTGGGGCAAAAAGTTCTGCGGGTCAAATACATTTTTGGTGTTAAAGTTACAGTGCCCTAAAAATTATCACATTGCGAAAGCATTTTTTTGTAAGTTTGTAAAATAATTTCTGAGGGTCCTTGCAAATTTTGTAATCGATTTGGAACATTTTTAAGTAATTTTGTCGGGAAATATTGAGTCATTATTGGTCATTATATTTATAGACGTTCTGAATTTTCGGAATGTTAGTATAACGGTATCATCTATAGGTTATCATAGCTTTCTTTATTAGCGAACTGACTACGTTTCAAAAGACTAGAACACCGTTACGAACGACACAAGTTTTATTTGACCCAAGCAAATATCAAAACTAAAGACACTTCGCTGGAAATCCCCAGCAAATATTGAGAACATCGGAGCAACTGATACGGATAACGATTTGTCACGACGAGCGATAAGATCGACGGGGAATTTCAAGCATTCCGGGGAACCGCGGAGTCGTAGAATCTTTGTCATCGTTTACTTTCGGACAGCAACTCGTTCCAAATACGAGTGCAATTAGTCGACCGAGGATTTTTATGCAAAATTTGTTTATTCCTTTAATGTTGCTAATCTTTTCGATTCTTTTAATGTTTCTCGATTTCAAATGAAGAACGGTGGCGACGGATGTTCATCGATCCGTTTGTTCCGTGATCCTAAACAAGCAGATCAATGAAAAACGGTGGCGACTGACGATATGAAAAATGTCCGGGGGACGGTTTAACATAAATTAACGACAAAAGGAGCCGGGGTTCTCCCTCGAGAATGGTACATCGGGAGTTAAGTTTTTCGGGGTGTGCGCAAAAGGGGGGCCTTTTGTGCTCGGCGAACCTCGAAGCCGTCGGAATTTCTAAAGCCGGGGCCCCATTCGACAATTCGCCTCTCGTTCGTAACCGGTAATGGGATAAACGATGCTTGGCCTTTGGTCGTTACACAACTTAATCGAGCGAATTCGCCGTTCGGCCGGTTTCTCGCCGCGCTTTCATCGATCCACTGTTTCACGGGACAATCGCGGACCAATCTGGACAATGAGTCCCTTTGGATTCCGTAGGGAAATCGTCTCGATAAACTCTGGAATTAACGCGTCACATTTTCATTGAACCGGCTTCGTTTCATCCTCTTCCGCCTCGATTATTATCGTTCGCGAGTAGATTTGATAAGGCTTTATCTGGTCGATAGCAATATACGCAGAATTTATCCGTGGGTTTTGCCAATTAGTTTGCGAGACGACTGCATTTGTGTAATAGTTTTTGCAGAATTGTAGTGTACGATGAACAAAAATCGCCTCTAGGAGGGTACACATAGATACATTTTATAAGCTCCGTAATTTCGGAGACTTTTTTAACAAGAGTCTACGAATAAATCGAATAATTTGTTGTTTTTATTAACAGACGCCTGTTCGTCGCGGTCGACGCCGAAGCCACGGCCGCCGACGCCGACGCCTCGACCGAACATCACATTCCACATGTACGCGTGTCCTCAGGAATATGCGGATTGGTACTGTTTGAACGGTGCCACATGTTTCACTGTCAAAATCGTCGATTCCCTCCTGTACAATTGCTTGTGAGTATCGAACAATCTCTCTCAATTTTTCTCGCACACTTGCAACCACCTACAATTTCGACCTGCGAAAGACACAGCTCGACGAAATTTCGCACAAAAAACTATGCATACATTGGAAAATAATTGCACATGCACGGAGGGGCACACAGCAATCGACTTGGTTGGTACCCTTCCTTCCAGCGAGAATTCAATTCGCGCGCTACTTTTTCCTCGTTCGCGCTCCCATAATTCCCTCGGCGAGTCGGCCAAGGAGGATTCCGTGAAGCAGACGGAGAAAATTCTCGGTCGTGGAAAGTGCTGGATAAGCAAGAGCGTGCGCGTTTCCACTTTCCCGCGCGAGCACACGGTGTCGGGTCCCCGGCGGTGCGGGTCGCGCTGCATTTTTGCGTAATTTTCTGCGCGCGCGGAAAACCGTGACGTCAAGAGAGAATATAGAGGACCGAGTCGGGAGGGGGGTGGGGGAGCGTACGAGATTTGCGGGAGCCGGACGCGAGTAAATCTGTTTTAATCGTCGACACCTCTATTACGCCGCTATAATTAAAGCACCGAGAGCGCGCCGCTTGGGAAATATACTGGAAGGTCGCCGATTAGATCGATCAAGCGCGGATGAACGCGAGACGAACGATACGCGTATATACAGTCTAATTACGATATAAAAATTTTTTAACCCTTAAGTGGGCGCGCCTATTTTTGTTACTGGGCGCGCGGAGCGCTTTGTGCACCATCCTTTAAAACTACGTATATCACAAATTTTATGTCAAATAAATAACACGTACATAACTTTTTAAAGTACCTAAGGATAACTGAAAACCATATCGGCTCTAGTGGGATGACACTACAGTCGTAGATTATGTGGGGGGCGTGCCAATCCTAACTAGCAGAAATAAAAATTATCCTACATTAACACTTTGACTGCCACACTAGAAACCTAAAAAATTCCATCGAATCAATGTAGGTTATTTAATGAAATAAAAATTGAAAAAAATTATATGTATGACATGGAGTAGTCCTCCAACTTTCTGGCATTTTACAGATCCTAATAAAATTTGGTACGATTAATATATTAGCGTAAAAATTACACCACATATGGGTGACATGGCAGTCAACGTGTTAAACTACAAACGGAGCACTCAGTGCTATTGCGCGCCCACTTAACAAGCTGGATCATTGTATGTTTTCCTCAATTAGAAAAAAAATGTGAAGTATCAGCCAGACCATTCGTTTAAAATTCGGAAACGACCAACACCCTGAACATCTAAAAAATTCACTAGCAGACCTGGCGCCGATCGACTGTCACTTACGAACCGGAGCCATAAATTTCCGAGCATTTGCCAGTCACCTGTGCGGGGGCGAACAACCCCTAACAGCTCTCCTCTCGGTTCTCAGAATTGTGAAATGTGCGGGACGGATGCCCGCTCGCGTCCACCAGGTGAAAAGGAATTCGAGATTCCGTTGGCGGGAGGTTGGCCGTTACAGTTTGGGGTGGTTGTAGCCGACTTTTTTCTCGCTCACGCGTCGGAGGGGGTTGAATCGTCGGACGCCACGGGGGTGGGACGATCTAGAGCCGTAAAAGGGACCGATTCTCGTCTCGGACTGGCCTAATCCCCGGTTGCGTGCCATCGACACGTTCCACAGGAATTCCTACGGGAACCACCACCAGCGTCGATTGTGCCAATCGACCTTTTTTCGGGCCTCGATCATGGACCGACACGTCCCCGGCTACTGTCTACGCCGATCCTGGCCTTCGGAGAGACACCAAGACCATTCTTCAAACGGCTCCGATTGATTCCTGAAAGGTGGAGACTTCTGGCCCCAGGTTAGGCCACGCCATAGTCCTCCACGGCTTTCCTCGGCCTCGCTTTGGGAAACTCGTCGCGTACCGAGAATGCCGAATGGTAATTTCGGGATGGAGTACAGTTAGGTAGCTGACAGTCCTCTAGGATGGCAACGTGCCGTCTGAAACGCTTGGGAGAGGCATCTTTCGAAGCAGTTTTTGCCGAAAAAAATCTTCTTAGCCCCAGCTTCTTGTCTTACGGTTTATTTCGTGTCTACGGTGATTGGAAATTCTTTGTTGTTCGTGATTCCCTGTACAGTTCCTCTAGTTGCTAAATAATGATAACGATAACGCAAGGATAGAATTTTTGGGTCGAGTTAAAAAGGACTTCGCCTAATAAAACTTTATTTGAGGACTCGAGTGTGCGCTATCGTGGACATACATTCCTTGCAACGTCACCTGCAAGAATTAGGCTCGTGACAGATCTCAGGTGTTCCTGTTGTATTTTCGACTAACGCGGTTCAACAAGCTTGTATTTACAAAGGGCGTGTCTTCGTTACGCAAGATTCCGAAGCGTCTTCGCTGGAATTCCACGCATAATACACAGGTGTTGCAATCGCGGCGCCGCGCCGTGGCACAGTTTCTTTTTCCTTTCTTTAGAATTCGGCACGCTTTATCTTATCGTAGGATTAACTATTGTCACTTCTGAGGCCGTCCGTTTTTCTATTCTGACCTATTCGTATATGTATACTAACAGGTCATCGTGGTCTTGAACGATAAGAAGGTGGGCTTCCCCCCCTTTTATAAATTTATTCGAGTGCAAATTGTTCATAAGATATCGATTTCGTTCAAAACAGTACATCCTTAATTTTATACAAATTGATTGGAGAATACCTTGAATTAGCAACAATTTGAAACTTACGAGAAGAATCAGTTTATGTGTACAGGGTGAGCCTCGCAACGTGACGATCTCAAAGAACTCGTATGTTACTCGTACAAAAAAATGTTTCGAACATACACTGCATGGTTTCCTGTGAGACATATTTTATTTTTAATATATATAATTCTAATAATTTAAAAAATTATTCATTTTAAATCCCACTTCCTATAATACTTTTTGACGTAAAATTTCATAATTTATCCGAATTTGAGAAAAAATATTAGACATGCCATTTAAAAAACTGAAGATGACCCTCAAATTTCGATAACAAAGCAAAGTAATAAAAACAAATTAGAGCACTGTATGCCCCCCAGGAAACCATGCAACTTTTGTTCGAAACATTCTTTCGTACAACAAACAACTTACGAGTTATTTGAGATCGTCGCGTTACGAGACTTGTATAAAGATCTTCAGTGATCTGGAATATAATTGTTAGCGAATTGTGAATTAATAAAATACGCTTCTACGTCAAAAGATTTCAAGGAAACGTACAGCTCGAAGAAGGCAAGGGTTTAGGAGACTCCCCAACGTGTTCTCACGTCCAATTTCAATAAACTCGCCCGTAACGATCCGACGGATTTTTTTGTGATCGAGGAGTATGATCGGGACCGATTTTTCTTTTTGGCCCTGGGACCCGTGAGAACTCGGCTCGATGTCGGTGTGTGGCGCAACAAATTCGTGGCGGTCGAGAAAGTGAAGTGAAAAACCTGTCGTTAATGGACAGTGGGTTTTACGGGCTCGTAAATCTCCCGGGAAACGCGGAATTCGAGGCTCTGAACAGGTACAAATACAGGACTGCATATACGTATGTAGAATATACCTGGATCGTTGTTCCGAGAGATCGTGGGGATTGCTGATCGATCGCTATCAACGAAAACAACACTAAACCGTACTTAAACCGAGACGACTCTCTCTGTATCGAGTTATCTATAATGTTTAACCTTACGCCGTACTGGAACGTCCATTAGCCGGTTTGTTGGTCATTCCGGTGTCCATTACCGGGGAAACGGACTAACCTTTTTAACAGCGCTCACGGAAATCCTATTAATTATTACGTATTACCCGAAAATCGCTCCTAATGACTCGCAGAGTAATCGGTTTCTTTCAACTACTCTCGATTTTTCACCAAAAATTTTACACCGAAAAGATAAAAAAAAGAAAACTGTTTTACAGAATTAATTATTTGCATATCTTAGAAAAAGTCATACAAAATTTTAAGAAACAAAATGTATCTAAAATGAGTTATAATTATAAGAAATGCCACACAAGTCATTTTGACCTCCTTGGTAGTTCTAGTGTTAACACGGTGTCACGCCAGTACACGTAAAAGTCATACAAAACGACTAATTTGATAATACAAGAATAGGGAATACAAAGTTGTATCATAACAATAAGTTTCCTAACATTCTCAGATCGTGTAGATCTTAATAAAATTTAGTTTACTTAACAGATTCTATTAAAAATTGTAAAGTAGGGTGTCGAGCGACCATTTTGTATAAACGGAGTTGCACTGTATTTAATCCTTGGTTAAGGGTGTTGAAAAAAAAACAATTTTTTTTGGAAAATAGCAGAAAAATATATGGTGGAAAAATAGGAGAAAAATTGCGGAAAGATGCTCGCCGGTTGCATATCGATTGCGCCTAAGCGCAGCAGTCCGTTCACGGTCGAAAGTTGGCGCTCATGGGAGCGTGGCCGCGAGCGCGGCCAATGGTTCGCGGCCGTTTAAATCATGTCCGCGTTCGACTCTCGCGTGTTTTCGTGGCCGATAAACTATCCGTTGACCGATCATTGGTAACGCGACGCTCGGCCGTTCGTTCGTTCGTTGGTTGTTCGCTTTAGAAATCTACCGTGAATAATAACCACCAGCGTGGCGGCGGTGGCGGCGGCGGCGGGTCCGTGTTCTCTCTTTCGAACGGTGCCGGTTTGTGTATCCGCCTTCTCCCCGGCCAGGCCCTTAATTTATGCCGCCTCTAACGTGATCGTGACGCGCTCGAAATGTTAACGCTGGGAGCCCGTCTCCTCGAGCCGCGAAACGACTGATTTCACTCGACTCCCGGCCTGTGCTCGCCTGTTTAACAATGCCGACTACGACAGCCGATCTTGATTATTCTCAAATCGAACCGGTTCGCAGCCCGCGGATTCCCACAACGTCGATCAGCATCGTCCGCGATCGCGGGAGTCGTCTTTTCGTTTTTATCGTCCAGCGACACCAAAAATCTATTTCCCTCAACCGCTAGCATCTTCAAGATAAAAATCTGAAAAAAATTCTGTGCTATCGGTCAGATTTTTATTAGAATTTTTCTCCGGCGAATATCGGAACTGCGAATTGGCGAGAGCTCTGCTCGGTTGAAGACCATCCCTTCGAGTCCAGTTGTAATTTTTCCGGCACAAAATTGAGAATAACTTCGAATTGCAACGAATTTCGCGAATCGTGCCTGTCGATCGGCAAAACGATTCGGAAGCTCTGTTCGCATAGATATATTCGACATGAGCGATCCATCGCGTGGGAGTTAACGGAAGCGTGCGCACGAGCGGCTCGGCTCCTTCGAGCGAGCAGAAAGAAAACGCTCTTGTGGATCCGCGTGGCTGTTGCAGGTCCGAGGAACGATTAATCTTCCGAGACGGAGCGAGAGATCTCGGTTTTAATCGACGAGAGTCTCTTTACCGATCGAACCGAACCGCACCGCCGCCGCCGCCGCGGTTTCGGCTAATTATTCCGCTCGAAGGGCGAATCGTCGCGGTGTACCGTTCGACGAAATCGACCGTGAGAATCCTTTTAATTATCGCGTAATCACCGGTAGGCCCTGTAAACCGATCCGTTTACGGGCTTTACGCGTTCTCGCCGCTCTTTCTTTCCCCTTTTCTTTTTCTCTTTTCTGCCGATCTCATCTTTATGTCGCAGACTCCCCACGGTTCTCTCCCGTGATTCTCTTTGTTCTGCTCTTTTTTTTCCCGTTTCGTCTTTTTCGGTGAACTTTAATAATTAACTGTACTAATTGGGTGGTTCGAGCGACGGCGTGTACCCATCTGATTAATGCCCGATACTAAAAGCGGTTCATGCCTAAAGAGTACGTTTTATAACTTCCTGGATTTCTCGCGGCGTTTTGCGGAAGTACCGGCGAACAATAAAGCCAGCCGCGCGTTCCGCTCGTCCTATCATCTCCTCTCTCTCTCCCTCTTGCTTACACTCATTCTTGATACTCTTTCTCTGCTGAACCTTACACGCACACACACACATGCCCGCACTCACGGTATACACAGCACAGACAATGAGATTCGCCGATTCTATCCGCTGTTTCTCTTTCATTGCAGATGCGCGAACGGCTACATCGGGCAGAGGTGCGAGTTTAAGGATTTAGATGGTTCCTATTTGCGTAAGTATCAAACACCTCCTACGTGATTTTCGTTAACGAATAGTTGTTTTAATGCTCCAAAAATTTTTGTAATCCTCTTCGTCAATTTTAATATAAAAATCGGACAAAAATGTCGAGGCACTGGAAGAATTAATAACATTGAATTTAGACAAGCATAAACCTAAAATAGCAAGTTAATGGATCGCGTCTCGATCGACTAACCGTAAAATCTAACAGTAATTCAGCCACGGGAATACTATTTACGTATTCCATTGTATTCCGATTAAAAATACGGCAAGAGCAATTTTACAGTAACACTAGGTTTACGAGGCACTAAAAACGACTATTTTACTTAGTAAAAATAACAAGAACGTGTCTATCCTTTTTTGCCAATTTTTTAAATAGGAATTAAATTAATACATTTGTTAAATAATCTCTTATGCATTTTTAAAATTTCCATAATCATCGTAAATGACCGTAGACCTAGTGATAACGGTAAAAATATGAGCTCCGTGTCTAACACTGTACGCGCGACAGTGTTTATTATCGTCGAGAAGGATTACCGATCGCACCCGGAAGTCCCGGAGTGCGGTCCAGTTAGTCCTTGTTTCGTGAACCGGTAGTCGAGAGACGCCGTTCAAGACGATACAATTAGTTGGGCATTCAATCTCGGGACGCATTAGAAACTAGTCTGGGAAACAGGAAACCGTGTCTACTCCTCTCTAAGAAGCCGATCTTGCGTTACAGCTTCCCGGCAGCGTGTAATGTTGGAGACGGCCAGCATCGCCAGCGGTGCCACGATAGCAGTATTCCTCGTCGTTATCATTTGCATAGCGGCTTACATCCACTGTAAGCGAAAGCAAAAGGAATTGCGCTCGAGGTACGTATTTACATTCGATCCCCATACATTTGCCATTTCCGAACCACGCTACGGTCCACCCCGGATAGATCTATCTTCTGCGTTTTTACTCGGACCAACTCGGCTGGGAAACCGATCCGACAGAAATCGTTATTTATTTACTTGCACGCGGTCTTGTGCAAATTATTTTCTTAGTTGATCATAGGTAAATTCAATTGGAACTGTCCGATGGAATCGCTAGTGCGTAAAATATCGAAGGTGCACTTAATTATTATAGATCCGGCAAAAATGATTATGTAATTTGTTACAATATTTTTTCTTTTTTACTGTAAAGAATAATTTCTTACACGTTGATATAAAAAGATAAATGTTTTATCGATCGCAACAATTTTAAATAAATAATCCGTAATGTCGGCGCTACAGGTTCGATCCAATTTTAACCTTTAAGCAATTTTGCAATGAAATGTTTCCCAACGTTTCGATCCTAATGTGGATGATTCTCAAGGGAGAAATTTTGCGTCTGTAAAGTGTTGTGTGCTTTGGTATAAATTTAATAAAAAATTGGATCGGACCTGTAGCGCCGACATTATGGATTATTGATATAAAAAGAATTTGTAGAAAAGAAAATTTAACGTTGATTCGAAGAAGAACAGTTTGTTTCGGCGAAGAGAAATAATTCGTGAAGAGATTAACAATTTTTCTAAGGGTTGCTGGGAATTGTGAAAAGATTCTTCCGGTGGACCGAACGATTTGGTTAGCTTGTCGCGTTCAGGATTATCTGATAATCCCTTTTTGTGTGCTGAATTTGAACGTTCGATGTTATCTTTTGTGGCAATAGTAACTGCGTCGACACGGTGGATGGTCCTGGACGAGATCCGGAGCTGAGGCCGTTTAGCAACCGCAGCCGCTCCCTCAGGATCTTCATGACCAAGAATCCTAATAGCTCGGTAAGCGAAGAATACCAATATTAATATCGCTACACCTTGTCCAGTCCCCTTCGACCGTAAATTCAGTCGAATGAAATTCTTTTCTCTCAAAAATATTCCATTACTACGTTTCTAATTTTCGGAATATTGTCTGTACTTAAATTATTATTATTGACCAAGTAGTAGCAGTTCGAACATTCACGACTTCTCGAAAATCGGAAATCTAGTGATACTTTTTGATGATTGAGTTTCGGTATTTGATCTGGGAGGTCCTGATCCCACAGTATCATTTAATGACGGCCGAATCCCGAGTAAAGTCAACACGAGCACCATTCGATTTGTTCCCAGGCGGCGATCGAGCAAACGAGAATGCCTGGATGGAACACCCCGGAAGCGGAGTCGATGAGAATGGCGTCGATCAGCGAGGGCAAGCATTCGAATCAATAATAGCCAATCTGGTGCCTAATTCCAAGCGACACGGACCGACGGCGTCTGGGCGTAGATCATCCTAGATCATCATCGTCGTCATCGTGAAAGAGAGAGACACAGGGACGCGTCCACGGAACGAATCGACCGCTTTCGCCCCCCCGTCTCCAATGCTTTCTGTCTCCGTCCATGGACTACGTTTACGGGCGAGACGCGTTTCCCTCGATTCTTCTTGAACCGATCTCTCCTCTCTCGCGAGGAAAACCTTGCAAAAAGATCATCAACCAATCGGAAAAGTTTAACCATCTCCTGAATCGTCTGAAAGACAACAAGTTAGGGGATCCGATTGCGGAAGAGATCGAGGAGGAGTCGCGTAGAACTCCAAATGGAAGTAGCTTAAACTTTAAATAGAGCTGGACCTTTCGGAAGAACAAAGAACGGGGACAAGAAAGGGAGGCTTTAAAAATAAAAGCCCCGGACACTCGTTCGCAGAGGGAGAGAGAGAGAGAGAGAGAGAGGAGAGCGAGAGAAGTGTACACACCCAAATGATTGTTCCTATCCGGACGGAAAGTGAAATAGTTTTAGATCAGACAATAATAACAATCGAAGAAACAAGAGAGAAGTCCAACAACAATTGTAACAGCTAGCGACGAGAGGAAATCTACGAGTTTTGTTCTCCCGGCTTCTTCGAGGAGAAGCGTTTTCCAGTGGACATCAGCGTTACACATTATTTTCACTTTCTGTCGTCGTTTCTTCTTTTCTCTCCGCGCTTTCCGCGCGTGATTTTCTCGTTCTTCTCGATCTGTCGATCGGTTCGGCGGGAAGTTCCTCATTGCGAAGATGCCAGAGAAATAAGATAGAAGAGAGAAGCGATCTGCGGAGATTCCTCGAAAAATGCTCGTGTTCCAGCTTTGTTCTCTCTGTTCGTCTCGGTTCGTCGGTTCCTAGGCAGACGAGAGCGTGTTTCTGCGCTGGTGGTGCGACTGCGTAAGAAAGACTGTATGTATGTATGTGTGCGTGTAACTGTCTGTGTGGCTATTGTCTATGTTTGTTGTGTATGCATCTGTTTGCGCGAGCGTGTGGGTGGGACTCGCGGCTGTCCGCTCGATAGACGATTATTTATTTATTCGGGAGCTCGTTCCGGGCGCGGGAATAATCGGAGGATCACGGCGCAACGATCGAAACGTTGTGTGCGTGTACGTGTGTTGTATGCAGGTGTGTATGTGTCGTGTCGTCCCGTCGCGAAACGATTGGTGCTCATGAAATGTCGTTTTCTCGATCCATCGACGTGTTCCCGTTTTATTCGGATCGCTCCACGCTATATCTAAGACAACGCCAAAGAGAATCCAAAACGAACCGTGTAACCGTGTATCTTAGTAGTTTATCCGGAACGTGTAAAGAACACGCGCGTCCCCCACGTCCTCGATGGAGGATCGATCTGCGGGACTGCGGGAAAAATGGTGCGCAAAGGAATATATACCATCGGAAAAAAAAAACAAGTTGATTCAGTCGCGTAACGTCTCCAAAACGCTCGACGATTGAGAAAAACGATGTTCCATTTACCGGGACACGCGCCCCGATGCGAGACGCGACGCGCGGAGAAAGTATTCGCTTCTGAGTACACTCTATTCTTTGAAAAAAAAAAACAGACTTACAAGATATGGACGATCACGATGGATATGTCCAGTCTATCTGTATAAATCGTATGTTGTATGCCCGAAGCAAAGTAGACAGCTTTTGTGATCATTAACATGAACTTTAGGAATCTGCTTTCGGACGTGATCAACTAATATTAACGCTAGAACTATCAAACAGATTGAAATACTGGTTCTAGATTTTTTATTTCACTGTTTCTGAGGTTATATATTGGGAAAGTGATTGAATAAGTTTATTTGGTAAGACAGACGTTAAAAAATCGTGCAGATGTTGTATAAATACGGTCTGGTTATTTTTGAAATAATGTAAATCAGTTCATTTTTAGTATCCAGTGATTCTGACGTTAATTCTTTATAACTCGTTTCTTTTTTCAAGCCTTATCTGGAAGTATATCGCTTGACAAGAGGTTGGAAAGCGTGATTGAATAAATTTATTCATTCAGGCACATATTAGAAATTAAATTGAATAAAATAATTAATCCAGTTATTTTCGTAAGACAGTTTAAACCAGTTCATCTTTACTGTTTGGTAATTCCGTGTCTACTCGCTATAATTCACTTTTTTTCCAATAAGAAATATGTATCTTGAAAAGGGGTTAGAAAACACGATAATTTATTTATTAAGACATACTACAAATTAAATAAATGCAGTCCAGTTATTTTTACAAGGCGGTATAAATCAGTTAATTTATATTGTTCGGTAATTCTCTGTCAATCTTCTATAATTCGATTTTTCCAAGTCTGTGCAAGAAGTATGATCTTGAAGATGGGTTGGAAAACTTTTATTGGAGATTAGAGTTGACAAGCCTTCAGAATCATGATAAACAAATTCTTTAGCTAGAAAGAAGCTGAGGAACCCACTCGTTCATTCAATCTTTCAGATCTTAAAATGTACTATGTTTGGCTCCGCCATTTTTCTTGGTACCTCGTTATCTTAGTCGAAAAGTGTAGAAACTATAAAAATTGAAGCAGTCAAAATTGTCTAAAAAATTGTGAAAAAATTCCAAAAGATTGTCTAAGATATTCTACAAAATTCCGAGACATTCTGAAAAGTTCCGAGAAGTAACATGTGCGATTTAATTGCCAGTGTCCGTCAGCGAGTACTTTTTCCGTTCGTCGTGTCAAGTCCTCCGATTACTGTTCAGCGTGGAGTCTCCGAGGATCTGTGAGGATCTTCGAGGCTGTCCGAATCCGGAGATCGGCGAGGTTCTGTAAAGAACAGCGGTCAGCATCGTGCATTTCGGTGAGTAGGATGAATAGAAGAAACCGGGCCCGCGTCTTTGGCCGAGATACTCACCCCCTGCCGCCCCCGATGTAAATAGTAAATTATCTGTGCGTGCAGAGGGCCAGCCAATCGACTCGTTTCGAACCCCTGGGTAATTTATCTGAGCCTCGTATGCGAGAATCGCCGTTTGTAGCGGAGAAACTACAATCAATGACGCTTCGATTAAGCCAGCCCCCTTGGACCCCCGAGTGACGTACCCCTCAGTACCCCTCAGTGTGACGACAAATAAATTTCCACGGGGAGAGAGACGAGTCGGTTGGATGACAGGGGTCGCGTGAGAGATTGCCGGGTCGCGTGCACCACCGAAAAGAACCGTGGTTTTCGGTAGAATGAGAGAAGAGAGAAAGAGAGTATGATAAATATATATATATATACATAGAAAGAGTGAGAGAGCGCGAGAAAGAGAGAGAGAGAGAACGAGAGAGGCGAACCGAAAAGAAAATGTTCCGCCGCCGAAGGCGACGCCGTCCCGAGGAGTGTTGCGCGGAAGATACACGATATTTTTCTCGTCGTCCGTACCTAACGCTCTCCGCGCAGAAAGAAAGCGAGAAGGAGAGAGAGAGAGAGAGAGTTTAGGAGAGGGGTCTATCCGTGTAGAACGGAGATTTGTATATTTGTAGATACTGCGGAGTGAGGAGAAGCTTCCAAACGCTAGATCGTCTACTCTTCTTGTGTCTTAACGGGTCGCGATCAGTCAGCCCCCTCGCACCCTCGTGCATTCTATCCCCCTTGAAGTTCTCAGCCAAAGGGTTGAAAACTGCAGTTCCTCCTTGACTAGGGAGAAACGAATCAGGGGAGCGGAACGGAAGAGACAAGAATTGGAGACGAAGTTTAGGTCGCGATCAGTGGAGGAGGCCTAAGAGAGAAGTTGTGTTTCTCGGGGATGCCCGACATTAATTTATAAATAGTCCTAATTAACGTGGAGAAACGGCGTTATTCTAATTTAATTTTCCTCCCCCTTGTACACGCAACAACATACAGAAACACACACGTACTCACATGATACACATAGACACACGGACAGACACGAAGACAGAAGCCCAGCGCCCTCCCCAGAATCGTACGTCTCATACTTTGTACTTGGTTCCTAATTTATTCTTACTTTCTCGTAATTAATTAATTATCACGATTTAATTATTCTTACTAATTTACGGTCATATTAGTTACGATCGTTCAATTATTCTTTTTTTTTCTTCTTCTTTCCTCTTAATTATTACCTATCGATCAGAACTCGATTAATCAGTTATTCCTAATAAATTAGCTCTCGCGTATTTTGGTTAACGATACGTTGTTTTAAGGACACAATTTATTATTTATGAGGAGAGAGACGAAACGAGGAAGGTGAACGGAGGCGGCGAGGATCGCGAGATGATCGAAAAAGCTAGACGGTCTGCTAAACTCGGAACGCCATTTTTGTAAAATCCTTTACCCATCGTTATCTGATTAAAAAAAAAAAAACCAACATCTCAATCCACGAATCGTTGAACGAATCGTGGGGGTGTCTAGAACACCCCATAGATCATCATCGATCCCTGTAGCGAGCTGTCATCTTGCGTTATTTTCAAAAATCTCGGACCCGCGAATAAAATACGAGTAATTTTCCTAGATCGGTGGACCGGCTAGCGTAGATCGCAGTGTGACTTAGTCGCGATCGAGCGATCGCTCAAGACGCGTGGATCCTCCAGGATCCGATTTTCCCCGTGATTTCCATATCGGAAGCGATCAATCGACGCTAATTGTTCGCTCGGTTTTTCCATATTGTTCAGCATTTTCATTTCCCCACGGGGAATCTTGAAAAAAATAGGACTCCATTACCTGGATCTAGAACGATCGCTCGAGCTCTCCGCGAACCAGCGATCGTTTAAAGCATGCAGACAGAGTGGTGGCATTTTAGTACATCAGACAGCGCCGTGGCCGTGTGATCGCACGGATCTAAGCGATCAAGGGAACCCGGAAACGAGGAAAAAAGAGAATGAGAGAAAGCGAGAAGGAAAGAGGAAGACGGGTTGTTTCGAACCGGAAAAGCGTATTTAGGACGAAAGAAATATCGGACAATTTTCTTTGGGTCAGTTGAGCGCCTGTCCTCGAAGTAGCAAGCTTAGGGGATCGATCGGCGAGGATTCAAGGGGCGACCGGAACTTCGAAATTCGCGGTCGACCTTGATCGTAGCTCTCGATCGATTTCCGGCTTACTTCTTCGCTTCTGGATCTCTCGGCGGACGAAATGAACATCATGAGTCTGTTTCTTCTAGATTTTTCTACCCCTCGTTTCCGCGACTCGCTTGCTCGCTCGGAGTGTTGTTGTTTAACAATGATTAAAAAAAAAAAGAAAAAAAACGCGTTCTCTTCAGTTCTCCGTTTTAATTTCCGGACGGAGATCCGCTCGCGTCCGGGGACACGCGTCGGATCTCCCAGAACGAAATTGTCTCGTTCCCAAAACGTGAATCACGTGCGCTTTAAGCATGTGACGGCGGACGGTAGGTACCCCCGTCCGACATTACCAAATCCGTACTGTATCGCGCGGTATGCTGTTCGTTGTAAATGTACCAAAGACAATGTCGATTAACTGACAAATAATTTAGTTTATTTAAATGCAAAAGATGAAAGAAAGAGAGAGAGAGAGAGAGAGATAGGACGCGTAGCAAGTAAAAAGCAAGAAAGAGAAAGCACGGTGAACCGTGCTAGAGTAATAGAAGATTAAAGAAAGATAGATGCGAGAGATAGAGAGAGGGGTTCATCCCTATTCATGGAAAATTGAAGAAGGGACGACCAAGATTAAATGCGGGACATATATATTAATATACGAAAGTTATCTATCCAAAGGAAGCTGCTAAAGTGTCATTTAGCTAGACGAGATTGATCACTGGGATCCGCAATGTTGCATCGAAACATTGTTATTATTTTTGTAAAGAAACCATGTACATGTATTAACTTAGCGTGCTCTGCGTATGGAAGCTTACGATATGTTGATTATTATTATTATTGCTATTATTATTATTATTATCTATTTTTATTATTATTATTATCTATTATTATTATGATTATGATTATTATTATTATATTGAAAGGAATAAAAACTTGTAATCTTGTTTCCCGAAATGTTTAAATAGCATAAATATCGAGATCTTACACGTTACTACTTTTTATACTTCATTCGACGTTCACCTGCCCTTCGATCCTCCACTCTTAGGACACCACGAGAATAACTGTAATTTTAAATTAATTAGGTTAGTTAAAAATTCATTGAGTCAGCGTAGCTACCACCATTCAATATTTTACCGTACCCATTCAATAATTTGTCCACATTAAACATAATTACAAATTTAAACATTGATGTTTCTTACCGCCGTTTCTCCATAGGACTTCCGGTAACAATATACAAAGCGCCATTAGCATCTAGTAGGCCTTAAATGAAATAAATAAAAATCAATGATATGTAACTGAGAGAAGTCTAAAAGTATAAAGCTTTCTAATTAAAGAACTTATTCATATTCGTCTAGTTTTTTCTTTGTAGAAAGTTATCGTGTTTTGAAGCAGTAACAAAACTCACCTGAAAATGTTGAAGCAGCGTTAGATTTAACAACGTTAAATTTCCCGCGGCGTAGTTGAGCTTCCTGTGGCGCGCTAATTCAAAAAGTGCCCCATCAGCATCCTGGCGGGAGTCGCTGAGCTACGTAAGTCCGTACACCTTCTAATTACTATTTAATGTACACTACCCCAATAATGAGTGCTATCCTGAGTTCAGGTTAATGGTCTCGTTCGTGCGATAGACCGGAATCTCATGAATATTCAGCCGCCGGTCTGACCAATGTCTTCTTTCACTGCATTTTTCAGGCACAATCTTTCGGTTCAGGAGATACAACAGGAATTATATCGGTGGTGCTCATAAAAACAGCCCACATGCAAAATCGCTACCACATAATTATAAAAATAATGAAAACTTAAAAAATAATCCCTTTTTAAAGATTGATGGGTGAAAATGCAATAGAGTCGATCTAAAAAACCAGTATTTCACTTTATTGATAACAAAACGACGTTCCTAGTATACTCGACATTTTTTCATGCAGGTTCTCGACGTAACAAACTTAATTCGTGCCAAGGGGCATGCTTCTGTTGCACGACAAAAATATCTTCTTTGGTTTACCAAAGTTGTTAGCCCTTCGTGTGAACTAACATTCTGAGATTGACTTGAGTGAAGCATGTATTAAATTAATCCTAACACGAAGCGCGAATTAATATGTACACAGTAAGTTTGAATTATAATCTTACAAAGAGATTACTCCGATAGAATATGAGTTGTACATTTTAATCGATAAAGATACTGAGATAGGTAATGTAGAAAAACAATTGCCGGTAAGATTATCAACGATGCTGAAACTGAAAACATGTATCATTAATACATATTGAATCTTATAGGAAATTCAAGATGAACAAGCAATGTATCAATGAATAATTAATGTAAAATAATCAAAGGCAATGTATATACATAAATAATTTGCTAAATAAATATCACATGATCATGTTGGCGGCGGCGAACGTCCACGTTACGTTCGTCTCTGTTTGTAATTGGTGATGTATCTGGCCCAGCAAGTTGGTTCACGTAGATTGTACAGTCCACAGATCTGATCCACGGTTCGATCGCGAAGGGGTTGATTCGGAGTCCATTTGAGCAGATGCGGTAGCACCACGTTGAATTTGTGCCTTGACAAACTCATTAACGCCGACATCACACCTTCTTGTTGCTCATCCGACACTGATTGAAAGTGCAAATTCCCGATTAGCATATTCTCGACAACCCGCGATCTGGGTTAAGCAATTTCAATAAAAAGCGTACCTGCATCGGAATCGCATAGGTCGCTTAGTTGCTCCATGATACCGGCCACTGTCTTATCTCCATCTTCTATAGGAAACGGGCGCATCAGAGTCCCTACAATTATGACAAAAAAGAATTAAATATCAATTAATATGTGTAATAGTTACAGGTGTGCAAGAAACCGAAAATGTCGAATTGGGATAGGTCAAAACTTTTATTCGGGATAGGGAAAAAGTTCTCGAATCCCAATATATTAAAGAACTTCGAAATTTTCGAGGACCCGACTCGTCTCGACCCGTTCCGACTATCGAGCTCTCGCACATCTCTGATAAGCGAAAGTTAATTACCGAGAAGACAGAACGCTTTGTACTCGCTGAAGCATGTGTTATTAACTATCATAGGCAACAAGAAAGCTTTAACGATATTTTTGTACGTCCACGCCGTGCCCTCCTTCTTTGCTAAGAGCGCGATGGCGGCCATTACTTCGCCCTGACATTTTTCTACAACAGGAACAATTAACATCGAAGCAATTACGTTGAAATAATTTAGTCCAGTGTTTTATTTACCTTGAAAAGCTTTCAACAAGTCGATTATCATATCCTTAGACAATGTTCCTAATGGATACTTGTAGTATATCCTAACCAAGCTCTTTAATGCGCTCAACTTAGGATAATCGACTGCGACCATCGACAGGATAAGATGCGCGATACATTTTGGCAAATATTCTGCAGATTATATCCAGTAATGTAACAGACATTCACTTTTTCATTAACTTACAACTAGAACTACCCAATTATTGAATAAATTCATTCATTTATATTAATATCTGTTACATACCTTTAGTCACATCGTTAGATGGCAATACCTCTGGCCAAGAAGTGAATACTGTGTACAAAACAATGGTTGCATTAAGCCCTAAACAATAAAGCGCATCGCAACAGAATATCCTTACTCTTTCTCTGTCTTTCTGAACGCGTGCTAGAACCGTGTACATCCTAGCAAGCGACTCCACAACGTATTTCTACAAATAAAAACAGATTATTATATTCGAATTATCGTATTTTAGATTGTGCCAATTAATATCATTTCAACCTACATATAGTTTCTGGTTAAACTTAAATATTTTATACTCGATGCCACTTTGAACTAGTTCAATGATCATCGGAAATTCTTTCTCCAAGTCAACTAATAGCGCCGTGACCCTTTGTTGCGATTTCGTCATCAAAGGCGCAGGCGGTGTGTAGGTTTTATCCAAGGTCTGTTTGCACTCTTCTTCGGTACTTAAAAACTCTACGATATTTCTGAAATCGGATAACATCGATTACAGGCCGCTAAACTGATAACTACAGGGTGTCCCATTAACTCTATTACAAGGCGATATGTCCGCCCACAGATATTTGGACATTCTGTATACCAATCGCATTTTGATACTTACTTTGCTATGATTCGGGGCGTGCATGCAGTTTTCAATTTCCCAAATACGTCCTGATGCACATCACTCTCCCATTCGCTATTTACAAGCCTCTGCAATTGTTTTGTTACGAACGTATCTGAAATAGAACACATTGCATAAATTATTTCTTCTTTAAATAATTAATTAAACTTAGCAATATTACCTGTTGCCGCACGGATACGTTCAAAACGATTCAAATTCCTCCTATGGTGTATAGTTTTAAGTGAATTCTCATTGTTTAATCGTTCCAGAATCTCAACCGGAGCATACGAATTCAATTTGATGTCCCTATAGTAGTTCATGTCGTTCGCTCTGTATTCTCTAAGTGTCCGAGAACCCTTAGAATCCAATGGCTTATTATCTTCTACAACTTCTTCGACCCTAAAGGGACTATCACTATCCTGGCAAGATGACGATTTTAAACATTCATTTAACTTAGTGCTTGCTATCGTCCATTCTTTGGGACAATTACTTCCATCAATTCTCAACTCGTCATTAGATTCGTTTATATTATCAGTCTCAACTGGTCTTTTGCAAGCTGGAAAATTAATTTGAAGTTCCTTTCTTGTTTGTTCAGATTGCTCAATTAATGTAGAGACAGTATTAGTAGTATTGTCGGTCTCAATAACTGGTTTTTTGTGAGCTGGCAAATTAATTTGAAGTTCCTTTCTTGTTTGTTCAGATTGCTCAATTAATGTAGAGACAGTATTTGTAGTATTGTCGATCTCAATAACTGGTTTTTTGTGAGCTGGCAAATTAATCTTGAGTCCTTTTTTTCTTTGCTCAGGTTGCACAATTACTGCAGAGATGTCGTTTATAGTTTTGACAGTCTCAACAACTGATCTTTTACGAGTTGGCAATTTAATTTGAAGTCTTTTTCTTGTTTGTTCAGATTGGAGAATTAATGCTGAGATATCTATACTATTGTCAGTCTCGGTAACTAATTTTTTGTCAGCTGACAAATCAATTTCGAGTCCCTTTCTTGTTTGTTCCGATTGCTCGATTAATGTAGAGATATCAAAAACGGACTCGACGGGGATAATTGTCGGTTGTTCGCTTCTGTCATCAATAGACATTTCATGAGGTAAATGAGGATCTGGACTCAACGGACTTGTATCTTCCACAGCTACGCTGCTACTGTTGTCTGCTAATTTTTCACTATCCTCTTTCACTATTGTCTGAACAGGTGTTTCTTGTGTCATGTTCGTCTCTTCTGCTATACTAGTATCAGACTCAATTCTGTCTTCGACAGTGGTCTGAGGTTTAACGTTTTTATCCTCAACATTTTTAACTAAAGAAATCTTAGTCTGTGCACAATTGTTCAAGGAAATATTTACTTCCTTCGCGACCTTGGAAATATGGGCTATTCTAGCTTTCTTCTTAGGAACATAATCTTCCTCAAAAGTGTCGACCTCCTGTTCCAGTTGCTTCTTCTCTTCCTTCTTCTTCTTCGCATCTTCTTCTTGAACCTCACAGTATGCTGCTTCTTCGATTATGTTCAGCTTCGGGAACGTTTGAATTTTTGTAGGCTTCTTCCTCAAGTTCCGAAGTTTCCTCAACAATTCTAAACGTTGCTTCGGCTCCTCAAGCTCTCCAAACTTTCTCTTCCTCGTAATAGTGACGTTTTTAGAAGTAGATTCCGAAATTTCGAGCTCTTCGCTTGTTTTCGGCGTTTCCGGCTCCTCGTGCAGAAACGATGTTAGTACCGAATTAGGTTTATCATCCTCATTCGTAGAGGATTTCTCAGTTGAGCGAGATCGGTTTAATTTAAAGTTTCCAGCGAAGCTCGACGCACTTTTCACGGTGACCTTGTTTCTCGCATTTCTACGCGTTTCTGGAAGGAAACACGAGTCCAAATCCGGCTCGTATTGTACCAGCTTGCTAGACTCAACCGAGTCTGAGTGTATCCCTGAGTCGGTCTCACCGCCCATCGATTTGCTACATTCGACCGAGTTCTTCACCCTGTCTTCAGTCTCCGGTTCGTCGACGTCCGTAGAATGAACGAAAGAAAGTGTTAACGGTTTTATAACATTGCTGCACGTTTCGTTCGTTCTTTCCTCGCACGATGAATCATTCGGTTCATTATTAACATCCTCATTAGTAAAAGTGGTACCGAACAAATTATCGTACGTGTTCGAATCCGAGTCGCTGGCTGGTTGTTCCAAATGTTCCGAGTTTTCTAACGAGACGTCAGATTTCTTAAGAAGCATAGAATGCCTGTGCTTGTGTTTCTTTTTCGCTTTTTTCGAAATCCGTTCTACTTCCCATGAATTACCGCTGTACGTGCTTCGCAATCTTTTCGTGGGTTTCGATCGGGGCAACTTCGACTTTTTCGGAGTCTTATCTCTAGACTTGTGCACGACCACTGGCTCCTTCTCCTTGGGTTGGTACATATCCGTCATCCTCCTCCATAGCTCCATGAAATTGAATTGCATCGTGCTGTTCATGTCGAACATATGAGGCGGATTAGGATGACTGTGCTGACAACAGCTGCTACTCTTCTGCGATTTCAGCTTCTTCATTTTCTTCCGCAGCTTCTTCGCTAGCGTGTCCAACCGGTCTTCCAGCGAGGAAATGATTGACTGCGAAGATGTGTTTATCGTTTTGTCCTCGCAGTGATCTGTTTGACTAGCTGTGGTTGTGTTCGTCAATGGCACGCGGATCGGCGTTGATCTATTGTAAAAGACGCCCTGATTCGACAAACTAAGCGGTTGAGTGAAATTGTGGCAATAATCTAAGTGGTCTAATGGCGTCGGTCCTGGAAGACTCGGAGAAGTAAATGCGGAACGGTCGATCTCCGTGTGGAAATGCAGTGGAGTTTCTGGTAAAGCTATTAAATTCTCGGCTTTTTTGTATCTACTGGTCACATCTGAAAATGTTAGAATTGTAAAATAGATGTGGAATTTTATATGATTAGCAAAGATGTATGAGAATCCGAAAATGTCGAATTCTCTTACACCTCTAATGATTACTTACCTGGTCGTACCGGCGCTGGTTTTTTAAGAGGAGACGAGATCTTTTCTATTAACTTTGGACATGATTCTGCCATGACCTTGCAAATTTTGTCGAAAGGTGTAGGTTCTATGTGGACCTCGCATTTGGCACAAAATATAGGGTACATATCATCGCTTACTTTATAAAATTCATCTGTCAGTACACATTTGTCTGAGACTTGTGTCTGTTTCATTATTTCATCCTTGGTAAATGTTGTAATTGTTCCAACGTTTTTTGTTTCTATAATAAAAAGGAAAGATTTGCCAATACTTGAATCTGGGCATTGCAAAAAACATAGTTGTATGACCCATTTAACTTACGATTGTTAGAAGTGTTGGTAGCAACATTCATAGTGATATTGTTGCTGTTGCTAGCAGTGTTGGTAGCAACGTTCTTAGTGATAATATTGTTGCTACTATTACATGTGTTGGTAGCAACGTTCTTAGTGGTAATATTGTTGTTGCTATTATTACATGTGTTGGTCGCAACGTTCTTAGTGATGATATTGTTGCTATTACTAGACGTGCTGGTAGCAACATCTTTAGTGATGATACTGTTACTATGACAGTCGTTGATCTCCACGGGAGATTTTTTCTCCATCTTTTTAATCTTCGTTTCATAAGTCTTTTTTATCGTTTTTAATTCTGTTTCGAGTTCTTTAATTTTCACTGGAAAAGAAAAATCGCAAATAAATCACAAAGCAACATGCATAATATTTAAATACATCGAAGTACTCACTTTCAGAAGAGGATTTTTTCAAGTCGTACTGCATTAGTTTCTCGTTATTCTGATTTTCCACATCTTTTATCTTGCATATTAGTTGCTGTATATACTGCTGGTCAGCAGCTGCTTTTATTTTGTGATCATTTACTTGCGTTGTCAGTATATCAATATTCTTTTTATATTCTGTATTTTGCTTAAAAATACAGACAACATAAAATAAGCACGAGGGTTACCTTAAAGGGCTCCAAATTAAGATGACAAATTTTTACTTACAATTTCCAACTTAATAACCTTAGCCAATGTGGAATTGTAATTACAAGTGATTTTCTTCGTTTGTTTAGTCGCTGAATCCAAGTCAGACTTCAAGCGCTCGCATTCCTTAAGTTTATCATTGTACTGTTTAATTACCTCGCTGCAAAAATGTATTTTATTAAACTTCCTTATCTAAATTACAAAATTATGAACGAAATACTTATTTTAATTACTTACTGAGTCTCGCAGATTTTCTTCTTCAACAACAAATAATTCTGCGTTAAGTCTGCCGAATCGAGGTTATCGTTCTGTAACAATATAAACATTTACATTCTCCCACAACACCGAAATTATGAATATTCTGAATAATATTTAAATAAACATCCGAGAATCAGTTAAAACAAAATAATTGTTATCTGGAGGACTGTAGCGTAGTTTTATTATAAATCGTTGTTAAACGTACAGGTAGTATAACCTCAAAGTAACCTAACAAGTCGGTGTTGTTAAATTTGATTCAAGGAGGAAGCTTTAAGAACAAAACACTTACTTGAACGGTCTCGTTCACCAAGAAATCCGGAAAATTGAAATCCATGTTTCCTCGAATGACAAGCAGTATTAGATATTTTAAAATTATTTGTATTTTCAAACGCCGCCTGAAAATCACGTTTATCCGCCGTTCATCCTGATGTTTACGGTTCCGGCAGGGGATGTAACGTGTAAGCTGAAATGGGATAAATTGGTCGACAATCGATACGTCAAGCGATAATCGTACTTATTTGAAATGTACATACGAAATATAATGCATAAAAAGTTTAATCGCTCAGTTCTATTTATGTAAATAGGTGTACGTTTTAGGTGCATCAACACGGTAACAGATTAGAGATAATGTGCAATCCAAGTACAATTTCAAAAGTAATTCTAAGGAAAAACTTTACAACCAAAACCTTGACTATTTTGTATTTATTTTTTAAAGTAGTCAATTGATTTTAATTTGAAATTATTACACGAGTATATGTTTTTCAGTAATATTTTGACGAAAATCATGATATATTCTCTTTCTCTCCCTCTCTCTTTCTCTATGTATATGTATATATAGGTTCTGCTCCATGCTAAACCTCGGTATGCTCTGTCCTTGTCTGTACTGACAAAAGTAGTGGCAGAAAAGACCCCGGGTGCAAGCACTCTCATATCCTCTCTGGTATAAATCATGATTATAGCAAATATCAGAAAGAAAATTTCATCTTTGCAAATATTCGCAGTAGTTTGCGAATTAGTTTATATTAGCAGTAGTTTGATACGTGTAAAGTCGAGTTCACTGTCTCCGAGTAATTCGCGAAAATTACTGCTAATATCTCATTAACTATTAGGTTTAGGACGTATGAAGGTCAACACTTTTATACTTAGAATTTCACATTCTATCGATTTATAGTACAAAAAATAGGACATTCTATTTAAAAAAATCAAGGTGACCTTAAAATCACCTCTATGCCTCCAATCACACGAAAAATGTTTGTATCACAATATGTCCCCCTCTGTACCGTGCAAGTTTCGTGTACAACATTTTTTCATTTTATTATAAATAATAGAGATATTCAAGGTAGACATAGTTATTCCCCCACCCTGTATACATAGAAATGCATCGACCAATCAGCATTCACGTATGTATCGACAATTCGATCGCACTGCCAGTTTCCGGTAAAGTGAGTGCAAGCGTGCCTCTTTTCGTCTGTAACCTCAATCATGGCGGTGGGTAAAAATAAGGGACTATCGAAAGGAGGCAAAAAGGGAGTGAAGAAGAAGATGTAAGTGAATTATAATACGTTTCCTTTGAACTCTAAACCCTCAATATAAGGAAAAGTTAATATTTCGTCTTCTATCTAGCGAGATGTTTTAAATTAAAACAGATTTCATACACCTGACATTTGAGTGTTTAGAACGGACCATATATCTTTCTTGAAAAATTATTATTTATTTAAAATAATATTTTTTAAATTTCTCCTCGATACATACTTAATACTGTGGACTCCACGTTGATATCATTTGAATGAAAGCATTGTTAATGAATGAAATATTCAGCATGTCGTATATAAAACGTGGCAGTTAGTTAAGAATACAAATATAAATTAGATCCATGATATTCGTTTCATAATATATTTAAGTCGTTATTTTAACCTTAAAGAGCGAGAAAGAGGCTTAACCTATCTGTGTTTTCCTTACAGTGTTGATCCTTTCACCCGTAAGGATTGGTATGATGTTAAGGCACCGTCTATGTTCACAAACCGTCATGTTGGGAAAACATTGGTTAACAGAACCCAAGGAACAAGTAAGATATTTTAAAAATTGAAAAATATTATGCAACTCCAGCTCCATGAAAGTGCTCTCATCACTTTTTGTGGCATTTTATGTTGCGAAAGAAAAATGCAAAGTCTAGACCATAGTGTTGCTTCAAAGAAATACTAAAGCTAGATCTTGCTATAAACATTCACGGTTAACACATTCAGTGCGGCTCTCTGCCTAATGTGCTTTCAGAGCCTGCACATCTTTGAGCCCCCCCAAAAAATATAGTGCAATGCATAGAAGCACTTTTTTAATTTCCATTTATTAATCCGTAAATATTACTATACATTTTTTTAAATTAAATTATTTTTAATTTGTTGAGTCTTAAAACAAGCATTAAAATAAGATATGTTGTTATTTGCTTTCAATGTTTGGTTTGTCTTATAACAAAATGATAAAACAAAAGGTCCGACACTCTCTTATAGACCTTGTACTTACTACCATCTGAGAAGAGTAAAAAATGTCTAATTAACATAAGTTCTAAACACAATCCTTTGACGCATCAACATAATTTTCCTCTTTCCAAATTATTTTCCTTACTATTGATATATTTTGCAGAGATTGCATCTGAAGGTCTGAAGTACAGAGTATTCGAAGTCTCTTTGGCTGACTTGCAGAATGACGGAGATGCAGAAAGATCTTTCCGTAAATTCAGGTTGATCGCAGAAGATGTTCAACATCGTAATGTATTGACCAACTTCCATGGCATGGACTTGACCACTGACAAATTGAGGTCCATGGTTAAGAAATGGCAAACACTGATCGAAGCTAATGTCGACGTAAAAACTACCGATGGCTACCTTCTCCGAGTTTTCTGCATTGGCTTCACCAACAAAGATCAGTTGAGCACAAGGAAAACATGTTATGCGCAGCATGCACAGGTTTGTAATTTTATTTACGTCATATTTCATACTGAATATTTGCAACTCAATAATTCATGGGAGTATAATTTGACTTTCGTGTTAGACGATGTTGCAGAAAGAAATAGTGCACTTGCTTACCACATTACTTCTGTTTTATAAGAAGTAGTGATATAGAATGTTGCAACAATTGACTCGTATGACTCGTATGAGGTATAAATGTTTTTATATAAAATTATTTATCAGCAATTGTGATTGTGTGCTTAGGTTAAGAAAATTAGGCAGAAGATGGTAGACACAATTACCAATGACGTTACAAAGAGTGACTTGAAAGGTGTCGTTAGTAAACTTCTGCCAGATGCCACAGCTAAAGATATCGAGAAGGCTTCGCAAGGAATTTACCCGCTCCACGATGTTTATATTCGTAAAGTATGTATGCATATATTATTTGAACAAATATTCGTAATAATAACTTTACTCTTTAACAGGTTAAAGTATTGAAGAAACCACGTTTTGAATTGAGCAAACTATTGGAACTTCATGGAGACAGTGCAGGCAGCAAGACCGAGGAAGTAGGAGAAAGTGGCTCGAAGGTCGATAGACCGGAAGGCTATGAACCACCTGTACAGGAATCTGTTTAAGGGAGTAATTCTCTTTCGATATTTGATATAAATAAAAGTCACGTCAGTGCAGAAATTGTTGCCAGTTTTTCTTGTTTTTACCTTTTCTCATAATCTTATTGAAAAAATAAGGAAAGGTCAAGAAATGATTAAAAGAAATTTGATTTTAATAGTAAATATTTATTATCGAAAATATTTTGATATAATACATCTTATCATTAACACAATGAATACGAACAGATTGATAATTATAAAAAAATAGAATTTTAATTTTATTTGGTTATATTGCAATGTAAAGGTACTAGAAGTGTTACAAACTAACTAATGTGTAGTCTAGTCTGACAATGATTTTACCATAATCGACCAACATCCTGTTAATAGTGCTCTAAAGCTTTCGCTCCAAGAAGCAAGCAAATAGACCAAGAAGACAAAGAAAGTGATCTTTGTGAATACATCTACCCAGTACATGCTGTAATAAAAATATAAGTGTAATATGTTTTGAAGGTTGGCTTCAATAGAAAACATAAAAAAAAATTAAAATTAAGTCTTACATTCTTAAATGCCTTCGAGCAGCTGGTAGTGTCTCCGGTGGTTCATTTAGGATAAAAACTCTTGCAGACCTTATACAATCCTCGAAATATGCATCAATATCCATATCATTCCCGTGTAACTGGTATTTTTCATACTCTACTGCATTAAGTCGATCTCTGACTTGGTACATATTTGAATTCTCAAAGTCCCATTGATGATTAGCGTAATATTCAAAAACTTCGAATCCTTTTTGTATACGACGTTGCACACGACACATACTGTACAGAGTAACGGTTAACCATGTAAGTCTCTTAACTATAGTTTAACAAATAAGGATAAGGTCGAACAAACGATGGATAATTGTAATTATACTTACAGTGGTTTATACCCTGCAAGGAAAATAAGTGTATCCAGGAAGTAAGCTGGTATCATGTGGAAAAATAACACACATATGTTGTGCATAAGTCTTGATTTTTTCATACTGCCACCGGGGTACCAAACGACATTATTTAGAGGAACCTTTTGCGTTATTCTTCGACCACGTGTAATAATTTCTGCCCACGATATCTAACATTTGCATATTAAGATTATTTTTTTGAACATTGGCATGACCGTAGCATCAAATTTTGACTTACTTTGAATTCGCTACTACTAGTTAGATTAAAAACCCGTTTCTCGTAATCTTTGAAATAAAGAAAATTCCACGAAGAAGTCAAAATAGCATTAACAGCAATGTCAACCGGTACATAATCAGCATAACTATTTTCATTGCAGTACATTGTTCGAATAACACCTTTTCCAGCTCCAATTAGTAGCCCTGTTGGTCCATTGATATTATCTGTCCAGCCAGGTACTGGTTCCTTCCAAATAGGTATAACTATACTTGGCCTATGATTAAACATGTAATTAAATAGTACGTATTCTACGGTAGAAATTTTTTATTTCTTCAGGGATTATTTGTATAATGGTACCTCAATATAATTGCTGGAATATGCGGCATGGCTTCTTCAACGAGACCTTCGGCCAAGGCTTTCGTGAATGCATATGTGTTGGGAAGCTCTCCTAGAATCTTATCGGTCATCGCTTCAACGACTTCGTCGTCCATCCACTCTACACACTTAATAATTTTGTGTGGATCTGCTGGTGGAGGATAAGTTTTTTCTCCCAAGACCTAAAACGAATTTAAAACCTATTGTATAATCACTTCTTTTGGAATTGTTATTCGGAAGAAAATTGTTATAATGTTTAAATATAGAACTGTCACTAAAGAACCTGTTAACAGGCTTCGGTAAAGTGTTAAAGTACAGTTAATATGAAAGGTTGCATCTTTATTTGCAACAAAACGGATCGTACTTTCTCTTCTAGATGGCAATACGCAGTGCTGATGTGAACGAATAGCTTTAAGTGCTTCATCTCCTTGGCCAGGTCTAGCATTTGCTTTGTGCCACGAACGTTTAAGAGTACTGCCGTTTTTAGCAACTCGTCGAATCTAACGTAACCGTGTAGTTATAATATAAATGTGATTTACCAAATAAGTTATTCATTTACTTTACTTTACGCTGCAATACCTTACTGTGGCGGCGCAATTATACACAATGTTAACGTTCTCACAAAGCATCTTCTTGTCTTCTTCAGAGAGTCCAAGACCAAGCACCGAGACATCGCCATTTACAATTGTTACGGACTTACGAAGCTCCTCTAATCCCCTTTGCTGCTTAACTTTTTCGAAGAGCTGTAACAAGTAATTTTTAACTCATTTCATATTTATTAAAATGAAACTATGGACACATTTTTAGTTTGCTTTTTTTTTCTAATATGTTACACAGCGCAATTTAAATCAGAAAAAGTTTCTTCAACTTTATTTGAACTAATTATTAGCTCAGTTGCCAGAATGGATCTGTGCATTGCACCAATATTTTTTCATTGATTTCGACATGCGTCATAATTATGTCTAATGCAAGTGACATCAACTCAATTAGAGTAACGTCACAGATTTTTTATCCGTACGGTGGGAAAAAAAGCGGACGTGCTATAAAAAAAAGTACGATTCTCCCTTTCAAATGACCCAGTGAGCGCACTATTAGGTGACGTTGCGTTTCAGTATAATGATTCACGATTGAACGTTTCTGTAAACAATATATGTACCAGCGTGCTCTATATTGCGAAAATGTAATTAACGGTATCATTATTACAGCTATTACGCCCTTGAATCTGATCCAACAAGTACTCTGTCACAAGTAATTAATAGTTCGCGCCTGTTTATGCTAATTAATGTGTTTCTGTCACGCTTTGGATAACAGGGATTGAATTGAATTTTTTTACATTCAAGGTTTTGCTAAAAGTTCGATCTTGGATGGAACTGTATCGTGTCCTACTTAGAACCTGTGTTTCGTTGCATTATGTCGTGATGGAATTATTTAAGTAATTTTAGACAATACATTTGAATTTAAACTTTCTATTTTGTTCAAACAAAATTACATAATTCACTTCTCGAGGACGAATGTCGTCATATTTGCAACATCAGATACATGCATCGGTATGTATTTTTATTTTTTCCTAGAATCGAAGAGTTGGATCTAGGATTAGGTTTCTGAGGAAAATATTTTCAATATTTGAAAATATTCTCATCTGCGAAGGGGTAAAAATTGAAATGGCATATTTCGTATATTAAATAGATTGAAAATATTTTCAATTCGGTCGTTTATTTTTTTAATGTCCCTTTTTACGAGGAAAACCGACCGTTAAACGACTGCGGAATGCAAACACGTGAACTGACTCGACTTTCTTTCACGTGATGCAATTTGACCTCCTCTCGGGGAGAGATTTGCACCGTGCATTAGGAGTTTCAACATAATACGCAGTTCCTATGCCATTCGGTCGGTCAGTCCAAAATTCATACGTTGGAAAATTGAAATACTCGGGGACACAATTTACCTTTAAAATCATTACCGGTTGATTTACCGTTGCACTTTATTCGAAAGAATTTAATGCAGACTTTTAATCGTTAATTTCATTGTCAGTAGAACGAGAATAGGATTCATTGTAATTAGATAGAATAGGCAAAATAAAAATGTTCTGCGTCGATTGTGGGAAACAAGAATTAAACAAAAATTAATTTCACCGTTTACTAATTTTGATAAATTGAAAGCAACACAATGATATTCTTACATTTATATTTTACACAACTAATTGTTTTGCAAACGCGCAAAAATGAACGAGTAAAAAACAAAATTGTGAGAATATTAGAAAAATTTAAGGATTTTGTAACATTATTTCAGATTTATTAACTGCATTAGGAGAAGAAATAGATTTTTATCTAATTTCCACTCTTTACGATCAGCTTAGAAAATATTTGTTTTAGATATAAATCTGCATTCTACCACATAATTATAATCCTTTGAAATCTATAATATTTTTATATGTTATGAGTACATGAACATAAATAGAGATTCGTATAGTCCAGTTGGAAGCGAAATGAAAACTCCCGTAATAATTTTAATAGAACGGTATCATCGGGCTACGATTCGTAGCACGTCATCGATTCGAATTGGATGAAAATGATGAAATGCAAGCCGCATAAACACCTTGGCCAACCAGAGAGATTCTAAGAACTTTCCCGGGCACCGGGCAATTACGCGTTCGCGTGATCGTAACATTGCGGCAGAGTTCAGTGGTGTAAAGAGAGGAAAATTATGAAACGTCCTATAACTGTACAATATATTGTAGAATAGCCAGGTCAAACACCGTAATCGTGTTACAGCGGAATCTGGCTATATTACCAGACAGATAAATATGTATATGACACAATACGTCGCTATACACGAAATAACTTTCACCAGGTAGTACTAGACAAATACCAGTCTTGATAATAATAATAACACTGTACCCTTACTCCTGTCCTCCCGTCCTCCACGAGCACGAGGCCTTAACCCTGTTTCACGCGTTTTTGTTCTGTAACTGGATTATGGAACAGTTCGATGCGTTTCCATCATGGAATTTTCTTAATTTCATTTTTCCGGCGCGGCGGCTAGCTTTCGAATATCTTTGCGTCTTTTGTGGCAAACGTTGCACATTAAATCGGAAAGTGAGCGATTTTATAGTGATTTCATAGTGTATACGTTGAAACACGGAAATGATATGTACATTATTTTTTAACTTGGAGAAAAAGTAAGTATACCTTATGATATATTCTATTTGCAATTTTAAAAAGATTCCGGTATAACGTCATTTAGATATATGTAAATTGGTCAGATCAAATCAAGATGGTATCGACGCGACGTGGTTTATCATTTCAATTAGTCCCACAATCATACTCTGTGGAACGGAAGTTTAATTATAATGATTTTACCAACGTGTTAAAACAGAATTGAAATAAACGAAAGTTTAAGTACCCGGATATACTGTAATTTCGATCGGGCATACAATTCTAATTAACGTGTCTGGAAATCAATTTTTTTCTCATTAGTCTTGCGACATGAAATTAATATTTTTATGTATAAATTTCTGTAAGTGATCCCAGGAGCATAGATTACGATGACATCGAGTGATTCATGAAAAATTACTCAACGCATTGTTGGCCAATACAATGTTTATATAATTACGCTTTCTCTAAGTAAGCGTATTTCGTGATGAAGTACCCGTGTTACTACAGTTTTTTCACCCATCTTGCCTCATGACACGTATTCTCATGGAACGTATGTAGCGAACTCAGTATCGTAATTACAGAAAAATTCTTATTATTCGTACAACGAAATTATTCAAAAATGTGAGAATACATATTGTATACGTATTATAAGTTACATGCATATACGTATAAATGAACGATTCAATGCGATTGATAAAAGGAGAAAGACATAGATACCGGTGAGTTGAAAATTTCTTCCAAACGATGCTTCGGGTTCTTTCCCTTTTTCGGCCGGACGAGCATATAAATTTGTTTGATGGAGGGCAAGCATCTGAGGAACTTTTCAACCATCACCTTTCCCAAAAAACCGGTACCACCGGTGATCAAAACATTTTGGTCCTTGAAAACGAGCGCGATTCTATCAGGAATCTCCTCCGCCACTTTGGTTTCCGCTACGGTCTGTGACACCATCTGAAAATTCACGAAACGATTCGGTGAATCTTTTCTCTTCATCCTTAATTGCATCGGGTTGCAACGTAAATACGTTCAAAATGGATCGATCCAACGCAAAACACAGTGAATACATTAAAAGAATTTATAATAACGCTGTTTAACAAATTACCATTTCTTATAACAAAGTTTAATTGTGTTCCATATTAGATATTATTTTTATTAAATTATACATATTATGTATGTATGTGTAATAAGTAGATTTTATACATTTATGACAAAAATGAATAGATCTAATTTGAAATAGTATAAATTCATAGGAAGAATTAAAAAATACTGTTATATTATTTTCATTATATTAAACATATTAGGAAAGAAAATCAATTTTTATTCCACTCCTGTTTGTTGCAATTTAGCTAGAAAATTTTTATTTTGATCCGCTGTCTAGTAATTAGTATAATTATTAAACGGTGGACTTTTATAGAAAGTAAACATTGTCTGCATCCATTGGAAGATAAACAATAGTTAAATAGAAATGTATATCATCTCCGAATAATTTTAGTTACTTGAAAATAATACAACAGTCTCCCAAATTCTTTATTCGTGTCAACTGAAAAATGTTTCGGATACATTGTGCATAAACGTAGCAATTTATGTTCATCCTATTTACATCCTATTCACATTTACTGTACACGGTGCGATGCGCGGCAGTATTCGCAAAAAGAAAAGACAAACCGACGACGATCAACTGTTTTTTGCATGTTGGACATCAATGCGGAAGATCGTTGTGTAGAACCGCGCGTACATACAAAATGCGACCATTCCTCGTGAACTTTGCTGAATTTTCTACGTGACTTGCTTCTCAAATCGAAAGTAATCGGTCACGGTACACCCTGTACAGTAACGACCAAGAGTCTTCAAATGTGAAACAGCGAATTTGACTGAATAGTAAATATGTAGAAAGAGTCTCACAGTTTGACAGAAATTGTTTGGTGAAAGTACCAGGGTTGGGCTTTTAATTAACGTGCTTTTGCAAGAAATCCTTACAAGAACGTATTTATTCGCGCATACGTATATATATCGCAATAAAATCGGTGTACATTTAAGTGTACACCTTGCGTCATCCGAATAAACACGTTGCACGCTATGAATAAACGAACACAGTTTTTTTTCTATGTTTCTTAGAAGTTGCAAACTTGTTGTTTTGACCTTTCGTTATTTCTAGTGTTTTCCTTTGCGATGATCATGCGAGATCTGCCAAGAAGGCATCCAATGCAATACTTTCGTTTTGTTTATTGTCAGTTTCCGAAGCAAACAAAAATCCGTAATATCGCGAAGAACAAATAGATCTAAGGTATTTTTCCGTTAGCCGGACGCAAAACTAACCCAGACCAATAATTATAAGCATACTATAAACAAATATTAATGAATTGTAAACAAAATAGTTTTACCCAAAAAGAATGCTTATAATTATTGGTCTGAGTTAGGTTTGCGCCCGGCTAACGGAAAAGTACTAAATCTAATGTGTGTAATACTTGACATTTAAACTTTTCATCGCTGTTTTACATTTTTAAAAAAGTTTAATGAAAAACGAATCAAAAACAATTTGTGCGAGATGCGCCATGCGAGACTTCCGCCTGTTTTTCTCTAATTGTAAGCAAGAACTTGCAGTTTGCACATCAAGGTTAATCACTTTGATCCTATGTAGTTCATATGAACGTTTATATGTGAAATAAGAAAAATGAGAAAATTTTATTAGTCAGTCCTTACTATTCGCAAAAAATTTCTTTGTTAATCATCGGAAATACATAGTTGAAACATCGCAGCGATCGATTGGTAGACTATCCTGTCGTTATAATAATTTGTTACTTTTGATCGAATATTTCAAATTTTCTATTTTGTGTATGGTACTTGACTCTGATAATGAATATCGGATAACACATCGGATAATTAATATTGAAATGATAAGAACTCTGACTATTTTCAGCGAGACGTGCTAAAAACTAAATATGTGGTGCAAAATGATATTGGTACAACCGCGGTGTAAGTACAATCTACGTAATGAAAACGCTATACGTTGAATCATTCCGTTACGCATCACAACACCAGAGTTACTGTATTACGTTCAACTGTTGCCTGCTTGAGAAAGTGTAGCGTCGGTGGTCGTTCGCACGTCGACGACCGAGCATCCGTAAACACGCTTTAATTAATTAACATCGATACAATCGATCCATATTGACACATTTGTAAATATATTCACTTTTATATTTTTCGCATTTACGTCGGCTCAAGACACCTTAACAAACAACATCCGATCATTATTAAACTGCGAGTCTTTATGCAAAATAAAATGTTCCTGCATCAATTATATAAAGAAACGAGAGTTGAATAAAAATTTCAATATATGTTGTGTTTAACATTGATTTCTATAGAAATGGTAAATTTCAGACAGAAAATAATTGCCAGCGTAAAGAGCGGTGCCGCATCGGCCCCATGCAGTAGTTCGTTTAAGGGTTAAATATTTTTAATTACTTTAAAATAATATTTTCCCATTCTTCCAATGTTTTTACTGTTTTAAATAATAGCTACTGATTTTTCTGATAAACGCTGAAAATCGGCTTTACAATCGTTAATCTCCAAAAGATCGATAGAAAATTCGACTTTGTCGATATACAACAACGTGTACATATAGATACATGCGTGTCGATCCATTGGAGAATGCATAGACATCGAATAAATAGAAACTTTTTTCTTTTAAGAAATTCGAATCACTGTAGCCATAAAATATGTAGATCGTAGCGCAAGGGGTCGACCGAGTGGGTACGTTGAACTCGAAGTCGCTACTTACGATGATAACGAGGAAGCACGATTATGTCAGGCGACTTTTGCCAAAACACCGTCGCCTGTGTTTAAACGATCTTCTCAACAGCGAGGGGGTCGATTTCGAAGAAATGCACTGAGTCGATGCGAAACACAGCGTCGATCACGTCGGACCGCGTGCGACTAAAATAATCGTTTGCCGGGTGCACGGTAGAACGATTCAGGAACAGAGTGGACGGCGACGGGAAAATAGACGAAATGCAAGAAAGGTGTGCTTCGGTTCGCGTTTTATCCGAACCCGCGTATCACCACGAACGATCGGCAAACGAAACGAAACGAAACGAAACGAAAGCGCGACTGTTGGAGACAGTGACCGGCTAGAGCCGAAGATCGTTCTTACTCTGCCGCGCCGCGCCGGTGAGCTCGAGTTTCAGACTGGGAAAGCATTTGCTATGGCCTAATATTTCCCTGGACTAGTCGATCATCGTCGCCCGATGCAGCTTAGTAATCGTTTCTTCTAGCCCAACTTTCCCCCCACCTGTCTCTCAACCCCCCATATCTACCGACTCGCATGAAGCAACAGCGTTACGCGAAATGTCTATAGAAATTATATAACCACTCCGACATTGAGTTACTCCACTTCTCCTGTCCTTTGTCTCTGGAGAAACTGCAGGATTTTTCGAGTGACCTCATCTTTAAATGCCCGTTCTTAGAATGCAAATGTTACTATGCACATTTATTATTGTACTATTTTTCTTAACGAAATTATCATTGGTGAAATATCTTTCAGATTCATTGTACGCATGTAACATCGTTTTAAGGTAAAAACGTAAAAACCTGATCTTTAACGCGTTAACTGCCACGCGCATTTATAAAAAAATCTCCGTCAGGCCACGCGCGCTGCTTAGCAATGCCTGTGGTATTGCTGTGGTTCAATAAAAGCCATTAAAAATTTTTGACAAGAAAAAAGCACATCGATGATACGAACATGAAATTACTTAAAATTTATTAAAACTACGTAATTTTTTTAGTTTTATATCGTATTTTATGCTGTCAGTCGTCACCGCGGTGACTGACGCGGCCCGAACGGAAAGTTCAGTGTCAGTTACCGGTGACTGACGTGCCAGTCAACGTGTTAAGTTCCTATCTTCAGTTTCTATTTGGATAGTTAATAATTTTACTTTTAAATAAAGTTTACATTTAATGTCGATCAATGCGGATTGTCTTGTATTGTTTGTAGCACCAGTGGAAATATGAACACGTCGTCGATACCGCGTTCCGTTAAATTGCGATAGCAAATAAATGCGGCATTCGTCGATGATAGAAAAAGCTGAGAAATTAATTAGAAATTAAACGAACAATGTGAACGATCAAAAAATTGAATTTTTTCGTTTCTTCGAAAACTATATTCCATGGGTATCGGTGTTAAGTTAATAAAAATGTTTAAATAATTTATGCATCCTTATAAATAGCTGACGAGAAAGGTGTGCGTGACAAAATGAAACTTGAGCAACTACAAACACTGGTTTGGCTGCTCGCAATCCCTCGTGATCTAGAAAAAAAATCCTGTAAAAGCGTCTCACGACATGATTGCAAAAAACGAACGGTCCTTTACGGAATTGCATAATTTTAGTTGTCCAACTCTATTTCTCGCTGTCAAGAGTTACACAATTTGATATTTGTAATGCATACGAGGTCCTTGGCGAGTCACGTACGATTAATTTTGCAGTGCTTGTTCGTACATTGCCTGTATTCTGAATATTCAAATTTTTATCCAATCTCTGACGATTTCGGTGCTCTAGTTTGCATTGCGAACGCGGGCTTTTGTTTTCAAAAATGTGTTCAACGACCATGCAATTTCATCGAACATTCTGCGGACATTATTCGATAGTTTACGAAAGATTGATGGAGGCTCGACAGTTTCTTGAGTTTCTTGAAATTTAATATGCAAAGCGTGTTTCGCTGAGTTTGTAAATGACTGGCTAGTTTTTGTTATAGTCGGGGGACATTTCAAAATGATTTGGCAACCAGAACAGCAGTGACAACCGGAAAGAATTTCATTCATGGCAAATGAGAATTTAATCTATAAATAGAGGGTAAAAGTCTTCGTTATGCATGCCTCCGAATTCGATTAAGCATTTATACGAGAACCGGCTTCGTAACTTGACTTCCAAAATTAGAAAAATTGGAATTATGATTTTACATATGCAGGCTGTTACAATTCTCTGAAAACAATTCGCCAATGGAAGAAAATTCGCTTTTAATCTTATTCTAGCGAATAGGCGATGTTGATACGAAATTAATGTACCGTATATGTATTTATGTTACATAACAAAGGCTATGGATTTTTATACCAATAAAATATTAGTCATTATTATTGTTGAATATTTTTAAGATTCAAGTATTCTTAAAGATTAAGTAAAACATAGATTAAAGATGAAAATAGAGATTAAGTACTCTTAAGATTAAAAATAAAATTATCATGTTATTGTTATTCTTTAGCCTCTGTCGTAACATTTCATAGATTCTCAGTAAAGTTTTTATGAATATATTTGACATTTATACAAGTCAATGATGTAGAATATATTAACATAATTTGTTCTCAAGAATCGTGACCACCATGAATTCTCATTACAATAGCTGACATTTTTTAACGTAGCACCATCTTTTATTTGTAGAATACTACAAATGTGTGGAACGACACAGAGATTCCACCACATTAAGACTATAATAATATAGAAATAATAATCAATTCGTGCTTTTTAACATAATCCTACTGCAGTATTTTAGCAGTGGTGAAAATATGTATACACTCTCCATAAATACATAATTATAATTATACGTTCTACATTGAGATTGAGTTTCAAAATTTCAGTTAATGGCTTTTAATGTTTTTTCAAATGTGCATTCAATATCATATACGATATTATTTTAAAAAATCGAAATTTTTTATTAGATATGCATTTATAGGTGCATTTAAGTATTTCTATATTTATATGTTCGTCTATGTGCAGTATTTATAAATGCGGTTCTCAATTCTTCAGATTTTGATGTTGCTCGTGATCTTTTCTGTCCCGTCGCTAGTTTTGAGACGTTAGGTAAGAACGTAGTAGGAAACGCTGGTACGAGATGTAGGTTATCAAGAGGATTAATTTGATGCGGAAGAACAAGCGCGGTCTTGATCTGTATCGCTTCGTTAACCTTTGTTCTTGACGAGAATTAACGGGAGATTTACCGCACTTTCTGGTTCAACGTGTGAAAGTTTACAGGTCGGTCATATACTTTCTTCGCTCGAAATTTAAATTTAATTATGCACTGTTGTACTTCGCAACAGCACATTTTTCTGACAGATTTATTCTGCATTCCCCGCGCTCTGTTTGGTCCGTGTTTTTCGTTAATAATTCCTTAACAAAACCGAAATGAACGGGTAGCATAGCTTTCGGTATTCTCAACAAGTTGTTGGCATACGATTAGAATGTTCTACCTGATTCTACCTCATTCTAAATAGTTTCCAGGTCGTGCAGGTTGTGATTACTAGGTGTTTCTGTCTTTAAAAAAATGTTACTTGCCATGAAAATTGCAGCTTGTTAACCCTGCCGCGTTCTTCGAATCGATTTGACCCGCTCACATTATGATTCGATCTGCTCGATACTATCGCAATTATAGAACAATGTATTGTAAACATTATGTTAACATCAATGCGTCCCATTCGGATGACTCTTCGCGAGCAGGGAATATGATAAAAAAAAAATGTAAGGGATCGCTTCTGGACGAAACTGACCGGAATTGTCCGATGCTTATTTTTAGCTGCGGAGTAACCTTGTGACCAATTTTTTTGTAGATTTTGGAGCGCTAGGCGAGCGATAGCTATTATAACAGCGAGTGCCAAAGCGAGAAAGTGAGAGTGAAAACGAGAGTGCTTCGGCTTAGGCGAAAGAGTATGAAACGCGACTCGTACCCCCGAGCGAGAGAACGTAGACTGTAGAGTCTATGGGATTGCGACATCTCAAGATACCTGTAGTTCTGGCCATGGTTGACCTGTGGCCACGTGAGACCCATTATTTGATTTAGGAAACCGTCAATTAGTACATTTCTCCGTCGAACAAACTCAAACAGTTCAATGGTGTGGTCGAACTTTTATGAAATTCGCCGCGTATACTAAACGCACCTGTCAACAATAAATGTACATATGGACGAACATCTAAGACTTCGCAGAAGTTTGTCAATTTCATTTAAAACGCCGCGCCACTAACAATCAGTGAAAATGAAGAACGGAAAAATACACGTCATTTGATAGCTTTGCAGCAAACCTAACTACATAGTTGACGAACATCTCAAATACCGAAATTTTCAAATAAATAAAATATTAAATATTCCGTTATATCGATCGCAAAGATTTTAAATAAATTATCTGTGATGTCAGCGCTACAGGTTCGATCCAATTTTAACTATTTAAGCAATTTTGCAATCCCGACGTTTCGATTCTAATGTGGATCATTCTCAAGGGAGAAATTTTGCGTCTGTAAAATGTTGAATGTTTGAGTATAAATTAAATAAATTCTATATTGTCCCTTGATTTGACATTAGGATCAAAACGTCGGGAAATTTTTAATTGCAAAATTGCTTAAATAGTTAAAATTGGATCGGACCTGCAGCGCTGACATCACGGATAATTTAAATAAAATATTGATAGGAAATAATTATTTCCGATTAAGTATAATATACTTCTAATATGTTTGAGAAGAAATATTATGTCAATTAATATATTCCAATAAGAAAGAGATATTTTCAATTGCTCTTGTATGGAAACCTAAGAAATAAAATAAATCTTACTAACACTTTGTTTTAACCTATTAATAAGATTTTTAATAATTGTGCTGTGCCAAAAAGAAGCTTAAAAATCTTTTGTCACATATGTATGCATAATAATAGCATTCAAAACTATTAGATTGCGTTAACTGAGGATGACTTGGTGGTTTACAATCGAATCTGCCATTATTGTTAAAGGATCTATCAATAAGTCCTCAGCCATACACCGTATGCATGGACTTTTGAAAATGATGAAACGATCATCGGTAAATATTGCGTAAAATACTATCTTATTCAAATATACTTAATTCAACTAGTACTCGAAACGTACCTAGCTCTGCCTAAAAGGAACAACCTGGAGAGCTCTTCTAAACGAAAAGTATTTTTTTCCCCGTGGGCATACTTCCTATCTGCCAAACGAATTATCTAAAATCTAAAATCTAAAGTGATCGGCGTTGCGAGACGTGTCCATCCATCAATGGGACACACTCGCAAACAGTGTACTACTCTTCAGGAGCTCTTGACATCTGCTTCCCCTTCTAATTTTTCTTTTACGCAACGTGACTCGCGTTGGTAAGGAAACTGCGTATTTTAACGATATGTCGCGAAAGTAAAGCAAAGAGTTCGACTTTTGGGTGGCTTGCGCATAGTTCTCACCGAGATACATAAATGAGAAATTCTCGGATTGCGGGGTCAATTTCGACCCAGACTTACAAATGTTCCACCTAAATTCTAATTTTCCGGTAGCCAGGTCAAGTTCTTAGCTATTTCGATCGAATCCAATAAGTGGATCAACGTTGATCTCAATGAAATAAGTGTAGAAATACGTAAAAAAACAAAATTGTTGTCACGGCTGCTATGACATCGTCAAAACTGGAAGATTACTGCATTTCATTGGCATAATTGTACTGTTCGGTACAAAAAGAAGTCTGTAAATCTTTAAAAATTAAATATTTCTTATGAAGTTATTGCGAAACTGTCGGATGAAAAGTTCATTAGCAAAATATTGTTTGAACCCCAAGGCGATCAACTTTCTTTTGCTATACGCATCGCGTCATTTCAAATGTTTACACGCCGACATGAGAATTAGGATTATACTGAAATTTCACGGTACCGTGTGCGCGTGTACGCGTAGGTACGTGTACGTGCGAGAGCCTATACGATTTCGAAATTTCGAAATGTCAGTGCACGATGACACGTTGCTTGATTGATTTCTATAATTTCCTACGGATAGAATTGACGTGACAGGCGCCTGCTAGACTGTCTTTGTTGTTCTTTTCCATTAGCCGAAAACTGTGAAAATGCACGAATGTTGCAAGTCTTTTGATGGTTTTGTACATAGTTGCCTCAGGTACTGCGTATTCTAATCAGCATGTCGTCTCGCTTCCCGTCGAGGCAACTCGCCTAATGCCGATCACTAGCATTTTACTAAACAATTTTATTTGTAGTAAAAACGTCAAGTTTTGACAATGACAAAAAACAAAGAGAATAAAACAAACACGCGTTTTAAAGTAAATATATAACGTAAATATATCGGCAGATATTAATTATTATTTTGTCCTCTTTAATACTTACGCCAAAAAAGATTAATTGAAAAAATTCTTATTATTCGTGAATTTGTCTCGTCATATAAATCGGAATAACTTTTTTATAAACGGACCAGACGTTTACCAGACGATATCTAAGGAAAATTTTAGAAAAATTCTATCTAGTTTGAATCATGAAAGAATTTGAAACAATTCCTTTTGACAATTTGTTACTTGGGCTTATAATGAAAATTTAAAGAATGTGTGTAACTTATGTATACATTCTGAAGATTTCACAGAAATTAATTAAATGGTTCATGGGTTACAAACGATTCGAATAAAAAATTATAACGTAATTGGATAATTACCTTTTTTTTCTTTTGTAATCCACGTTAAAACATTGTTATAGTTAATAATATTCAGGAAAAAGAAAACATCGGAAGCGCTGTTACGTTTAAAATACAATGCAAATGAGATATATCTCTGTTTTATAATTTTTATTAATCAGTACATTACTAAACGCGCTCGAATATACTGACTTTATTAATAAAAATATTAAATATATATGGATGTCCCAAAACTCCTTCAACTCCAGGAAATGGGAGTTTCCTGACGTGATTTGAAGCAACATTTTTCTTTTCAAAAATGGCCATCGCGGCTTCGTTTGGTAGTTATTATTAACGGACCGATCAGAGCGCGACCTAGACGCGTGTTGTCTGACGCGCTGGCTGTTTCCACTGCCGATAGGGTAGCGGTGCGCCGCGACAAAGAAATGAACAAGGGAAGGAGAGCAGAAACTGATTAAATTAATTATTGTAAAAGCTCGCATATTCAGCCATATATGTACATCCCTTACGTTTCGGCACTGCCGTATACCTGAGATCAGGTGTGCAGTTCGTCACCGAGTGGCCCATAGTGACCCATATACGGTTAAACGTTAGGAATCTCCCATTTTCGGGAGTAGGAGTGTTGGGACACCCTGTACGTATAAGTTATCTGGATGAACTTGTAGAAAAGGATCTTCTCACCGAACAAGGAAAGTTTTTTGCAATTACATGTCTCATGAACTAGAGCCAACTGACAAAAACTTGAAAGGGAAATGTTTTCCAGAATGGTGACCTTGCCAACATATCTAAAGGTCATTGAAATCTGATGGGAGGACCCTTTTTGTACAAGCTCACCGTTATTTGTCTATTTTGAAAATGTTTATCTCCTAGTCTGTGAATTCAATCGTTCGCTCTATCTTTAATTCCGTGATCAATCAAATAATTAAAATCTAAATATTACATAAATATACTCGATCATTTCAGGGCTACGGTAATTACATGTGTTACAACATTTCCTAAATGCTATTTTTATTCGAATATCGAGAACAAGATCAGAATTTTGCCTGGTGGGAGATTTGGTGGCAAATGTGACATAATCCTACAAAAATATTACCGTGAGGTAAAGTCGACATATTATTTAACAATCGAGCTAAATTTCGTTAATTTCGAACGTTGTGGTCGTGAGTTCTCTGACCGGGCTCATCCAAGAGTAAACGAACCACAAGAGCAACAGCGTCAATCCAATTTTAACGATCCAGTCCGCATAATACAAGTAGTTCATGACTTTTCGTGCACGCGGCAACGTCGAGGGATCGTCTTTTAAGTAATGAAGTCTAATGCCTAAAATGTAACGAATTAAATAATCCTCCCATTTGAGATCTGCTGGGTCCATGAAGAACTCGTCTTTGTCCGAAGAGTTCAGTTCGTGTTGTAATTCCCTTATGCGATCATTCCTGAAAATGAGAATAAACATATACGTAAATGAAATATTAAGGAAACTTGTTTTGATTGCAGTTAGACCGTGTACATAATATCATAATATTCTTGAACGTTATGTGTTATCAACACATACTACTCAATATACTTAACACGCTTTCGAGTTAAAAAAAAAATTACCGAGGTTGCTAGTTGCTACGTATGCACATATGTAGCGTAATGTTTTACTTACCGGAATTCCCATTGTTTTGTTGTGTAATATTGTAAGATTTCGAGTCCAGCAGTGACTCTCTGTTGTACGCGTACCAAGAACGGTTTGTTTCCGGATAAAGCGATTAGAATATCTAACAGATATGCCGGTACCAATTGAAAAAGTATTACACGGATCCAATGATATAATTTTGAAGTGGTTGTGCTTCCACCTGGATACCAGAGAATACCTAAAAAAATGATCAACGTTAATTATATTACTTCGAAAGTATTTGAACGCTAAAATTCCCATTCTCGAGATATTGTCGATATTTGAGATGTGACAATTTCGTTAAAAATGTATAGTACAATAATAAATGTGGATTAATTCTTCATTCAAACATCGTCTTTTCATGCTACATGCGATTTTAAGTCTCAGGAAGCTTAAAAAATGTGCAATACACATATTGCTGTTATTTTTTAAATAAAATCATATCACTTTGATTACATGGCCGATATTGCTCTTTTTGTATTCGGAACTCTTTGATCATACCTTGAACCATTTACAATGTTTATGTTATCCTTTTTCAACTGCCTCAAAAAGAAATTGCTTAATTATTTTTGTTAGCCTCTAGACACTCGATCTTATCGCTAGGTTTTGGTAATTACATACAATATCAATCCTTTCGCGCGGTTCGATATTACCAAAATTTATAGTGATAACCACCTGAGAATGGGTAGACCTGGGTCAATGTCCTCCCCATGTTAATAGCGCTTCCCCAGGTGAGCGAGTTCTCCGACCCGGTGGTTATGTTCATGTAGATCGGTTCCGGTGGTTTTTTCAATTCCTATCTTCCATGCTAGTGCTATGATAGCATTGATCGCCATGTCGCAGGGTATCACGCGTAGTATGAATCTTTCTTGTAGCAGCATGGTCCTCAATACGCCTTTGCCTGCCGCGATTAGCAGACCGGTTGGTCCATTTATATTGTCTATCCAACCGGACATCGGTTCCTTCATTGACGCAAGAACTGAAAATTGAGAACGTCGATTAAAGGAATCATGACGCTGCAACCGTACTGACATTTCACGTTCATTCAACTCCGAACAAATTAACCGAGGATACAGACGTAACAAGATCGAGAGGGCGAAACAATGCTGGACGGACACAGGTGACAGCGCGATAGCGTAGGGAAGATCGGGGCAAATTGATACACTTTTCAATTTTTAATTTCTACAATTATTATTGTTTGCATCGATTACGTAACAAAATTTAGGCTACAATATGTATATGCTTTGAACTTTCATATGCTACTTACATATTGCATGTACGTGTAAGCATAACTTCGAGGAAAATACGTGCAAACTAAGTTGTACGGCCTGCAGCATTCAAAACTGGATATTTGTAATAGACTGTCTATTTGAGAACATCAATCATGAAACGCATTAGAAAGGACGCGTAAATCTGTGAGAGGCCAGGCCTGAATTCGGAAAAGAGAAGCATAAGTAACAAACTAGTACTACGTATGTTAATTCTACCGTCTATAATTTTTCGGAAGAATCATTTATTACTGCTTATATCTTCGAAATATTGGTACTGTTCTATTATGCGAACTCTCAGGTGTGTCCCTCTTTAGTTCGGACATTCTACCGTGCACAATACACGTATTTCCTAAAATACCGAGTTGGACATCGCGTTAAGAGTTGTTCCAGCGTTGCAGAAAAGAAAGTTTACCTATTGAAGGTCTGGCGACGCCGATCGGTAGACCGGATCTTTGCACCAAATCTTCGCTGAGTGCTTTGGTGAAGGCATAAGTGTTCGGTTGACCTTCTAATAGTTTCGGCGTCATCGCCAGAAGGACATCGTCCTTCAGATTGTTCACGACGTCCATCACCGTCTCCGGCTCCACGGGAGCCGGATAGCTCCTTTCCTCTAGCACGCGTTCCGTGCACTGACAGTACGTCGTGGAAACGTGAATGAACACGTTCAACTTCGACATCTGTGAAAAACATTTGAATTATTTCTCACTTTCGTCGACTGTCCATTAGCTTCGAATTTTCCTTCGATTAAGCAACATTTTCTATTACGTATATGTAATGATATTTGGTCCCCTCAGGGTTTCAAATCCATTCCACCACCTCTCCCTTTACCAATTCTCAACTATCGCCTAATTTCAGCGGGACCTACTTTTTATTAAGGTGGGTTCCGAACCACCTATTTTGCCAACAACGCGTGAAACGCAGAGGGCCACTTCCTGGCTTTTTACCGAGCGGTCACCCATCCTAGTGCGTCCCCCGCCCTACGCTGTTTAACTTCGGTGATCGAACGAGAACCGGTGTTTTCAGTGAGGCAATGGTCGTTGATAAATATATGCATATATGTATGTAATGATATTTGGTCCCCTCAGGGTTTCAAATTCATTTTACCAACTTCTCCCCCTTTTTACCACTCTTCACACTATCGCCTAATTTCCAATTTCACCAGGACCTACTTTTTATTAAGGTGGGTTCCGAACCACCTATTTTGACAACAACACGTGAAACGCACTCAGAGGGACACTTCCTGGCTATTTACCAAGCGGTCACCCATCCTAGTGCGTCCCCCGCCCTACGCTGTTTAACTTCGGTGATCGAACGAGAACCGGTGCTTTCAGCGAGGCAATGGTCGTTGATACATATATGTATATATATATTTTTAAATCGTTAAATATTCCTTAGTTTTCATACGTACAAGGTAACTTATGTAACGCAGTAATACTCTATCTAATTCTGCAAAAGATTGCAAGGAATACCTACTTTTTTTGCAAGATCTAGAACATTCTTGGTGCCCACTGTATTTATCTGTACCGCTAACTTCAATGGCAAGTCGAATTTTACATTTGCCGCCATATGAAAGACAACGTTGACATCCTGAAGCATTCGTTCCTTATCAGCAGTCGATAACGCAAGATCTTCCACTGTGGTGTCGCCAGGAATCAATATGATCTTCTTCAGCTTCTCCGGATGCTTCTCTTTAATCCCCTTGAACGGTTCTTGCTGAAAAGATAAATTTATTTATATGTATACTAATTTGCTGGTAACAGAAATTCTACTATTATGTAGGACGACGCTAAAAGATGAGAGGATGCTCAGAAATGGAATGGAGAGTTGTTTCAGTCATTTTAATGACCGAATGAACGAGAAAGAGTGTCAAGTTGTGGTTGTAGGTAGTAAATTCGACTGGAAACGGAATACGTTTATGAAGCATTTCGTTGAGAAGAAGAAAGATGAAGTCGAAACCTTTTGAGGCTCGTTGCAAAGCGGTGTGCCGCGTCGCGTCGCGTCGTTCCTAATATGGAATTTATGTTCGATTCATGAGAGGAAATCATGATAAAAATCTGACCTGTTGAAGTAGCCGCCTATTAAAGAGAGAGAGAGAAAGAGAAATCGAGCAAAAAGGGGTCTACAGTTTTTCCGAAGATTTCAGTTCTGCGATCTTCTATGCCTATGTTAGGTAGAATCCCGTAAAGTCGCGTCGCAAAGAAAGTAAAAGTTCGGCGACTGACTAATACCGAGTGAAACGGAAAGGAAATTTGTCGATTGGCAACGATGCGATGCGCGACGTGATTTAGCGAGTTTGTAGGCGAGCGTGGTTGTGCTTCTCTCACACAGAACGACACCTGTTCCCTAGTGATTTTCAGTGACACTTGGAAACGGAACATGGTGAAATTATCGGTTGCATACCTTTACCATTAACGTCCCCTTCACTTGCGCTCGTGGACGCGTTACGAATCGTGACTCCTCGAATTCACTGACGTAAGTAAATAAATTCTTCATCTTTGTTGACGAATGTTCGCTCGGTTTTACAAAATTTGCGTTTTCTGTTGCACGAACCATGCGTATCGCGCCGCAGATCACGGAATTAAAATCGTTATCAGATTTATAAAATAATCAATTTTATCAGTTTTATCGAATTATGTACTCTAAAAAATAATTCGTAGCCCTTCGTTAGCGAATTTGTTCGTTACTAGCCTGTCGAAACTCGTGCGAAATAAAAGTTTTCCATCTAACAGCGATGTCGATAATTGTATCTTAAATAAATCTCAGATTTGAATGGGCCGCGAGGAGAAAAATCGCTTTCCATCGTCGCTCCCTGCTTTATCCTTGTCAGTCTCGCATTGTTGCTCACCGGTCCACATTGTTTCTCACCGGCCGACCTTGTTTGCGCACGAGTGAAGGCGTGCGTATAAAATTCGAGTTTTCTTTTCTTCTATTTGCTTCCCGATACGATACGTGAAAAACTATCGAGCGTGTGTCTATGATAGCGAACGCACAACAGACTCGCGCGTAACATCCTTCTGGCTTTCACCGTGTTTCATTTCTACTGGGAATTCTAACTTCGTTAAATATTAAATAGTTATTAAACGAAGTTGAACATCCTATTTTCAGAATTACAATAAATCGTCGCTTCGCGAGCATGATAGATCGTACATATGTATAGCACAATAGAATATCATAACCACGCGTTGGAATCACTCGAGCGGTATGTACTTCACGTTCATACTTTGCATTATTTATTGTATATGCGAAGAACAGCCGACTACATAATTTTGCGAGAAACGAATGACAATCCAGATTTTTTCCTTCTCACAATACTATGCTTCCAAATTAGGTATTTTGCATTTGATTTATTATAAAAGGATTCAATGAAATAACTGGAACACATTAAACGTTTACAACGTTTGCTAATACTTCGAATCGGGTAATTGAAAATTAATGGCATTATAATCTTTAGAAATAAGTATGCGAAGTTAAATTATTTAGCTTGAAAGTAAGTGATGATAGGTACGCTACAAAACAACGCGCACTACATATACATATTATATGTATGTAGATAACTATCATACGAATCGGGTAACACAAACAGAAAAGTAATTCCCGCTGAAAGTCAGTTTTGAAATTTAAATCTTTCAAATTAAATGCCAAATTTGTACATAAAGAGATTAATTAGTACTTTGACTGAAAAATAATGTATGTATTTATTGAAGGTGAACGATCGGTATTAGGGTATGAAAACCACGAGGGAATGTTGCAAAGTCCTTTCACTCAGACTTAAAAGAATTTTTTGTTAATAAGAAACAAGATATCAGTTCCTGCTGACGAGATCAGAAAACAAGATCGATCAACTTCAAATATACATAAACTGTATCGTAGGTAATAGTAATTTTATCATTTCGAGAACGATCAGCTGTGTAGTTTTTGTTTCAAACTATCAAAAGTTTCGAAATTTCAAATAAAATTGAATATTTGAACTTGAATAGTTACCATTTCTCTAAAAATGATATCGCAGGTAATTGGATTTTTCTGTGTCAGGTAAACTTCAAGTCAGATATTTAATTACGTTTTAGTAATTTTTAATAGTTCCAGGCTAGTTAATTCAATGTTTTTTGTACATACAAAATGCTAGAACGTCAAAGTTTCTATTGAAAAGAAAAAGAAATTTTTATTCAGAGATAATAACGAAAAAGGTATACACGATTGTTGGTTTGGTCGTATCGATACCCGAAGTTCCGCGGTTATGTTTATTTGCGACATCGTGAGCGCGAGCGTGGCCGTTGTTATACGCAAGATATAATTTATAAAATCTTTTCACTGAATTCCCCGTATTTATGTCATCGGTAGCATCGCATTTATATCGTAATATGTGTACATACGGTGTATGTACCACTAAACATAGGTACCGTAACTTGCAATTTGATAGCTAAACTGTCGATGTTTACTGTATACTGCATGAAAACATACATTTCCGTCTACGCATCCAATCAATGCAGAAATCAAACAAAATTTCATATTTTCGACTAAAAATCTCAGAAGATTAAAATCCAAATGAAACCGTACTCGCAAGTTTATTTGTATATTTGTATATTTTATAAATATCTTTTTTAATTTCGCGTTTTTTTTTTTCTTTTGTTAAACGAAATTACATGGTGCACCACAGTTTATACATTCGAGTACACGGAAAACAGTTAATATTCCATCGAAACAAATAACATGACTGAATGCTTGTTTCGTAACTACGTTAATTATTTATAGGAATGTCGTTACAATTGATTGTTGCGGTCGTGACTCATTTTGTAATTTAATTATACGCACAGGTGTTCCGGGTGTGATATAGAAAATACAATGCGAAAAACTAATTGCCAGTAAAATATTCTATGTGTCACATAATTGATTTGCTGAAACAATTTTGTAGAAAAAGGACTTCCCCACAAGAAATTGTTTCCTTCTGCTTTTTCTTTGAAATTCTTGTTTGTAATGGATGCAAGGAAAAGTACATCAGTGAAAATCTTTTTTCAACGAGCTCGATTTCGAAGACATTCAGTTTTATTAATTGAAAGATAAGTTTTATTAATTGAGCATAATTCGTTTCAGAATCTTACTCGTAATGTGATTCACTCGTTAAGCGAGGTTCCACTCTATATCAAAGTACCAAAATATCGAAATATCTAAATATGAAGTGCATTAAATGCTCAAAAACATGTTGTAATAAATAATATGTGTTTGCATATCGTGCATGCATTATATTTTCAGTAACTTCAACAACAAAAACTGCGTTTCGGTAGATTCGAAAATTTGTTGGATAAATGAAGCGTGCTTCCAAGAAATGCCGCTGATGATTGTTCTAAAGGACTCCGATTGATAGATGACGGTGCACATTCGTTCAAAGATTATCAAGATTAATGGGAAACCGCGGCAGATTTTTGACGAATAGAGGAACCGACAGCGAAGAACTTAATTTGAAAACGTCACGGTCAGCAACCGGGGAATCCGAGAATCGATTATAGGTATTATAATTAAGCAACCTGCGCCGCGCGGTATTCGTTCGACACGAAATGATTGCGTGCATGCCACCGGCCTGGACTAGAAGGTTATTATCACTTATGAGGCATCGTTAGATTTACATTTCGAGGCCTTGTCTTGTGTAACTAGAAAATTCATATTATGAATTTCACAAGAAATATTTTGTGTTTACAACACAGCGCGGCGCGGCGCGACGATAACTTGGATCGTAGCACTTGTTGCTTACGACGAAGGTTCGTTTACGATCTGATGCGAAACGTTTTGTGAAACAAAAGGATGTCGGTGCTGTTTGGACACTGTTTCACTTACACGGTGATTCCGTAACTCGTTCAACGTTAGAATTAACATTACTTTCGTGATAAAGGCGTTTTCACACCCGAAGGTAATAAACGGTAACTATAATTTTGAAAGCATCTTTCAGTTCCCATGAGAACGGACTTTTCAAGGAACACCGTTCGGCTTATATTTCAGCATGACTCGGGAAAAAACATGTTTCTTCGAGCTTATACATACGTATGGTGGGTGCGTGATGCGCATACATATGTATACATGTAGAGACGTGTACACTCATGGTTTCTTAGGTTTATTTTGTGGTCTGTTATTGTCTGCCGCGGTAGGCTTTGACCTAAGCCGTGCACTTCAAAGCATTCGCGTGACAAGTTAGTTTCAGTTGAAGTGAAACATTTTTCTTACCTGTATCATATGCACCAACCTGGTCTGCGGATCCTGATCCTTCTTCCTTCTGATCAACACGTAAATATTTCCAATGTTGTGGCAGCTGATCAACAATTTGTAAATTAAAACCTTTCCCATATAACCAGTGCCCCCGGTGATGAAAACATTTTTTTCTATCGAACCAATCCGATATTGATTGAGGTTCGAAATTCGCCATGGTTGGAAACACTGGAACAAACAAAAACGTCGTGAAAAATTACGCAGAGTGCAACGAACTAATTCTGGTTTCTAGATGTCTACCAGTTTTTCCAATGTAAACTCGATTACATCGATTAGATAAACCAGAATTCACTAGAAGATACCAGCAAACTCCATGTTTCTGTCACTTTATAATACTGCACACTTTTTTCAACGTCCTCGTACCTCGTCGTGTTCACCGGTTACTTCAGTCTACCGGCAACCGCCATACGGTACACGCGCAGTTTACATAGATCTTGATACACAATTCTAATGATATAGCCAGTTGGTATGACTTTTTTCATTCTTTTTAAAACCATTATTCGATACCTAAGGATTTTGACTATTTTATTTTTAAACCTATTTTCCACAGACGCAAACACTCGATTCTGAGGATGATCTCAATGTAGATCGAAACGTTAATCATGATGATTTGAGTTGAGATGATTTGTCGAAGGAAGAATTAAATATTTGTAGTTATTTAAGTACAAAATGTTTAAAAAAATTATTGAACTGTACTGTATTATAGTGTTGTCGATTCTCACGACTACATAATATTATAATATGTATTCACGTGACTATTCTATACATTATTAATCATTTCTATTAACGTTGAAACTCATAATTCTTGAAAAGCTAAAGCTGAAAATGGCAATCCGTTAATTTACATCTTATTTATAGTCACTGCACTCGCGAACGACTTTTTTAGCTACACAACGTTTCTTGGCTTTCAACTCTATGTACATTTGGCATAAAATTTGTATATTTCTTGGCTCATATTTTTTATTACGTTATTGTTCAACATTTTCACAACTAAGCGTATTTTGGCTAACCTGTATGAAATATTAGATTTTTAAAAGAATCGTAGAATAGAAAATTAAATCGCAGAAAACTATGGTATCGTACTTATTATCCTGTCTGGTTACGTTATCCTGTGACGTTACTTTCAACGAATTAACATCGATCGTTCTCCGATAAATAAAGACGTCACGAGAAGCTTTCTACTGGAATTATTGATCGCTCTGAATTTATGAAATTACCAAACCGAAACAGGATTTTCCCTCCAGTTTAAAAATTCACGGAATTTGGAGTGTTATGTATGCGAAGCATGACGTAACACAATTACACATAGTTAAATCACAGGCGTCTGCGTCAACGAGTCTAAATATTTGAAATAAGGAAAAAAGAGTCTGAACCTTGAAAAGGTACTTGAAGTTACACGTAGGTACTTTAATTGAAAAAGTTACGCTTTTTGTATTTGTTTATGAAAAATATATTCAATTCGAAACGAATTCAATTGAATTTTCTGATATACTACTCTTAAAATCGAAAACAGTTTCTCTGCAAATAAAATGGTAATTTTAAGCGTGCTTCGAAAGAAACAGTTTCGCTATCGTAAAACGGTGTGTTCCTTTTTCCATACAATATTTCAAGGCGTGAGAAAGCGAAAATGAATTCCCTGACTACCCGGCCGCCGCGCCGCGCCGTGCCATATCCATTAAGAGTTACGGTAAATTTCACTTTCGGCTTCGGCGACGACATAATTGACACGATTCACAGTGCAGCGTTGTAAGTGGTCAACCTTCAAATGCGCTCGATACTTTTTTGATATTTTCAAATAACTGTAAACGTCACAAATAATAGATAGTCGATCAGATATGCCTACGTAAACCGAAGTCTCCGGTTAACAAAACTATCAGATTTTTAATAATAACATCAAACAACAAACATAACTTTTTCTAAATAAAACTCGTCGTTCAAAGTATGTACTCGATTGTAATCGACACATTTTGTCAACGAATTTCGAATTTCTCTAATCTTCTGAATGTATTACTAGATCAGTTACTAGATTACCATCTTCGTGTTTCAGTTTTCTTTACCACCAACGAATAGCGCGTTCGTTTACCAGCCCATTTTGACCAAACATCACGTAATATTTATCGTCAATATTTTCTTCACTTGTGTAAAAAGTATGCACTACACAGTCACAGCGATTGACATAGAAGCAAACTTTACTTAAAAGTACATAATTGACACTAGAACTACGATGCTCTCTAGCAAAGTACGCACACATTTCGATAAAACTTTGACCAAATACAATCTTCGTCTTCTTCTTCCTTTAAAATCAAATCGACAAGTCATCAGCGACGACTATATCAGTTTTTAGATTACTTAACACAATCTTCTTATTCCCGTAAAGTGTAAAGCAATATACACACATCGGTCACGTTCTTCGGTACTTGATAGTTCTACTGATGAATATTTGAAATCTCAAAAATCGTTTTACTGTCTTAAAACATTACACGATAAACCAGTAAACGGTAACACGGTACTTCTCGATCGAAACATTCGGCAACGTTCGTAATCCAAAATCGGACAATTCAAACGCAGCGATCTTACATGTCGCGCCAAGTCTGAATCCCGACGTGTACATAGTCAACAGCACATACTAATCAGTTCGGCGAAGCAGTCAACTTCAGTTGTCTTGGCGTATCCCTATAATCCGCTGTTCGTTTCACCAACAACGATCGCAAGTGATCTTTAACGAGAACCGTATCCAGCTTGGACACGTGTCACGGACCAAGGACCGTGAGCTAAGAACCCGATCCATTGAGATCGTGTGTCGAATATACTGTACCTACCTAAGGATCGGCTAGCGATGAACGAAGGGGCCGCAACGAGACTGCGAACCCACTGGACACCAGCAGAGAGAGAAACGTTTTGCGTTGGATCAGCCGGGATCGTTCGTCGCGGGTTCTCGATCCTCTAACTTCACTGGACACACTGATTGTGCGACACTAGACGACTGCCCCTAAATCAACGTCGCGTCGCGTCGTGTCGCGTCGGCCGTAAAAGGGGGCAAGATCCCAAGGACGATACTCTCCGGACGATGCTCTCGGACAACGATCTCCGACGTTCCCCGATCGCGCCGATACTCTCTCGTTGATTCCCGATAAGCAACTGCGAGCCCGTTTCCGATCGACTAGGTGTTTTAACGACGCAGGATCACAAAATACGATACGCACGCTTTCGTAAAATCCCTTCAGCGAACTATAACGAAAGTATCCCGAACACCGACTGAGCGTGTAGGCGCGATCGGCGAACACTTTATCCTCGTCGAGGTCATTTTTATACTTGTCCAGCAGCTAGTGCGCGGCGGGATGTGCTGCCGGGAGTCATTGTCTTTGTCGTCGAGACTTTCAGGGTCGTTCCCTTGTGCTCGGTTGCCGTAAGACGTAAGTCGGGTCCCGAGCCTCGCTCGTTCGCTTCGCGCGTCCGGTTTCTATCTTGAGCTGACGCGCACTGCGCTTACACGAGCAGAAACATTACTTTCAGTGCAATTATTACCGTTAGTCGCGGTCGCCAAATACGCTCGCTAGGAAAAGTCACTGATACGCTTAGATCCACGCCGCGCCAGTTCGTCAGCTCCGAAACCGATGACACTCCTCGTTTTGGATCTGTCTCTCGTCTAGCGATGCTCGATGATCGGGCACTCGCAGGGACCCATCTACAAAAAGTTTTCATTTTGGCACAGCAAATGTTTTCAACAGCATTAAATAATCGAAATAGACCAAAGTAATTATATCAAAAATTATATACTCACAGGCTCGTAATTAAATCATGGTTAGTAACGCATGATGCACTTTTCAGAGATACGTCCGGACGACTAAACTGAACTTAGAGTGTTGACATTATTCTACACGTGGAATTAATTTAAAACGCATCGTGTCTTCTGATTTTTTCTCAACTTACCTCGAGAAGAAATTTAGCTCCGGTCTCCCCTACTCAGGGATCTACCTACAAAAGGTTATGGGACAGTAAATTTCTGATTTTCGAAGAACGTCGTCGTGATTACGGTGTGCCTATGATTAAGTACTTCAGTACGTACCTTTGAAAACTTTTGGCACAGTAATTTTCTGATAACACGCTGTTTATTAACAGCAAATGTACTGCTTAAATATTGTATAATGTATACATATACATATAATGAGATTTGTACAGGGTGTATAAAAATTATATGTCACGAATACCGTGGAGGGATTCTATACCTCTGGATCGGTGGAGATCTGTTAAAAAAATTGACCGCAAAATTAACTTTGACCCTTTCTTTTAAGGTTAAAAAATTTTTTATCGTATCGTAAAAGTCTCACAGGAACAATGGGTCTGAGTCAACCGTTCTCTTAAAAAACAACTTTGACGTTTCATAAACTAATTTCTTCCATATGTCTATAGTCTATAGGGTGTCCCAAAATGATATAAACGTGGAGGAAATGATTCTACATGAGAAAATAAATTGATAATATGTTAATGAAAAGTTCGTTGAAAATATGAGAATAAATGTTTTTCATTTGACGCCTCGATTTCGAGAAGTTAGTGTTTGAAAATTCAGCGAACATGCGTGCTCTTGAATGGCAATCGTTTGACGCGTCTGTTCATGACCTACCAATTCTACTTGTTTCAAACGTTAGGCACGCGAACTTGACGGATTTTTAAAGTCAATTTTCTCGAAAACTAGGCGTCAAACGAAAAAAATTTATTCTATATTTTCAATTTATTTTTTCATGTAGAGTCATTCCCTACACGTTTATACCATTTTGAGAAACCCTGTAGACATATGGAGGAAATTAATTCACGAAACTTCAAAGTCGTTTTTAAAGAGAACGGTTGACTTGAGATCCATTGATCCCTTGAGACTTTTGTTAAAAGAAAGGGTCAAGGTCAATTTTGCGCTCCAATTTTTCAACAGATCTCCACCGATCCAGAGGTATAGAATCCCTCCATGATATTCGTGACATATAATTTTTATACACCCTGTACATATGTAACCGCTTAAACTGTTATAATTTCATAAAAAAGAATGGTATAACGGTAAACCTGATCTCACAATCAGTTTAGAGCGTGAAGCGACTACAAATCAACATTCAGTTTCTTCTTGAATGTTTTTTCTTTTGTATGATGCAGCAGATGGGAAATTGGAAATCCGTTCTTTTTTCTCGATGGCGTTACAAATTGGAACGACTCTAAAAATGTTAGAAAATTTTTTCCGTGACCGAATCTGCTATCGAAAATTACAGTTTCCCCATTGATACATTTTGAAATTTAATAGGCGATTGTTTTTACTTTTTATCGTTTCACTGACAATGAGCTTTGAATGTAAATTGTACTACCGTACAGGAATATACAGCTATGTCCATACCGAAGCAATATCGGTCGACCTTTTGTTGCTTTTGTTGCCTTCTTCGTCCTTTATTCGATAAAAACAGCGAGTTTTCAAGATTGATGCAACATCAACTAATAATTGTTCGCTGTTGCTTCGGTGTGGACATAGTTTAAGGCATACCATATAAGGATTGTACAGACAATCGTTACTCGTTTCTTTCTAATAAAATAGCTACAAAAAAATTGTTTATCAAGTACATTAGGTATTTTTAAATTCATTAAATATTTAAAAAATATAATGCTTAAAAAAGCCAATGGATCTATGATCCATATACGTATATATACGTACGCAATGGATGTATGATCCATATACGTACATATACGTACGCAATGGATCTATGATCCAGGATTGTTTTAATAGCAATCGATGACGTATCAATCAATCGACGTAAACTGTGAACAATGACAACGGTCGCTTTTCTAAATTCATAACTTATCTACATTAATGTGAGAGTTTTTGTATTTGCGACACTATGGACAATGCAGTTATGACAGCAGTAAAAGCTGGCGTGCTCGTAAAATAATAAGCAGAAATCATAAGTAATGGATCTAATGGTTAATTCGATGACGCATTCGACGAACTTTAACTTTTCAAGTTGGGCGACCTTCTATTATACAAATGTAGACTTGCAACAAAAATGCTATGTAACGATGACTTCGTTTTTCGATTAACAATCGTATTGGGAAAACTATTGTTTCATACAGTATACGAATCATGTTACTTCCTACCGGTAGAATTTACAAATTTTAATAGTAAGTATTTCGTTTCGTGTAAAATGGTTTTAAAGTAATATTTTGTTGGAAGGTATTGAATGTAACTAGAGATTATTTTTCAGAATTTGTTCATCTTAATTAATTTTCAGTGTGTTCATAACATTGTTTCCAGAAGTCATTGTACATTCAATTAATTTACGAGTTCAAATGTTTTGCTTACTTATGTGTGTTTTGCGTATTATCTAGCAAAGTTTAAAAGCAGTTCAACATGCAAATGAACTAAGGGTCAGTCATGCATGTTATTACTATACGTATGTACATCGTGAGAAATATGTCATATCTATTCGTCGACGTAATTTGATCTTTGATAATTGAAAATTACCACAATGTCATGGTTGTGTTCATAAGTTACACTCTTGAAATTTTCACTGCGTAGGTATGAAACGTTATTTTGTTACAATGCTGAAACTTCGAAGCATTTTTCGGATTTTCTGTGGGTATCCCCTTTAACCGCAAGAACGACGAAAAACGGAAATTTGATCCGCCTAAATGGACTTTGTCATAACTCGTGACGTCTTATGGTTACCTGGCATGGTTCCCTAATCCCTAAGCGCTAAGCAATTCTGTTTATGTATGCTATGTCCCAAATAAATTGACCAGAACTCTACGAGAATCGGGCGAGTGCAATCATTTTTTATCGTTTGCGTCTTAATATTGTAATGACTGGAATCAACTGGACAGCACAGAAGAAAGTTCTTATTCCATGGCTTCGGATCCAGGTCAGCCAAATGCCTAAGGATCTCATTGTTCGGCCTTGAATGGATGGAAGACCTTGTCGTTCCTTAGCATTTCGGAAGTCCAACCAGTCCGAGGATTTCGAAAGTGGGAAAGTATTTTGATTGCAACGTACTATGTATATACATATATGTATACATCGGCGACCTCTTACCACCGTTTTTCATCGTTTATGCTAATCATTTTGACGCGTATCTTCAGTATTGGTCCTTCGAAAAATATTGATGAAACTCTCCTAGATCGTGTATCGTCGTTTTCATATTGATATCTGTTCGTCTACTTCGACAATGATATTGAATAATTTCAATTTATGTCCGATTTTCGGAAACCTCAAGAAGAACGTGTTTTAAATTAATTTTTTTTTTTACGCAAAACCCCGCAGTTGTTTTATATGAAGATGTTGAAACTTTTTTAGATGGAGACAGCTAAAGGTCTTGCCAATGATGCACGCTATTATGATGTGGATTTCGAAATTAAAGTACAAAATTATAATAAATTATATGTGTGTGATAATGGCCTCTTACGAAAATCCATGAAAGATTTGCTAACCTAAATCAATTATCCTGAAATGTTTCTTTGAAATAATGCTGAAGTATATTTGAATTCGAAAAGTGAATCAAGTGCACTTTATTTAAATATTTAAAACAAACTATATAAGAATTTGGCAGTGTATTCTAATAGAAATACACGAAATTTGATTTAAGTTTCTTACTCTCAGTGGTTCCTTTATCCAAAACTAAATGCAGTGTTACCTGAAAAAGAGGTAGAATTCAAATTCTACATGCTAACGTCCATTTACAGCACACATTTTCTGAAAATAATAGACTTCTACAGCCACCTAACGGTGGGCTGATTAGATTCTTACCATTTTAATGTTATGCCCGACGTTACCAACAATTCATGGATCACAACGAGATAGATGTCTGCATCCCGAGGCATTCGAAACGCTCGTGTCAGTCGGATCCATTGTGATTGCAGCCACTTGCAGCCCAACACAGACTTAGGATTAGTACAGACATTGCAGCTTATGGACTTTTCTGTCCACGCTTCGGGGGGCTCTAAGAGCCCCCGTACCATTTCGGTGTCGCGCTCACTGTTACCGATAATTCGCGAATTTAGGCGTATTAGTAAAAACTGAATATTCCATATACTTCATTTTTACTACGGATGTTTAATATGATTTGGAAGTCATACATGAATATGGCGCGTATATTTGAACAGAGAAAATAGTATTTACGAAGAATGAATAATAACAATACGAACTATAGTAAAATTAATTTTGTTATATTGCTCGTATTATTAAAGAAAGTATATTGCAATAATTTTACATATTTTAAACTAATGCTCTACTTTCTTTACAATTATTTAATGCGTACACACATATTTATTATTCTTGTCTTTTAAAATAACGACTTGCAAGTTTAATAAAACAGGCATTTTTATGCCTATACAAATAAGAATTCACTATATGTTGACAATTTAAGTTGCAGTTAATTGTGTTTATTAGATTAATTAAAAAAATTAAAAAGTTTTTTGAATAAGTCAGCAAATATTCAGATGATCGTTTGATAATCGTGTTTATGACTGAAAAGTCTACATTTTAAATTAAGAAGCAATATGTCTCTGAATTTTGACAGCTCCGACAAGCAGGAAAGGAATCGCTCAAACGCTTTCGATGCGAGCATCGACAGTTTTTGTGTGAATATAATGCGGCAACATTGCACTTTTAAAGGTGACAACGTTGTAAAATTAGCATTCTCGGACACACACCGTTTGTGTTGCAACGCCATGTAGTTCACTAGCTGACCGCTCCATTTCGATAGAGTCCGCTATTGTACAGGAGCATTTTCTACAGAGTCGGTAATTCAGAACCGTGGACAGAAAAATGCATTGCTTGCAATGTCTGTACTGATCCTAAGTCTGTGCTTATACCTCGTCTGTGCTAAGAACTCGTCGGTACTGTCTGTCAATTTCTAGATCGGTAATGCAGTTAAACCCTTAAATCATAAGAGATCTACTCTTATATCTTATTTGCCTGTGCCATCGACGAAGACCGTGAAACAGTATCAAATCAAAAGTGTGTTGAATTTATATTGAATTTTAGTATACGTTTATTTTATTTGTACATAACGAAATCGCATGTCTTCTTCGTTTCGTATTTATTTTAAAGCGGTCTTTCCTTTAAAAAACTTTATCATTGTCTTCCAATATTATGAAATAGTTATTTTATTGACTCTATCATACGTAAGAACGTAAGAAGAGGATACTGTATAATCAGTCCTGTATTGTTTGATCGGTAAAGCAGTTGGCTTGTGCAACGTAAGTTGATACATTGTTCGATTTACTCTTACAACTGTTCTGCACTTTTATTTAATAAACAATCATTTATGTTATCAATAGGATTTTCTTCGGAATATATTTAGATTTTTTTCTTATTGCCGCGATACGATATTCATATAGATGACACTAGTCGTGTACTTTTGGAGGGATAACGCGATTCAATATGGCGGCGACTGGTGTTGTGCGTTTGTGAACGTCAGGGTGAAAACCGGTGCATAATACACGAATTATTGTGGTTAATATACCACAGATTCACACAGACAGAGAAATTAAGTTAATTGAAATATCACTGATAATAATCACAAGTAACTCTGAAGCTGAGCTTCGAAAATGTCGAAGACAGACGAGAATGCAGATACAGGAGATACGGGAGATAATTCAAATGGATCGTCGGCGGAGACCACGTCGTCCCGCGGTGGTGACTTCGAAACGAAGCTCGAAACCGATCGAAGTAAACGTTTTGATTATTTACTGAAACAAACTGAAATATTCTCCCATTTCATGACAAACAATCAGAAGGACAAAGCTGGTAGTCCTTTAAAAATCAAGGCTGGTAGACCCAGAAAACAACAGCCAGCAGAGATTCCTGTGAAAACTGATTCCAGCGATCACAGACACCGTAAAACCGAACAGGAAGAAGATGAGGAACTATTGGCTGAAAGTAATGCCAGTGTAGCGCCTACCACGCGTTTCGAATCGTCGCCGCACTATATCAAATCCGGTGAGTTACGAGACTATCAAATACGTGGTTTAAATTGGATGATATCCTTGTACGAGCATGGTATCAATGGTATCTTGGCGGACGAGATGGGTCTTGGTAAAACTTTACAGACTATTTCGTTGCTTGGATACATGAAACACTTCAGAAGCATTCCTGGTCCTCACATAGTCATAGTCCCGAAGTCTACTCTGGCCAATTGGATGAACGAGTTCAAAAAATGGTGTCCTACCTTAAGAGCAGTCTGTCTCATAGGAGATGCGGAAACTAGAAACACTTTCATTAGAGACGTTATGATGCCTGGGGAATGGGATGTTTGCGTAACATCCTACGAGATGGTAATCAAAGAAAAGTCAGTATTTAAGAAGTTTAACTGGCGTTACATGGTGATCGACGAAGCTCACAGAATAAAGAACGAAAAATCAAAGTTGTCGGAGATTCTGAGAGAATTTAAGACGGCTAATCGGCTTCTCTTGACTGGAACTCCGCTGCAGAATAATCTCCATGAATTATGGTCGTTGCTCAATTTTCTATTGCCAGATGTATTTAATAGTTCGGACGACTTTGACTCTTGGTTTAATACTAACAGTTTCTTAGGTGATAATTCGTTAGTCGAGAGACTACATGCTGTTCTTCGACCATTCCTCTTAAGACGCTTAAAATCTGAAGTAGAGAAGGGATTAAAACCAAAAAAAGAAATCAAGGTATACATTGGACTTAGTAAGATGCAAAGAGAATGGTACACAAAAGTGTTAATGAAAGATATAGACATTGTTAATGGCGCAGGAAAGATTGAAAAAATGCGGCTACAGAATATTTTGATGCAGCTGAGAAAGTGTTGTAATCATCCATATTTGTTTGACGGCGCGGAACCTGGTCCTCCATATACGACCGACGAACATCTTGTTTATAACTGTGGTAAAATGGTAATATTGGATAAGTTACTACCAAAGTTGCAGCAACAGGAGTCTCGTGTTCTTATATTTAGTCAAATGACAAGAATGTTAGACATTTTAGAAGATTACTGCCATTGGAGGTGTTTTCAATATTGTCGTTTAGACGGTAATACGGCGCACGAAGATAGACAGCGTCAGATTAACGAATACAATGCACCCGGAAGCGAGAAATTCATTTTCATGCTGTCGACGCGTGCTGGTGGTTTAGGTATTAATTTAGCAACTGCAGACGTAGTTATTATTTATGATTCTGATTGGAATCCACAGATGGATTTACAGGCGATGGATCGAGCCCATCGTATAGGTCAACAGAAGCAAGTTCGTGTCTTCAGATTTATTACAGAAAACACTGTAGAAGAGAAGATTGTTGAGCGTGCTGAAGTTAAACTGCGGTTAGATAAGTTAGTCATACAACAAGGACGATTAGTCGATGCGAAGCAAACGGCATTAAACAAAGATGAAATGTTGAACATGATCAGGCACGGTGCGAATGAAGTGTTTGCATCGAAAGATAGTGCTATAACGGACGAGGATATAGACACCATTCTACAAAAAGGTGAAGCAAAGACGGAAGAAATGAAACAGAAGCTGGAAAGTTTAGGCGAATCTTCCCTCCGCAACTTCACGGTAGATGCACCTACAGATTCGGTGTACCAATTCGAAGGTGAGGATTACCGTGAAAAACAGAAAATCCTTGGTCTCGGCAATTGGATAGAACCACCCAAACGAGAACGTAAAGCGAATTACGCGGTGGATGCATACTTCAGAGAAGCTCTTCGAGTATCAGAACCGAAAGCTCCTAAAGCACCCAGACCACCGAAACAGCCCATTGTTCAAGACTTCCAGTTCTTCCCGCCACGATTATTCGAGTTACTGGATCAAGAAATTTACTACTTCCGTCAAACCGTAGGCTATAAGGTTCCAAAAAATCCTGAACTGGGGTCTGACGCAGCCAGAATTCAGAAAGAGGAGCAACGTAAAATAGACGAGGCGCAACCGTTATCCGATGAGGAAGTCGTCGAGAAAGAGAAACTTCTCACACAAGGCTTCACGAACTGGACCAAAAGAGACTTCAATCAGTTTATAAAGGCGAACGAGAAATACGGTCGCGATGATATAGAAAATATCGCCAAGGAAGTAGAGGGAAAAACACCGGAAGAGGTCATGGAGTACTCGGCGGTATTCTGGGAACGATGCCACGAGTTGCAGGACATCGATAGGGTGATGGCGCAAATTGAACGTGGAGAGGCGAAGATACAAAGGCGAGCTGGCATCAAAAAAGCCCTGGACGCAAAGATGGCTAGATACCGGGCCCCGTTCCATCAGTTGAGGATAGCTTATGGTACCAATAAGGGAAAGAACTACACCGAAGAGGAGGATCGGTTTCTCGTATGTATGTTACATAAATTAGGCTTCGACAAAGAGAACGTGTACGAAGAGCTTCGGGCTACGGTCAGATCGGCACCACAATTCCGTTTCGATTGGTTCGTCAAATCTCGCACCGCTCTGGAATTACAACGACGTTGCAATACCCTGATCACATTGATAGAACGTGAAAACCAAGAGCTGGAAGAGCGAGAGAGGCAAGAGAGGCGAAAGAAGGGCGGCAGCATAGGAGCTAAACCGGCTTCGAAGCGAAAACAAGAGAACTTACCAGCGCCCCAAGACAAACCACGGAAAAAGAAGAAGTAAGAAGAAAATTGCGAATCATTCTCCTAACCGACCTTCTCAGAGAGTACGAATTTTATTGAAACGGGAACTCTCTATTTCTTTCGATTCTTCTCATCACTCATTCTTATTTCAAACATTAACGGTATCATCGGATAAGTTCAAGTGAACAGTATTTCGTCGCATCTTTGCTCTTGCCCCGATTCCTTTCGAATTTCAGTATACTTATGTTTCGCCCAATTCGTTGTATTTTTTACATTGATCAAACCCAAGCCTTCGCAAAACGTGAATAAATAGTGAACAGAAAGAAAGTTTATTTATTGATACTAAGGAGAACAACGGAATGCCACTAATTTGGAAAGATTTGTGGGCGTAATACTGAAAGACATTCTTTTCTATTCATATACCGAGTGACCGATTTCATCTTGAAAACGAATGTACTTTAAGAAATACCTAGAATTAAAGAATTAATTGTGAAAGACTGAAGGACTCTGAATGATAACTTGCACGTGTCTTTTTAAGTGGCATTTAATAAACTTTTTGTCATTAAAAAATTAATAAATGCGAACCACACACGATGTGTTTCGAATATTTACTATATTTTCTACCGTATTTTTGTCTAACTTGATAAAATGTATCAAGTACGATTGTGTAGGTAAAAGGGCCACTCGGTATACATTCATGTCAAAGTAACACTTTTTGGCCCTGTTAAACGGAAGCGATACATTTTAATATACTTAATCATCCAAATCATTATGCTCGTCCCTTATAAGTATGAATCGCACAGACACAACATGAACGTACCTTGAATCAATTTTACACGTTAATACTTGTAATGCAATACTACGTCAACGATTTTATTTATTTGTTACGAATTTTAAGGCATTGTAATTCGTTTCACGAATAAAATACCGTATGCCGCATCACCTGTAGTATCTGTTAGTACATTGGATTATAGTTGATACAAAATCAATTAGTCACTCAACATCGGTATACTATTTTACAAATTCCACATTTTGTATTACAATTGATTTTGTATTAGTTATTAATCGTTACCCTCGTTTGAAATTCAAAAGTAATAAAAAGGGATAAATTGCGAAAATAAACAAATCTACTCTTCTTTTTTTTTTTGTATAGTTATATTTATTGAATTTTAAAATCCTTAGCAACGAGCAAGGAAAAAATATAAATCGAGATATTGTTTCTAAATCGAGTCTTAGCACGTAATTATTAATAATAATTATACACATATATATATTTAAATAGTGAAATGAAATAGTTACAAATGAAAACCCGATCGTCCAATAGGTATTCGTAATTTTTATAAGACTCTGAGAATCATGCACAATCAATAAACATTCGTTATTACATTCGTCATACATTTTTCAGGTGTCTCCATCTCCCTTGTAATAAATTCGGTAAAAAAAAGTCGCATATACATTGATGTTCACTGCAGGTCTCAATAACTGTACTTACATCTCACTTGAATTATTTCAAATTAATAATTAGACTGAAGTTGTTTATGCAAATGCATAAATTTATAAAATAAATATTTAAGAACAAGATTTGCACAGAAAAATCGATCGTTTCACCTCTTCCAGATCTAAATGATACATAATACTTTATTTTGCAGATTTTGCACATGCATATATTTTACACATATATTACATATGCCTTGTATATTTGCAAATACATATATGCACACATACTTTGCGAGCTATTTGTACCCAATTTGTAAATATCCGTAAATATTTTATACATTTTCTATAAAAACTTACAAATCTATAGATTAACCTTTTCTTCAATTCGGACAATGCGCTAATGTAAAGTATGAATTATTATAGATTTCAATTAATATATGAAATATGTAGACGCTTCATTGCAGTATGCAAAATGTATAAAATTTGAATTTGGAAAAATAAACCAATATACGCATATGTATAGCGGCTCACAAAAGTATTCGTGTACAATAAGGATTAAGTTTACACAATTTAATTTTACTGATCTTTTAATAATAACATATAATTGAAATAAGTTAGAATCTGGTAACAATATAGCATAAAAATGTTTGTAAAAGATTTAATAAATCTGACGTGTATAGAAGAATTTTTATAAACCACTTTATGCAAAATTAATTCGAATATCTAAATAGAATGTATCGAAATATGCAAGATAAATTTGAATTTGGAGAAATTGCAGAATATTCTTAGATTTCTTTTATTTTTTGGATATCGTATGTTTTTTGGCCAAATTCGTGTATAATTGTAAATTTTTAATTTAAATATATGAAAATTGTTTATCAATTATTATAGGAATCGATTACAGAGGATTAAAGGAGTGTGAACGTATCCAAAAGTTTAATTATGTTTCATATATATAAGTGCATATATCTTGCATATCTTATACATGCATAAACACCTGCAGTCTACTTAGAACATTTTGGTTGTCAGAGTGGAATGACATGTACCTACTATGACTGTTGGTTTACATATATCCTAAATCGCACGGAACATAACCCTAAGCTGACATATTATTTCCACTAAAACTTCTACTTTTCACATCTTGTATTTCTTTAATTTAGTACTTGCGGTTTCTATTCACAGAAATAAAATATCATCACTTATATATATATATATAAATAATACAGATTAAACTATGAATTTGCATAAATGCAAAAGTTACCGTGGCAAATTTTACTTACAATAGTGCAACTCCAAAAAAGATAGCAGACATAAATTGTTTTACTTCTTTTTTGTTCATAAAATTCCAGTTTTCTAAATAGAATTAAACTAAGTTTCTTTAATTTATGCTTTTATTATAATTGCCACATCTTTGAAAAAGGAACACATTTTTTATGCAGAATTATTATTTTGCTTTTGTATATATTGCAGCAGAAACATAGCATTTCAATGTAATTGAAGAAAACATTTTTGATCCTTACATTATATTAATGTCATGAAAAATAGATCCTGGACGAATCTAGAAAAGTAAAATAGAACTATTTATGTAATCTTTTTAATCACTTTGTAAGGCTCCGAAGTTCATTAATATCACCACGGTATATATAATATTCTAATCATATACTTTGCATTTTGTATTATCAATGTTGCCTAGAATAATGTTGCTCTTTATTAGCAATAAAATTTTGTAAGGTCGATTGATGTGAAACGATTTGCACCAAAGGTGAGCAATATGTACAAGAAAAATTTAATGAACAATATATTTTCCACTATTTGCATATACTCTTTTAACATGTGTGTTATCCACAACTTCTCTATTTAGTTATTAAAACATTGTATTAATTACTATTTGACAGTGCAACAATGGAAAATATATCATTCTTTTTTCAATTTTTAAGAATTACTTCACATTAGTCTCAAATACGTCTACAAATCAAACTATTATCAAACAGAATGAGTATTTCTAAAATCTCACATTGTAAGTAAAAATAAAATGAGCCACAGAACTGTTGTCTTAAACGATAGTAATTAGATTTTGATTTACATATGAAAGAAGCTGCATATAAATATCATTTAACAAATCTTAATTTTTATGCGATTATAAGTTCACACTCTTAAAAGTTACACATAACATATTAATATTGCTGATTAAAATGCACATATGTTACATTAAAGGATATACAGAAAATTCGCAGGAAACTAAAGTACTCTATTTCATGGTGATTACTTACTCTATTATTTTTATTATACTTTTTTTTCGTTTTGTCTTTTAATTTTCTCTGTAATATATTTCTATCTTATTCTATTACACATACTTTCGGAAATCTTATAGTGATGTTGTTCTATCTGAAACGAATGGGCAATTGAATACACTTAATTTATTGTGAATACAATAATTGTAATTATTAGAAATAATATGACTCGTTTCTAGTTTATATAATCATTATGGCAAGGACTGGCCCAACTGTAAGTTATCTAAATGTATTTAAAAAATTGATTCTCCTTTTTTTTGTTGAAAGAGTGTAGCCAAATAGGTAGAAAATATATGAAAGACCATATTATGCAAACGAGTAAAATAAAATTCAATTAGAGACTAGTGACTGATTAGTATTACAACGGGCCCAAATAAAATATGAAAAATTTTATATTTCCAAGTAATTACAGTTTTCCTGTAAATAGTAGTCGGCAGTTTGCAACGATTATAACAATTTGGTGTTTTCTATCGATTCATGGTCTACATATGCACTCTAGCATAATTATTGAGTGCATATCACTCAATACATGGATGTTCTAATATTTTAATGATTATATCCGTCTACATTTCAAAGGTTGCAATAATAGCAATAACAGTACTAATACTGGTAAATTATATGGCGCGGTAAGCAATTTTATCTCATTTAGATACCTAGTACATACATACATACATATATATGTACTATATATATTTTTTTGTTTGCCTACCTAATATACGTATACTAAAATTTATTATCCGAAATCTACAATTTGATAATAAATTGCAATACCAAAAGATTTAGTATGCATACAGTTTACTTCAAATATAGAAACAATGTTTCTTTTTTCTTTTTTTTTTACAATCAACGTAGTATTAAACTTTTGGTGAATTCTGAGTATATAATGATTATATTCTATTATATTTTAGTGCGTTTGCAAGAGATTGATTATCTTGCAAGGATATTATATATCACTTATTATTTTACCATTCTTAAATGCAATCTCATTACATACATTCTAAGGAAAAAGAGATAAAAGGGTGATTCTTCATCATTTGCTTTGACAGTGTTCCGAAGCAGTCAATTAAATTGTCTTACTGTAATATAAAATATAAACTTTTGAGTGACATAAAGAAATGCTAACATAGTTGTGGATATAATAATAACAATAATCCAACAATGAATTAATATACGCTAATAAAAAACAAATGAAATGAGACACAGTAGGCTTAATAAATTATCAAAATAAGAAAAATGTATATTATTCTGATATTGAAGAAGGAAAGGATGAATAAGTATAAAAAAAACGTGAAGTAAAATAATTAATATTGCATAGAAAGTGCAAACTTTAAAAGTCAAAAGTCAGAGTTTGCATTAGTCAACTTTTATGCTATAAATAAACATTAAACTACCATAAACTAATAGGAATTAGTTTCCTTACATTCGTTTATGTTACGAGACCGTAATAAGATAATCTAAAGTTCGTATATGTTACATAATAAACATACAAAATAAACTGTTCACTGCGATCGTTCAAACAATTATTTACAACATCGGCGTTGCAAAGAGTAATCCAAAACGATAACTGTGTACTTATAAAAAGTAAAGTAAAGGAGAGAAAGTTTTAACGTAAATTAAATAGTATACGTTAACAGGTACTTATACTGCGATATAATAATAGTCGCGAGCGTATCGTCGTTTAAACAAATTTTTGTTCTTCCGTGTACAATAAACGGCACTCTGCGCAGTTTGCGATTTTTTAAAAAATGCTACGAATCTCTTGTATCAGATCACATTAAAAAGTAATATCACGCACAAAAAGAGGATACATCTCTAAGATTGATTAATAGTGACTGGACGAGACGAATTCAGTCAGAAAAAGGAACAAAAGGAAGAATATATAGCGCAGCACATAGAAATTCAACACCCTGTCTGTATTCCTCTACAAGCAAGATAAGAGAGAATCTAAGTGAAAGCTTTAATTTGAAATCAGATGCCTCCAAGGGGGTGGATCGGGGGGTGGAGGCAAAGGGACTGGTTACGGCCGGCAATGGCTTCTTTTCCTACCACCTTCGTTACCATCTTCCTCTTCGCCACCTCGTCTGACTTCTGTATACCGTTCACCTTTCACGCTCACAATCTTGTTCTCCAAGTAACGCACTAACTTTTTCGGTTCCGTTTTCGGGGCGACCGGGCGATGTTCACGCGAATCATCGTCCCTGTCGACGTAACTATATCTTGCGATGATACGGGATTTCAATTCCTCGTCGTTCAATCTAGCCCGGTTGCGACCGTTTGGCTGCCACAAGATAATAATTTTATTTTATACTGCTCAATTAACCCCTTGTACTACAAGTTATTTTACAGTTACTGTGATTAAAACTTTGTCGTTCATAATTTTTTAGAGGGAGAAAGATGTTTATATTTATCGTATGTCTATGTAACTACATATTCTCCAATCGTTATATATCGACAACAACAAAGTAGAATTTGATTTCGGTTTATAGAAAATTAATAACATGTATATTTAGCAGAACCCGTTCGAAATGTTATAGTGCAATGGGTTAATCATTAGTAAAAATTATCATTATTGCTACTACGAATCTTTACAGATTAGTTAAAAAATATTAATAATGGAAGGGTATACGAGCGTAATATCTATACGAGTTTGCAAGAGTACATCATGATTTGAAAATGAAAACATACTTGACAATAACAAGAATTATAAATCACATTTTACGCAAATTCAATAATAAAAATATGTAAAATTGATATTTTGAACTTACTTTAATTATCTTAATATTATCTTGATACAAAAAAAATCAAATCTATACTTCGTTTGGTGAAAAGAAAGGGCCAAAACATCATTGCTATAAAAATTTATACTTTGTTCAGGGATTCATAAGTTATATGTTAATAACTTTGGATAGTATAAGATTCAGAAAAAATAAATTAGCCTATGGTATTTTAAAAAGATTTCTAAAAAAATTATATAATTTGATGCTTACTGTTACAAATGTTAAGTTGCTAGCAATGCTTTGTCCTGCTTCCTGGCGATGCAGGGCAAGCTGAGCAGCCTCTGTAATGTCACCACCAGCAACAGCCAAACAATGTCTAAGCTCTGCAGGACTTGCAGCTGGGAACATTTCTTGTAATAATGCTACTTGATGCCATGATGATTCCTAAATCAAAAGGTAAAAAGAATATATTAGTATTTTAAGATATACGTTTGTATTAGTAGCTAGCGCTTTCAAACAGTCTATTACTTAAAATTTTGCTAAAAAGATCCTTTATATCGTTTAAAACATTTGACAAATCGATAAGATACACAAATAAAACTTACTTCTTGAAAATACTCTCCGCTAGAATCGCTTCCAGCATCACTTGTTTCAGAAAGATGGTGCACTCTAATTCTCTGTGTGCCAGGTGGTAATAGCGCAGTCAGACTAAGTTGACTCAAAGGATCTTGAGCCTGGCAATTTTGATTTTCTTTACTCCCTTCCCGCAACTTACTTTCAACATCCAACAACCACTTGGACACTGCTTCCTTTTCAATTTTAGAAAACTCAGGAAGACAAGCTGATACCATTTCACAAAGTCCGTCAACATCTAAGTCTTCCTCGAGAGCACTTTCTTCTACCATACTCACCACATAACCGAGAACAATATCATCTATTAAACTGAAAAACGTGTTTTCATCGGTTATAATTAAAATGAAAGTGCAGTTATACATTTACTTTGCTCCACTTATAGGTAAGGGATTCCTGTTTACCTCAATTGGGCAGTAGGCACCTCTTTTCTCACAAAACTAAACAATGACTTCTTCACTAATTCTTCTTTCTCGTCCATTGTGCGATTCATCCTGAAATAATCATTTAAAATAATTTATTTATTTAATCCCCTTCGTAAGAACTTTGAATTGTCATTTAAAATATGGCAGTGCGGTGGAAGTATTCTTTGGGTTCCTTGTTCACATGTTGATTTCTTGTCATTGGATGCATACGATGAAGGATTACTTATTTGGGGTGGAGAGAACTTTGAATTGTCATTTAAAATATGGCAGTGTGGTGGTATTAATCCCCTTCATAATACTCTCTTTTTTAGACAAACTTTTCTAGAAAAAGTATATTAAATCTTATTAAATAATCCTCTGTCATGAAACGAAACCACTGAACAATAAGATTTTTTGCAAACATAACAAAAGTTTAGCTTTACTCGAATATTATAAAAGTCATCAATAATAAAAATAAATTTCTATTTAATTTTTCTATTTCACTTTCTTTAATTACTACCTCAAAGCACGATTTTATATAAGTTCTTTTTGTTTAAATATTTAATAAATAACAATCGAAATATATTGCCGAAAAAGAAAATTCATATCCTACTTCATTAAGATTAAAACTGTTTTTAAAAAGTTCACACGTCAAACGAGCAAATTAAAATATATATTTTAGTGATTTTAACTAGAATAAAAATAATTGCTTCCTCAATCTACTAAATAACTACGGATTGATTAAAACGGTGTCCTCGACTACGAAGTTATTGAAACCATTTAATTTACTACGCAATAAATTATTCACAATTGAAATTCAACGGTGCGCCACGTCAATATGATAATTTTGTTTCAGAAAATTACGGTTTTATAAGCTGAAATCATGGTTTAGTGGTTTGCATTCCAGTTAGGTTAAGAGAAATAAGGTAAAACAGAGTCCGAAAAGTCTTTAACAAAGTTCAGTTTAATGAAGAATTTAATAGGTTATTTGTTCTCTGTGAACAAAAAGAAATTATTCCCCATAACGTGCTAAAAAATGGAAAATGCGTAAGAGGGGTGTATAACAGAGAAATGGAAAAGGGACAAGGAGAAATTGACAGGAAAGGTAGTAGCAGCGCCGGTCATTTCCAGCACTGAACAATCCTGTTCATGAACGGGACCAAATCAGTACCGCGGACCAACGTCAATGGATTTTACTATGAAAGTGCAGACAGATACGTACCTGACTTTTTTTGCGCGTTCGAAGTCCTCGGATCGTAGATATGGCTGAAAACTGATAAAAATTTCGTATACAAACAACGTTCCTCGCCTTGACAGTTCGTCAAGAGGAGGGATGAAGATAACGTGGCGCCATCAGAGTTTGCGACCCACTTCGAAATCAAATCAGCAATTTCTACTACGAAATTATATTCCTTATTTACGAAAAATCAAATGTATATATTTGTTTAAACAGTCCTGTAATATATATTTGCACATATGTACATTGTATTACGTCAAAAGAAACGTAGGCGTTGATCTTGAATCGGTATGGCAGTATCGATAATATGTAACCCTAAAATATTTTACGTACAAATATCAATTTGTGTACAGTAGAAATTGCATTTTGAGAGTGCATCGTACTGAATGAAATGTGTATACTGCGTGTCCCAAAAATGTTGAATCCGTTGAAGGGGGTGATTTATCGGGTGATTCTAAGAAATTTTTTTTTTTTGCGAAAATGTTATACGCGGTTTCGTTTTCGAGTCATTCATGGGAAACAGAGAAACAGACCAACCATAGCGCGGAGCGCAGCAGCAGTCCCCCGCGACTCGGCCGTTTCTATAATATAAATACTGTTGCTGTCGCGTCGCGCCGTGCTCGAATTGTGAACAAGAGAAGAAAAAGCATTTTATTTAAATAAAACTCGCATATCCAGTCGCAAACGCACTTGCTGCACTTTGAATTCTTTTCCCCATGCTATCCCGATCGTATAATCAAATTATTATTGTACACGGCTTCAGAAGATAATTCTACAATTCATCTGTATCGGAGCATGATATGAAAAATAAATAATTCCTAGCATATTGTCACCGCTACAACCTAATGTTAACTATCCAAACATGAATATAAAAATTAAATTTTAGTAGAAAAGTATGAATTTATTTGATGAATATTTTGTTCTTTTGTACACTTTTCCAATATAAACAATTGAACTCTATTCTAAAGATTGGAGTAGAATACCGTATACATACAATCTAAAAATTCTACTACGTTTGAAGATTATTATTTTTTTGAATGATTAAAATATAAGACGAACATATTTTGCTATACATTACTGTAGCAATTTATTTATAAGACATAATTTCACATGTTACAATGTACACATACTTTCCAATCATACATGCATTTTTACAGTAAACGTAGTTTCGTAGCTAGCTTCGATTTTTAGTACGTGTCATATGCGTAGAGAGTTACTTTCACACAATTTGTATGAATGAATTCGAAAAAAATTGCGCATACAACATTTTCTCGAAAGAAATTTACCGAATTATCTAGAAACCTAAAGTTGGAATACAGTACAGTACAGTAGAAGTCTGGTCAAAGTATCGTTAGTTTATATTTCGATAGATCGTCTTTGTAATCTTATCTAATAATAACAGAGGTTCGCGACTAATATATAAATGCATCAATTTTTCATTGATTCAATAGTATGTTACGCATCAAAAACACAAGATGAAAATTACAAAACAATTTTACATGATCCATAAATACTATTGTTGTACTGTTTTCGTCAAATCATACTTTAAAAATTGACTTAAATTCAACAGATACAACTTTTTTCATTTAAAAAAAAAAAGCTCATTACACCGTGTTACACACGAATGATTAAATTAAAAAAATGAAGCGTATAATTTTTAGCATCATTCGAATTATATGATTTATATTACAAGTCACATAATTAAAATGAAAAAATCAACTTCTCATTGGTAATCTAAATCGACTTCCAAGTAATGATAGTAAAGTTATTATTAAACTGCGGATTTTATGCATTTTTTGGCGTATTTAAATATACGCGATAAAATAAATTTTATTAAATATGTAATAAGATAATCCACTTTGTTTCGACCTAAAACGCCATTAATCAAGTAAAACGATTCCATAGTTTTGATCGTTTACAGAATTTTAAATTTACATGTTATCCGCAGTCTAGACATTATGAAGGCATATGTGTAGGTCGATTTGTTAACAGATAATTTGTAAATTAAAACATAGAAGCTGTGTATTGTTTACAAGCTTCCACGCGCACACACAATAAACTCGGTTATAGGTACTTTGTAAATATGTACAATTAATTTGTAAAATTACGATTTGAATAATTCTAAATTTAAACCGTACTCTCTAGCGTAATCTTTCGCATGAAAATGTCAATTTCGAACAGCAAACTTGAAAAACATGCTCGAAAGATATACAATATTGCCGCTACGATTCGTACAGTGAATGGTAAAAATAGTTTTACTTTTTTTTTAAATTACGTACGCTCTATTTACACTGTCACTGAAATATTTGTCATGTTTCCCTTGGAACAAATTATATCGTATTTTGTGTTTTGAATGATTAAGACTTAATGAGAGCGAAAACTAGATATGCATGTACCTTAAATTTCATGGCAACAATAGATTATGGAAAACAATATCACAAAAGTAGTACATTCCTTCCTTTTTTATAAACGTTTCACTTTGAAAGGTAAGTATCAAGGTCATTGCTTTTCAAAGATTGTGTTTCAATCAATTTGAAGGATAAAATCTATGCTTTACAATTCTATGGCAATATTGTGTTAATCTAAGAATTCTTCAAAACATTAAAGTCATAGGTAGTTTCATATTCGTTTCTCATCTTTCTGTAAAGAATTTAAGCATTAAATTTTCATTTAGAGAGTCGGGAAATTGATTTTCTTTGGACACACTTTCGTAAAATTTAACATTTTAACAATACGTCTTGAAGCAATACTTATTGTAAAAGATATTGAGCTGCGATGTTTTATTATAGAATCAGGTTTTACTTTATTCATACGAAATATGAATTTACTTGTTGTCGTTGATGAAAGTAGAAACGAGACGAATACTGTTCATGCTAAAATAAAATTTATAGATCTATTATATTTATGCTTTTAACACGAAGAATATTAAAATAATCAAGTACTTTTATTCGATAGAATTTATTCGTACTAAAAAATGCGAGGACCGATGAAATGACCTGATATACCTTTCCACAAGAGATTCTCGAAGAGCCCTCATTTTCTGCTTGCCCAGGAAAATGCTTCCTTAAACACACTTCATTTAAACTCATTTTCTTTATTACTAAACAGGTTTCTTTTCTTTCGAAGGCTCTTCCTTCTCAACCTCACTTCTTTCACCGTCTTCAAGTTCAACGGAACTGACATCCCTGGACTCTTCCTTACTGTCTTTAATAGAGGCCGTTTCCGTTTCCGTTTCCTCGACTATATCTTGTTCCTGTTCTAGAAAGTCTGTAGGTACAAATTCCATTTGATCTTCACTGTCGTTTATGTCTGGTGGTTCGGGTATTTCACAGAAATTGATTTCCCTTTCACCATCGGTTATTTCGTTGCCACCCGGATCATCTTCTTCGTGTAGACTCATTAGCTTTTCAAAGTTCGAAGGATTCGAACTATCCTCATTATTCTCAGGGAATATCGTGGGACTCAGGGGTATATCTAATGGTTCCATTTTGACTGTGGTAGTGGGTGACGTCGGGGTTACTGGCCGTTGTAAGCGTATTTTTGTGAATGGTTTTGGCTCAATTGATTCTGTATATTGCCGTTTCTGCGCGCGTTTTGGACTAGATGGTGTGGAAACTCCGGAAGTAGAAGCTTTCTCTTTGGTCTCTGATGCGGCTCGAGGAACTGATGGGGTTGTTGCTGGCTTAGATTGCGGGATCAGTGGTGGAGGCTTTGGATTCTAAAAAAATAAACAATAACCGTAAGACGTTAATAGAACGCTGTAGGGAATGTAACACTTTGTCAGGAAAAAACGTTTAATTATCAATAAAGATATCTTTCGTTTCTTCACTGTCAAGATAACATTACCTCTCGAAGGGTGTATATATTTTACCTGCGAAGAAGGATTTGGACCAGCTAATCCTTTCACTTGCAGTGCTTCAGCTGCATTCAACAATTGTGGCAATTTGTCATGGGCAACGTTAACTTCACCACGATACATAAATTTGACTAGCGCTTCGACTTCCCAGAATTTAAGATCTTTCATTAAAATAATCGGATGCTGACACGGGTTCTCGCGTAATAATTCTGCAAGGTAATCGCTGCACGATGATAGTATCATTTTATGACATTTTAACGAGCGACCCTCACAGGCCAGGGTAACATCAACAAACTGCTCCGAGTCCAATAGAGATGGAAAACTGTTTTGCATGTTACTATGATAACTATTCCATCTTAAGCAGACCTGAAACATACAAGCGTGTTCCATATTTAACTTATCTATGTAAAGATGAGCGTGTAACCAGTACTTCAAGGTAGTTTGAAATAAATACTTCTGTGGGTTGTTGATGTATAATATTATGAGGTAAGCCTTGATTAGGTTGCCTAGGTGGCATTTTAATAGTTGTTGGCGCAACTTGTTTTACTTTTAAGGGTATTGTTTTTAACACAAGAGTCTTTGGTTGTCGTTGCTGCTGTTGCTGTTGTTGCTGCTGCTGTGGCATCGGCGCTGGAGCAATGTTTCTTATGTGTGGCCTTACCAAGGATTGCGTAGCTATCCTTATGGCCTTTGTAGTTGTATTAGCGGGCGGTAATACTGTAAAACAAAATGAACTTTCTTTACATAACATATAAACAAAAACAATAAACTAGCTACAACCATTATTTCTTTTGGCACATACGAGTTTTAGACAGTATTACAATTCTTCAGAGGATATTGCAAAGACAATGATACTAACAATAGATTCTTCTGTATTTAGAAAGATATACATTCCTTTAATCATAGACACCAATGTCACCGAGCATACATGAAAATAAACTTTCAACGATAATCTTTATCCTTTCAACTTTTCATATAAATTTATAATAAGTAGCTACAAATTATGTTGCATAACTTCGAATTGTTTGGTGTACCCTGTTATGATCTATTTTTCGAAAGAAGACATTCGAAATACGCTCGTAATCTTAATAGCTGTCTACCCTACGACCTTTTATTCGACACTTGCAACATAGGAGCAGAGTGAACAACTACTATGACTATAGCGGGACTTCATTACTCGAACCCTCATTGTCAGAATGCCCAATTTACCGAACTCGTTGCCGAGCTCCCATTATGCGAATTGACTGCGCGTGGCATACTACTACTTATCGGAACTCGTAGCATTCGTAAAAACAATCGCAACGAGGCTTCTCTCTCTGCTAATCCTTGAAAAACTCAACAAAACTTCCTGTACAAATAAATTAATATAAATCCAGTTATACGAACGAAGAAGGGGAGAGTTAGTGGACTCCTATTATCCGAACGACCCGGTTATTCAAATGGTCTTGTCCCCTAATGGTTTGAATAGATAGAGTTATGTACGAGTGTATTTCAGGTGTCCACTTTTGATAAACAGACCGCGGTTTCTAATCATTTTTGTTCATGCTAATCCAGACCAACTTCCCAATGAACCCAGCGGCCCACGTATTCCAGGATCTTCGTCCACGCGTTAGCGTATTAGATCAACATCTTTCGATCCTGGAAAGAAAAATCGACAGCAAGGCGAACGAGGACCAACGTTGACCCGGGTGAGGTCTGGGTTATGGCCAACGTTGGCCTGGGTTAGATCAGATTTACGACCAATGTCGGTCATCGTTTGCGTTGCTGCGTTGTTGGTGTACGCTGGCCGCTATATTCGTTGGGATACGTACGGTAGTTCTGGTAGTTGATCGAACATGAATATTAGATAGCCGGCTACGATTACCGTGATAACGGCTGCCGATTAGTCTGCCGCCGTGGTGCACCCTGAGATGCCGATGGAGATTCGTGGTGCCGCATTGTCGAGGGTTCGCGCCGCCTCTGACTACGACCGCTCCGCAAATACGACACTGTGCACGCAGCGGGTCGTTTGTGCACAAGTCGAAGTGTGCCCAAACGGCGCTAGGGTTGGTCATGGCCCGTAGGCTGCGTGCGTGCGAGCGTACGCGGTGCGTAGCGCCCGCGTGACGGCCCTCCGACGACGGTGGCGACGGAGACGGCAGCTCGGCCGCCTCGAGGTAGCAGTCCTCCTCATCCTCCGGTTCCTGCTTCATCGCGATCTCCTCGAGCCGGAGGCCCTCCACGATATCCTCGGTGGACGACGTGACTGGGTTCGGGTCAGTGCCACGGTCCTCGTTCAGAAGACGGCGGGCTGTCAGCTTTACGGTGTCCTTACAGGCCACCAGTACAAGCCGACCCGCCGTCGCGGCCGTCGCGGCCGTTGTGCTCGTTTCGGTTGCTCCGCTTTAAAACCTGACCCTACGCCGATCGTGTTGCTGTTTCGACGATTTGCGCTCTCTCTCTCCCTCTCTCTCTCTCTCTCCCTCTCTGCGGAACGAAAACGCGGTGCTCTAAGAACGTAAGGACCAGAGCTACCGATTTCAGCGGAACATCCGACATGCTCGGCTACCTGGGTCAAGAAAAATCACTCGGCTATCCAGGCGTCTTATCGGTAGATCGCGAACTTTTAGGCATAATAAAAATTGTGTGCGTTCGTTTTAAGGTACACGAATAGACTGCAAATTTTTACGCAAAATAAAAACTTTCCAAGTCGATTGTGTAAGATCAAAAGATATTTTAACGCATAGAGAATGATATAGTAATATTTTTAAATTGTTCAAATATCCTTATAGTTTTGGATATCGCATAATCATTTTTCTCACGAATACAAAAAATCCGCAGTCTATTCATCAGACACCCAAACGCACGGGGTAGCTGAGAGTTTATTATGCAATAATGTTAGTGTCAGGATATTAGTTTAGAAATCTAGGACAAATGAACGGCACACTTCGAAGATCAAAGCAGGGTCGTCTTTGTCGGAGCAATATTTCTGTTCGTCTTTCATTCCTAATGCAGCATTCCTATTCTTTTGGACTTTTTCTTTCAACTCGGACCTCGTATCGAGATCTTCGACGATGTCGTGTAAGCGAGTGTCTCACGAGTGATTTTTGCTCACCCGGGTAATTAACAGTTATTATTCAACAGGTAATTTACGCAAATAAATTAGCAGTTCCAGTGAGGATCTTAATTGTCCGATTGTTGCGAGATGGATAAAGTACAGGGTCCGAATAGTATACATGCTGTATGTTTGCGCTTTAGTGTAATCAAACTATGTATCGCATTATCTCTAGACTGCGTGAAATCAAAATTTTATCCAGAAATTGCAAGAAACGAAAGTTAAATAGAAATTGAAGGCTTCTCTAAACACGTATTCCCATGAGAACGCAGAATTAGAGATTAGTATCGACTTCATCTCGAATTCGAGTCCACTTCCGAATAAAATATACATTTCGAAATGTTTGGTCAACGTTTAATTACATTTGCCTTTCTCTTCTAACCAATTAGTGTATTCCGAAAGCTTTATAAATTGCGCGGACGTTGAACGATGGTTAATTACTGTATCGATTGTAATTTTTTTGATCGATGATACATATGATACATATGTGTATTGTACATAGAAAATTGCAATAACTTGAATGTCGCGGTAGTTCGTTGTCAGCGCGGTTAGAGGAATAGTAGAATCGGCGTAAACACAGAATCCGAGTAAAAGAACATCATTACATACTTAGAATCCGCGACATAAATTTCTGCTGGTAATTTAATTACGCTCCGATCGGAAGAACGTCTATGTACATATAACGTTTCTGTTAGATATATCGAAAGATTCGCTGCACGGCTGTCCCTAGATAACTGTGTCATGTCATTTAACCCGATTGAAGTGTCGACATGAATGAAAAACTACATTCTTCTATTATTCCTGAACGAATCGATCATTTTAACTGAAAGTACTCGAATAACTGGCCGAGTCAAAATACTCAAATAATATTAATTAATCAATAAGAAAGAATATCATAATATTCTAGTGTAAAATATGTCCATACAATTTCACTGAAAATAAAATACTATATTTTCATATAATGCTCCAAAAGGGACCAGGGAATGAAAAATTACATTCTTCTATTATTCCTGAACGAATCGATCATTTTAACTGAAAGTACTCGAATAACTGGTCGAGTCAAAATACTCAAATAATATTAATTAATCAATAAGAAAGAATATCATAATATTCTAGTTTAAAGTATGTCCATACAATTTCACTGATAATAAAGTACTATATTTTCATATAATGCTCCAAAAGGGACCAGGGAATGAAAAACTACATTCTTCTATTATTCCTGAACGAATCGATCATTTTAACTGAAAGTACTCGAAGAACTGGTCGAGTCAAAATACTCAAATAATATTAATTAATCAATAAGAAAGAATATCATAATATTCTAGTTTAAAGTATGTCCATACAATTTCACTGATAATAAATACTATATTTTCATAAATGCTCCAAAAGGGACCAGGGAATGAAAAACTACATTCTTCTATTATTCCTGAACGAATCGATCATTTTAACTGAAAGTACTCGAATAACTGGCCGAGTCAAAATACTCAAATAATATTAATTAATCAATAAGAAAGAATATCATAATATTCTAGTGTAAAATATGTCCATACAATTTCACTGAAAATAAAATACTATATTTTCATATAATGCTCCAAAAGGGACCAGGGAATGAAAAACTACATTCTTCTATTATTCCTGAACGAATCGATCATTTTAACTGAAAGTACTCGAAGAACTGGTCGAGTCAAAATACTCAAATAATATTAATTAATCAATAAGAAAGAATATCATAATATTCTAGTTTAAAGTATGTCCATACAATTTCACTGATAATAAAATACTATATTTTCATACAATGCTCCAAAAGGGACCAGGGAATGAAAAACTACATTCTTCTATTATTCCTGAACGAATCGATCATTTTAACTGAAAGTACTCGAATAACTGGTCGAGTCAAAATACTCAAATAATATTAATTAATCAATAAGAAAGAATATCATAATATTCTAGTTTAAAGTATGTCCATACAATTTCACTGAAAATAAAATACTATATTTTCATACAATGCTCCAAAAGGGACTAGTAACAATTTGAAAAAGTATCAAAACATCGATGACAGGGAAAGCGTTTTCGACGATAAAGGCAATCGTGTAAATTCTTCTTTAATCGATGTTAGAGATTGCTCGTGAATATGCACGGTTATCCCGATAATTTTATCTGCGCGATACACCTAAAATCGGCGTTTATAAAAAGCGCTAACGATAATCGTCCAGTGAGTAGATAAAATATGTAACGCGCGGTTCTTGTTCTATCTCTCTCGCCCCGGCGCGTCGCGCGACGAGTCTGCCTTGCCTATTGCTTCCTCTCATTTTAGCATATCGTGTCATCATCCAGCAGACGACGCACGGATAAAGGCCAATATTATAATATCCGTACAGACACGAAACCGTTCCGTTCGGTATAATAATACTAGAATATTTATTCCGTTCAGTTTCCGATACGAGTCTGTACGCTGATACGATCGGATAATACAAACATCCGCATATACAATATTCGAACGCATCGAAGAATGTTTGCCCGATCGGCGCTGACTATGGCGACGAAACCGTCCCGTGTCCGTGCGGATAGTATAAATCGACCTTTATACGTACTAACGATTTAGCCGATGAGAGCGTACGATACTGGTACACGTATGTACATACGTAGATACATATATTCCGTCGGAGTAGATCGATACGACAGTGGGAAAGTCAAAGCCATGAAAAATGGTAAACTGGCGCGAAGAAGAATTGGCGTGGCCCGGGGCACGCGACCACGAGAGAAACGATTGAAAAATCTCTACGGAAAAGTTCTACTATAGGTACACCTTCTGTTCGGTTCTCTTTCTTCTCTTCTCCCTCCTCTGTTCCCTATTCCGTATTCGAAATCACCCCACTACCTTCCCTTCCCACGATCAACGCTTCTAGCTTCGCACAATCGCTCTCGCTCCTCGTCTATCTTTCACGCGCACACTCTTCGTCCCTGCTACTCTATCGGGCGCACACTCCTGCACTCGACACACCGTCAGTCTCTCCCTCTCCTTCTTGCCTCCCCGAAGATCTCGCTCGAGCGACCGGCTATAAAATGGCAACCGTTGCGACCGAGCACGATATCGAGTGGCACACGCCACTGCTCGTTGCCCGTGTCTCTACCGTACCTCTGTATAGCTTTTTCCTTCGGTCTTTCCTTCTTCTCTTTGTCGCCGTTCCACGCAGTGTCACTTAACCGTACGCAGTCGTTCGATCCGCGGCCGCGAACCGGTTCGATTTCGTATCGTGTTCGGAGAGAGAGCTCGCCTTGCCTGGCTAGCCGTTTCGTCGAGAGCCACGCGACAGAATCGATCTGCTCTCGAGTCGTACGATGGTCGTTCCTCGTTCAAATTTATGTTTCACGTTCGAAAAAGAAACTGGCACCGATCTCGTCGTCGCCTCCGCTTCGATACGAAACCGACACACTAACTTCGTACGGAGTATATCCAGTGCGCCTATCTCTCTCTCTCTCTCTCTCTTTTTTCTTTCCCGTACAAACGTATCCAACGATTACCGGTATCAGACTCGCCGTTCGTGTATCGAGCTGTGGGCACACAACAAGGTATCGTTACGAATTTCTCCCGTTCCCGTGTTGTGTGTTCCGTGTTCCCCGAGAGGTGTATACGGAGTGCTCTCTTCGCAACGAACGATCGCCGAATCGAGAAACGGACGCGCTCTCGTATATCTCGATCGGATCGAGAGAACCGTTGCCGAGTGCCGAATCTGTGCCTTTTTCCACGACGCGCTCCGACCGACCTCGCTAGAAGAGCGGAACGATTTTCCCCGAAGCCGAACCCGGGAGTGACTAAAATCGAAATCGGTGGACGAACAGGGGCGCGTCAGGACGCGCATGTGCGACGGCGCCGCCGGTCGTCGACGCATATTATCCGTGCCGTGTTTCGTGTTGCTATCGCGTGCGCGTTCCCGGGTCCTCTCCTCGCTAAGAAATTACTAACCGACCTGATCACGTTCGACTCGCTCCTCCGGCTCCGGCTCCGGCGAGCCGCGCGAATTCTCATCGATCGGGAACACCGTTCTTCTCTCGGCTCTCGAGACTACCCTTTTTTTTCGCGCGCATCTTTAAGATCCCGCGCCATCTTGGGACGCGGAACACAGAAACAAACGACAAACGTGTCGACCGTGTTAATCTCCTCGCGACTCCTCGGTTCTCCTACGAGAGTTAATTTGTTACTTATCGATCGCCGCTCTCGCGCTTACCCGGTCTGCGCGTCGATCGTCCGAAATACCGCGACGCATATATCTCTTTGTTATGAAACGCCGAGCCAATCGCCATCGCTGAAACGTGTTCCCGGGAAAATTGAAAAACCAGACTGAACTGTTATAGAACCTACTGTGCGACAAGTATGCGAAAATAGTAGATAAATTCTTCTCGATCGAAATTTAAAGCAAGGTTCGATCATTTAAAAAAAAAAACAACAAATGTGCAATTATTTAAACATGTTTCTTACGTTTCGATCCCTATGTGGATCTTTTTCATAGAATCATTTTTGCGTCTGAAAGTATGCGAAAGCCCGAAAAATTCGGATTTCGGGACTCTCAGGAATTTCTACATTTTCGAGAACTCGATTCTTTCCGACCATTGGATACCCGATATTTTCGGGTTCTCGCACACCTGTGTACATACTGCTACTGTAATGCAATTGCTGTTCCTGATTCAATGTTGAATTCTAATTTTCTTTTACGATATTTATCGAATGACAAGCTAATTATTATATGGTCTTTTATATTAATATCTTATGCAGGATAACTGTACAGGTATAAATATTTTACCTTTATATAAATATGGGACTTAACTAGTAAAGGAATGAAATGGTAAAGAAAAGAGAATGTCGCATTTCCTTTCTCCCTAATATACAACACAATCCTAACTCGGTTTGATTAACATTTTATTAATTTTTATTCCTAAAATTTCTTCGTTAATAACACAAAAAATAATTTAAACGCATTATGCTGTGGACCAATATTATCGTTGTTTCTATACAATTTGTGTTCCTTTTTTTTTAACATCTGATTGTACCAATATATCCTCCGAAGAATCCTTTATTTATTATGTAATATAATTAACATTGAAAAAATACAATGATTACGCTAATTATAAACTGTCTAAAACGTGTAAAAAAAGTACACTTACCTCTTCCGGCTGCTGATCGTTTCGGTCGCGTAGTCTTTTGTTCCAGGGGGGGGTCATCTTTGAGCATCGTCGGTCCATTGATAGGATTTTTATTCTCCTCTATGTCTGTAAAATAAAATCGATTAATAGTCAGGAAGTGAATGAAGTTTCGGTCGAATGAAAATTAATAACGCTTACTTGTTAACACGCAAGGCTTGCCAAGAGCCAAATATCGCTTTCTGGCAACCTGCGCGGCCGCAAAATCTGGCTTGTGGTTATGCTCCATACGCACTCTCGGCTTGGTGCAGGTCGTTGTCGTGATAAGACTACCCCTGCAATACATCGTTCTACCAACGCATCTCCATCGAATGTTGTACGGCTGCTTCTTATGCAGTGTGTACATGTAGCCTCGGTGAATCAATTTTGGGCCACCTTTGTTCGATAACACGACCTGCAATACAAGTTCATTGCTATTAACGCTATTCCCTTTTTTAAACCAAAGGTCGACAGTTGAGAATTTCTCAAGAAACTGTTTAAAAGGAACTACAATTTCATTTATTCGTTTTAACAAATTCTTAAACTTAATATAACAACTTCTTCTGAAATAATTATTTGAAAGAAAATTTTTCAGCACGTTTTACATATACAATACAGCTCGGTCATTAGAAAACCTGTCAAAGACCCGGCGGTGGGCATAAAGTTTTTATCAATTTTTAACGATTAAAATGTTATGGAATTTTCGGCTAAATTTTATTAGCGCAACATATCATTAAATTGACGGTATTTGATGTAGTTCTTTTATTTTTATTTAGAATTTTTGTTAGATATTTTAAAGATGATTTTTAGAGGATCGAATGTTTTCATTAAATATCCGTAAGCTTCGAGGATCTTCTATTTCACACCTCAGCCACGTTCGAATCATCATCGCCGGAATTCTCAGTCGGTCGGCCGAACGACGTGGACGCTTCTTCCTCGTCCTTTATTTTGCTTTCACACACGTTTTTCGAGCGCCGTGACATCTTGTTGTCTATATTTCTATTTTTTTCCGACTGTAAACACGTCGAGCTTCAGTAGAGCATGCTTGTATCTGCTCCGGCCTGTAACATCAACACGATTAAAACAAAAAGATAAATTACATTACATTACATTACATTACATTACATTACATTGCATTACATTGCATTACATTGCATTGCATCACATTACATACAAAGAATCGTTCCAATATTTCACAAAATTTCTATAAGAAACAATACATTTACGATACATACTAATAAAAAAGTAATAATTATTTAAAATTATGATAATAAAATGTCAGAAAATTTATATTTCAAGTCTGATGGGTACAATTGAATCGAAAGATGGCTATGCGATTTACTCGATTTTAATGTATATTTTATGTTCGGATCGGTATAATTTTTTGTAATAAAAAAAAAACACTTTAGTTGTTTTGACATTTCTGTTAATTGATGATAACAAGATGATTCGTCGATTAAAGGTTCGCGTAATCTGCATAGAGCGATATACGCTCGCTATGATTTTCGCAATTGCATCTCTCTGCCGAGCTTCTATTACTGTGAAATCGCTTAAACGTCTCCGTACCTATGCATGGTCCAAAAATAGCATGGTACGGAGAGATGAACAAGCGGGTCTATAGAACCACAGAAATCGTGCGTGCTAGAAATTTCAGTATGCCTGGTATTTCCTCACAAACCAATTTTCATTCGCATTTTTCTTGTACGAAATGCAATTAAGATTTATAACGAAACGGAATATCCGTAAAGGACCATAGCCTACTCGACATAAATCAGAAGATTATTAATTAACAACGAATTCTTTGTTTATTGTTTCCAAAAGAAGCAATATAATTATTTATATAAAAAATAATCATCTTCTGCTTTAAGAATTTTGCGTTATTGTTTATATAACATTCAATAACAACATTATATATGTAAATGTAAAGATGATCTTAAACATTCATTAATCAACGGTACACAATTTTCGCGTACACCGTTTGTGTATTTTTCTCATTATGTGTATACCGGATGTGTATATTTTTATACCGTAATTGCGTATACTATATGTGTAGAGATAGTAATCGTGTAATTAATTTTGTGATCCTACGTGTGTTATTATTAATTAATGACACTATCGCATGCTTATATTATTTACGAACACGCATATTTGGAAATAATTAGTTATAATAAATATAATTTTAAATAGTATTAAGTAATTTGCCAAAGTATCAACTTTTTTGTTATTTGAAATTGAACATATCCACACTTTCGTGCCAATCAATTTATAAGTCCATTCTTATCGGACCACCGACCGCAATTAAAGAAAAGCATAGGTAAGAAAGTACAACAATACTCACGTGTTATTGACACACAAGCTTATCCATTGAATTCGCTGGAACGAACTAATACTGTTACATTACATACGGATAAAAATTGCAATTTCAAACAAAGAAAAGGAAGAGTCAGGCAGAACGATCTCAAGCGACGATCGGGAGAACGTAACCGCGGATGTCGGTTTTCTTGGTCGAGATGTATCGATACCCAGCGGCAATCGTAAGTAAAAGCTATGAACAGGTTATAGCCGTTTTCGTCTGGACTGTCGAATGGCCAACAAAAATGGCGAAACGCGGATGATCGGGTCTTGCGCAATAAACACGGAGCGTGGAATATGGCACCGGACAAGTGCAATCAATGAACGGCACTATGGCAGTTATGGCACCGTGTTACGGACGGTGTTCATGCTTACGGCGCAACGGATCGTTTCCTCGTTTTTACCATTCAAGTGGAAGCGGCGCGCGATACGAGCTTTCTGCATAGCTTCCTAAAGTTTCAAGACCCTATCCCATGTCGTTGACTTAGTTCTTTCATTGTTTTCAAATACGCACCGATTGCACGATCGCCTGTCCACGGAAACGAAGAATGGTCACGCGTCACACGCTTTTGCCTCGATCAAAACAAACGCGTAAATATTGTTGTGCACCGAATGCTTGTTATCGTTCACTTCTAATGCCTCCGCGCATTCTCGATCGTCCTTTTCACGATAAGTTGCACAATAAGCATTTCAAATTGAAAATAGTTTCAGCAAAAAGACAATTGTACAATTCGATATGTAACATTTAAATTCTCATGTATCATATGGAAAGTATTATTGTATCCTTATTGAAATATGTACATATAAGAATATGAAAGATATATCCGGAGTGCCTAAAATGAGGCGATACTTATATCGATCAATAGTGAAATAAAACAGTATAATGAACACCCAAACAAAATTTTTTATTTCTATGGATGTACCGGAGGAAACTTACTATTTTGGTAAAAATATATAATAACAATTTCTATCCCTATTAGAACTAAAGGCATGATAATTTCTGTCACTGGTAAAGTGGCTTCTAGTAATTTATAATAAAAGGAATACATTGCGTTTCATTTAAATGAAAAAAAAAGTTAACTTTCTTGATCCATTCTAACAATTATCTTTTCCCAACCAACCAGTGCACACAGAGAGGATACGGGTTCAATATGTTTCAATTCACATGGTCTTATTTGGCTCCAATTCTATTGCTTCGTCGCGCCATCTATCAAGAACGGAAATGGCTTGTACGATTCGACCACAGACTTAAAATCGTTACTAGACTCTAAAGCCTCCTTACAATTTCTCTTTCAGATCCTACCGTATCGGTCGGAACTAGTTTCAAGTCGCACGATCCGAAACACCGATTCTACTCAAATAGAGCCACCGACGAGTTACTATTAAAAACTGCCAGTCTTACGGGAGATTGTGTCATTCGAATAATTCGGTGTTTTCTTACGCCCTCTAGGATATATTCTGGCCGGAGTAAGAAACAGAAAGTCACCGACGGCACAGACTTAGGACACAGACTTAGGATCAGTACAGACATTGCAAGCAATGCATTTTTCTGTCCACGGTTCTGAATTACCGACTCTGTAGAAAATGCTCCTGTACAATAGCGGACCCTATCGAAATGAAGCGGTCAGCTAGTGAACTACATGGCGTTGCAATAAAAACGGTGTGTGTCCGGGAATGGTAATTTTACAACGTTGTCAGCTTTAAAAGTGCAATGTTGCCGCATTATATTCACACAAAAACCGTCGATGCTCGCATCGAAAGCGTTTGAGCGATTCCTTTCCTGCTTGTCGGAGCTGTCAAACTTCAGAGATATATTGCTTCTTAATTTAAAATGTAGAATTTTCAATCATAAACACGATTATCAAACGATCATCTGAATATTTGCTGACTTATTCAAAAAACTTTTCAATTTTTTTAATTAATCTAATAAACACAATTAACTGCAACTTAAATTGTCAAAATATAGTGAATTCTTATGTGTATAGGCATAAAAATGCCTGTTTTATTAAACTTGCAAGTCGTTATTTTAAAAGACAAGAATAATAAATATGTGTGTACGCATTAAATAATTGTAAAGAAAGTAGAGCATTAGTTTAAAATATGTAAAATTATTGCAATATACTTTCTATACGAGCAATACGAGCAATATAACAAAATTAATTTTACTATAGTTCGTATTTTTATTATTCATTCTTCGTAAAAACTATTTTCTTTGTTCAAATATACGCGCCATATTCATGTATAACTTCCAAATCATATTAAACATCCGTAGTAAAAATGAAGTATACGGAATATTCAGTTCTTACTAATACGCCTAAATTCGCGAATTATCGGTAACAGTG
>CM052206.1:4721466-4733256 GCA_028454225.1 Lasioglossum leucozonium
CGTCGTTGTAAATATGTCGAGTAATTATTGCCTTTTTATTTAATTTAATTCCATTTAATTTAGTTTAATTCAATTCAATTCATCATTTTAATGTAACTTCACTTTGCTCGGCTCGTTTGTTGATTCCGACACAGCCTTCTGCTGTGTCGGACCTTGCTTGTATGTACCAATCCAGTTGGTATCGGTATTCGCGTCAATTCATTGAGAGTGGATGGAGCGATCTGTTGCCGTGTTACACTGTGTAAGTGAAAAGTCCTCTCTGTCGTAATTCCGCCCGAGTTACCTCAACGTAAGTTGCTTGGTAACAGGTGGTAACTGGAGTAAATGGGACACCGTGCGAGCTTTTCTCTTGGTCATCGCTCTTCTTGAATTCATGTTGGGTATCGGTGCTGACTGGAGTTTGGCTGCAAGCATTGTACGCGTTCGCGTCACCCTCGAATCAGTGCCTTCTGCTCTGGTTCGCTCTTGTTTCTCTTTTTGAACGAATCAGAGCCTCCTGCCTGATTCGCCTTTGGTCCCCCGTGGATCGGAGACTTCTTCTCCGATTCACACCTTTTGCTCCGCAATAATTACTCGACATATTGCGTTACTGCGTTAGTATAAGTTCGTCGTTGTTAGGAAAGGGAGCCAGAAGGAATATTGCATTCGTTCTGACTCCCTCTCCGGGTCTCTTGTGCAGCAACCTCCTCGTGGTGAGACCTGGGCAATCGGTATTATCCTCTATTTGTAAGAACTACTAGTATCTTACAAATAGTGGATAATATCGAGCTAATAGTTGCACACTTAGAATTTGTGTTAATATTGTATCCTAGAATGTAAGACATGATATATGTAATAATAAATGTATTGAAATATTTTCAATAAAGATTCCCTTCTATAACATTTTGCAATGAGCAACAAGTATCTCGTCGGTAGTGGAACTTTTAGCGATGTTGGTATTTCAGATCACTGTTAGTTCCACGTTATCCCCGGGCCCACTTTTGACGCTGCTGAATAACAGGAGCTGTCGCTGTCGGTGCCGAAATGGTTACGGGAGCTCTTACAGTTAGAGCCTTCCCCGCCCGCGCCCGTGAGGTCTAGAGAAAAAAAATCCGGGCGCGAGCACTCTTATTTCCTCTCTGTGAATACATCGTATCTGATGGACGTACTGATCTAGAGAGTTTTAAAATCGTACAGTGGTAATGAAACAAAAGACAGAGACGAAAACTGTTTTGTTACTGACTGTAGACATTCATATATTGGACGTGTATTTACAAGCGTACGACACGACGTAGTGGTCGTCGAGCATTTGTTGTAAATATTAAATATATATTTCTGTTTTGCTTACAAAAGGTCTACAATTATTTAACTGTATCATTAATAATTGTGTTTTAAAACATTCCCACTTCAATGAATTCTAAGATTGCCAAAATGAGATGTATAATTATTTTATTATCCCTCTATGTAAGATATAGAAAACTCTTTTTATAGTGCAAAATGTATAACGTATATGCGAAATTTTGCACAAATTTCATTTTGGTTATTCTATTCTATGAAAGTGTACTTTTACATGACCAGTCACATCGTAAATATTGTTTTCAGTATATTTCGACCAAAGAAAGGAATATAATCGTCTAATATGTAATGTAAATAATTGGTTAGGTTATGGCGCGAATAAAATGAACGCGCATTGAAGGAACGCATTAACCGTAAAATATATAAGTAATTACTTTTAAAACAAAAAAAGGAAATATTAACTGTTTGTTAGATTTTTAACGAGCGTTTAAATGTTGGCATTGTCTATGTTATCTCAAAACATTGTGTATACTTTAATTTTTGAAAATGCCTTGTCATAAAAAAAGTGGTGAACTTTAAATTAATCTAAAATACGTGCATTTTGATGTACAATTGGTGCAAGATATAACGATGAAGTGTCGTTTATTTAGTTCAGTGGATCGCAATTTAAATCTTTTGAAATGAAATATTCTAAACCTGTGAAGTTTGTCAAACAGTTTTATTTTGTTAGTATTTGCAGATAAAAAGCATACGTTTTATTTTTCGGCAGTACGCATTTGATATTTAAAGTTTTGTGTCTAGTTCCTTACGTGATATGTACGAAGATTGAATAGGAATGGCAATGGTTCGAAAGTTTTTACGCGAAATTAGAAATACCAGAAAACGCATTCAACCTTCGATCACGTGTCTATCGTGACTCTTGCAACTTTCTCAGGTACCTGCAAATTTCCCGAAGAGCGCGGTACGTTGTGTTGTAACGTTCTCATACAACACTTTACTTGTGTTACACTTGATATATCAGTAGTGCATTTATAGTGCTTCGAGGTTCGGGTTGACAATGAGAATGTCATATACCACGCAAAAGACCCTTAATAACAATCGGACAAAAAGTGTTGACTGTGATCGTGGGTAGCAGCCGGTAAAGAAATGGCATTTCCTAATTGGAAGATTTGGGGTAGAAACCTTCGTATGAGTCATCGTACGTTAAATATCGGCTGACAAATTCTTTATTTCGAAGCTACGCTTGTTTTCTATTCACGTGTTCTTTTTATAGGCCGTCCAAACAATGAAGACAGCTGCGTGCAACTTGATCTGTCAAGAGGTTAGTAACTTAACCTGTAACTTGCTACTTTCTATCCATAATAGTTTGATAAGACATCTCGCACAGGCAATTCTACTGTTACGTACATATATGTGTTTATGTATAACTTGTATCTTCCAATGCTATAGCCATTCCCGTTAAAATATGGGAAAATGAGTTTAAATTAAATCAAAGGAATCATTCAAGGGACATTGAAAATCATTTTCTTCCTGTCAATGTTTATAAGTTTTGCAACATTGATTTTGCATTTTACAAACAGAATTGTTTTCCTTTTATAATTTAAGAGGATGTGCCTAGATACTTCTACAATGTTAATAAAGAAGATTGTAAGTATGATAGTAATAAAAAATGAATTTACTTTATAGAACTAAAGGAAAATGTGAAAGAAGTTCTAACCAATCTCTGTCAACGTACCAATATTCCAAGCATAAAGAAATTAGCGTATCTTAATGCGATTGTGAAACTGATTAGTGACAATGATTCACCGGATTATGGATATTCTATCGACGATGTCTTCTGCTGGTATGAACTCGAGAATATTTATTACATATAATATAAGATTATTATTAGTTTCTATTATATTATGTATTAATCTTATAGTCTCCGTGTGGGCCTTGTCCATGAAGCAACAGAAGTTCGTGCTGCCGCATTGCGAGCAGTTAGATATATGCTCAAGAAAGAGCAAGATGTTATTGCAATTAACAAATTGCAGTACCCATACTTTGTGGCTCGCAGTATGGATGTTAATATGGTATGGATGTTACGAAACGAAATGGAGGGGCTACAAGCTCTTAGACTGGTTAGACGAATTCTAGTATTAGCTCCAAAACATTTTAGTCCTATTTTAGCAAGATCTTTAATCAGCCTGATAAATGGAGGGATCGAAGAAAAAGATGGAGCATTTCGAGCATTCTTGGCAACTTTATGCGAGTTGGGAGTTTTAAATTCAAATTTATTAATCAGTTGTGGAGGAATCGGTGCTCTTGGAAGAGCTGCCATGACTGGACAGAGTCCTGCTATAATTGAATCTGTTGTAGGAGTTTTATTAAAATTATTAAATACTCCAGAAACTAGAAGCAGTGTTTCTCTTCTATGTTTCGCTGCTCCCTACTGTGAGTTACATTCATTGAACATAGATGGAACAAAAGAAGAACGAGAAAGATTCGCAGCAAGTAAATTAGCATTATTAAGTATACTAAGATCTTACTCCGGTGTTCTACATTTCTGTCGACCAGACGACAATTCGGGTCTGAAAGCTATAGCGGATATATTGTATGTTGAACAACTTGAAGTAAGAGGTGCTGTATTAGAATTACTTTACGAATTGTTGGATCTACCTTTACCCACATGGACGGACGAGCCTGACGTTGCTCTTGCTGCAGTAGATCCCAGCAGAACACGCGATTCGTGGAAATTATCAGAAGGTTTTGTCGCTGCCGAGGGAAAATATATTTTACCATCTTTATCATCACGCTGTCCAAACATAACTGAAATTCATTTAGCATTGTTGGTCTATGCTTTATTGGAATGCGGTTTACATCATGCCCTCGCAGAGACTATTGTCTCGACTGACACTTTTATTTCTGTACGTGCTGCTGTTCTTTTAGGTGCGTTACTGCACCTCGCACATTCTTTACTGCCACCTGAAGTATGTGATCTCACGCCACCGTTGCCGAATTTATTAGAACATGCGAGTACTGGAAAGCATCAAGCGTTAGCAGCTGTAACTATTTTGGAACGAATGCATACCATGATGCGTCGAAGACCGGCGCCAGCTAGTTTATTTCTTGATAAAATTTTACAAGCGGGTACATGGTTGAGACCGACCTTGCCAAGACGACAAAGAACTTCCAGTAAACACTGGCTACGTAGGGAATCGCCAACTACGCCACTTTTAAAGGATGCTCAAGTACTCAGCTCGAAAGACGCACTTGCATGGAACTGGCCAGTGGTGCGATCTATATTACGTTCACGAGAAGATATCATGCGAACTCTTCATGATTCCGATCACAGACTGTTCATGAAGAGGCTTGTGCGTTACTTTAAACCGTGTTCAAATGGATATAGTAGGATAGAGTTAGCAACAAATGCCAATTTAGCACGAGAAGCAACGTTAGCTGGTTGTGAATTATTGAACTGTTTATTAGAGTTACATGAACCGGAAGGTTCGAAATTATTGAGCGAGCTGATTGGAGATATAGCTGAACAAATCGCCTGTTTACAGACAGCTCAATCTGCACACGAGTGTCTATTTTCACCTCGACATATGTCTACCACTTGTTGTCAGAAGTATTTTCTATTTCTTGGACAATTAAGTCAATCGGCAAAAGGGACTGTAATTTTGAATGGATATAATTTATTAGAAAAGTTGCAAAACTTAGCTTTAGCCACTAATCATGACTGTTACGTTAAACTTATAGTTTCAAGCTTAGACTATTCCAGAGACGGACCTAATAGAAAAGTAATGACTAAAATTATTACTGGAGCAACATCGGAAGGCACAAGACTATATGCTACACAGTTCCTTCGATTGATACTCAGAGCCAGAATGTCCGATGCCTATAAATGGGCAATAACATTACTAACAGCTAGGTTGTCTGACTCCAGTAAAACTGTAGCGTTAACTGCTTTAGAGGCATTACACGAAGCTTGCGAAGAGCCAGAATATTTAGAAACTCTGTTGCAGCAAGAAAGCCATTCTCGAGATTGGAGTAAATGGCTTGAAGAGTTAGGTGACAAAGGTTACTTGTTAAAAATTCGTCTTTATTCTCTTCACCAAGGCTTCACAACACTCTCCTCTCCCATCGAAGAATTAGAAAAATGGATTTGTCCCAGTGGTTTTGCAGAGAGATATGTTGGCTTGATAGAAGGAGAAATACACGACTGTTTAACGCGCCGTCAAAGAGATGAAACTGGAAGTTATCACAGAAGAACGACCAATGTTCCCATGACGCCACATGATATTTACATTCTACCACACTTAGTAGGACAATTGGCACAGCATGATTTAGGCATGCAATTACTCTTACGTCGAAATGTAATACAGCGCTTTGCTCGAGTCGTGCAACGATTCAGGATGGAAGTGGGTAGTACAGACTCGGAATCGAACTCGAGATGCACCAAAACCAATTGTTCCATCAGCGATGACGTTTGCATCATGTCAGAAGAATCTAGTACGGACGAGACCGCAGAATCAAATAGATTGGAAACGATAATGGACTCTGAAATCGCGGAAACAACGGACGTGTGTAGTCCTCAAAAAGTTGATCCTTTGGTAGAAGTCCGTCGTAAAACAAGTTTGGACGATTCGAGGCGTAATGCTACTGAAAGGAGCTGGAGATTGGAAACTAAATGCCGTGACGAGCAAAATGTCAGTTTAAATAAGAAGATTTTAAGAGTGAAGTCCGCGTTGTGGGTGCTTGGCCACGTAGGAACATCAGTTGCAGGTGTGGAACAGTTGAATCATTTGGGAACTATAGAATTGATAACAAACATTGCAGAAACCTGTTTATATTATGCGATACGAGCGACAGCTATGTACGCTCTTAGTCTTATCGGAACTACTCGCACGGGCGCTGATGCTTTGTCCTCTTTTGAATGGCCGTGTGTTAGGCATAGACGCGGAGATCACTGGCCTGTTGTGCCTCCTACAAGCAAATATCCAGCCCCGAGTCCTATTCTGATACAACGGCACCATAGAAGTCTTAGCGATGGCAAACCAGAACTTCCTGAACCAGTGGCACGAAGAACTAGGAATCGATCTGAAAGTGCAGCCACAGATCTTGAAGCAAGACGATATGCTCTACCGTAAGCTCTGGATTCTGGATTTATACTGATTAATACACACGCTGTTTTGTTCATCCAATAATATATTTTTGCAGGGAAAGAGGAGAAACACCAAGTCCTGTTTCTAGTATTCAAAGATTAAGCCAACAAGATGCCGAAGGATATGCAAAACTCCGTAGCATGCAGCGCCATCGTAGACCGAGTTATTCTCAAAGTAGCTTAGAGGCAAGCAGTACAATTCACGAAAGATATTACGTTGAAGGAAAGATATTAGATTCAAAAGTTATTTTGTATTTCGTTTCAGATGTACAGTTTAGATGGTCGCCTTTCATTACAAAGTTTACTAGAATTTGATTCGTCTCGCAGCTGGATTGCGGAACATGTATACACCCCAACACCCTCACCTCCTGAAGATAGTAACGATAATTTATTTTACATGGGTATTGCTCTTCCAAGGAGACTTATAACTATATTTCCGGAACCACCACAGCCATCGATTCTGCCTATAACCGATGATATACCTAAATCCGATATAGAAACGACTGAAGTAGATGAAGAATCCTGTTCAGAATATGATGCAGATGCGGACCATTGTCGTATATGTTTAGTATGCTGCCTTGGCAAGAGTACCTACAAGGATCCAATTTCTGAACAAGATGCTAAATTGCAAAGGTAAAATTATCTTACTACATTTATACAAGATATGCCCCAAAGTTAACATTCAGTATACTTTTGTCATACAATGGGTATAATTAACATTAACAGCTACAATAACTGTAAACACCCAAACGTCATCAGCGATCGTGGTAAGATAGACAGCTAGTATATAAAAATGCGATAGAGATGTGCCAATACCAAATTCAAATTAGTGGTTAGGTTATATAGTTCCTAGTGATACCGTTGTAAATTGTAGAGGGCGCAATCAAATACATGATGAGATTTTTCTTAGAAGTAAAATTTCGACGAAACAAATGACCGTTTGAAATGAATTCTAATAATGTGTGGCTTCATTTACCTAGGGTAATACTTAGACACGCACAGCGCTTAGCGAATCCTTTATGGTACCGACACAGTCTACAGGCCCTGCTCAGGCTGCGCCAATTGCATTCGGAAAAATTTCAAGTACGTCTACAAATCAATATTTAAGACAAGTATAAAATCTTACCGTACATATGTTACAGGATACCTGTTTGTTTTCGGACGTAGCAACTCGTTTAGGTAGTGGTACTTACAGAATGCCAGCACGACGATTTTTACAGGAATTGTTTTTAGATTCTCCATTTGATGCAGTGAGTTTATGAATATTTGATCATAAAGCACGGTTAAAATTGTACACTTAATGAAGAAATTTTTCTAATGCTAATTTTATAATGCAGCTATATGTAGAACCGTCAAATATCCTGAAATTAAAAGACGGTAATGAGGAAAAATCGTCGCAATCGCCTATTTCCACCGCACCCGAACCTAAGCTCCTTGTGCCTTCAGAAACTAAAATCAATGGAAGACTTACTTTTTCTGAGATTGAAGTAACCCAATTGGATGTCGTTACCGAAGAGGCAGGAGGCGATTCCTGCAAAACACAACACTGCAATAAAGTGCAAGAAGTTTTGAGGAATTCCGAACTACGTAGCGATGAGAAGCTAATAGCAGAAATTTTAAAACCAGAAGAAAGGTTACGTTTATCAAAGAGCTCTGATAGATTATTAAAGGTAACAGGTACAAACAGTGCCATCAGCCTTGATTAAAAGTCACCGACTCTCAAGCAATTGTAAATATTTTGTATTAAAGTAATAACGAAGTATGGAATAAATTACACTGCCAAAATTGAATCATAAATAAACAAAACGGTAATATGTGTGTAGTTAACTCAGTACCAACGATTCAGAGAACAATAAATCCTTTTCCTTAACTAATGTCTAGTTATCATAAAAGGTGTTATATATACTCGTGTGATGAATATTATGTATCTGAAATATTTTATTATTCGAATGTCACAAACGCTCACAAATATTCGAATGATCTTGAATAATAACAATTAATAATAATTATTCTTCGAACTCATTTTAATTTTACAAATTCTGCTAATGACTTAATGATTTTTCTGAATTTATATAAGCAATGCCTTACAAGAACAATTCCTGCGTTTATCTGTCCACTGATTTTGATAAAATTTAGAACGGATGATTCCAGATTTCATAGAATGATATTCCGTAAACTATTTGTTGTGAATATATATTTCTTATGGACAATAAAAATGAGGATTTTTCCGTGTCTTTAAAATAATTCTACTCTACGTTATTTTACAAATTCATTATTTTGGTTATTTTTGTAAAAATATTTAAACACTTAATATACTTAAAGAGTATGTATTGCATTTGAGAAATAGTTTCACCAATTTAAGATTCTTTTTCCATTAGGCTAGATTTATTTATTTAATGAAGTTCTGTATAGGTCTGAGTTTATTCTAGGTAGGTTTCTTAGATAAAATTAGGTGGATAGAATTATTATTAATACAATAGGATTGATCAGATCATATAAAAGTTTTGTATGGAACAGTACGCAAAGAATGAAACAAAGTTCTTTTGAAAAAAAAATTTATTCTTTAAACTTTTACAATAGCTTTACCAGTATTTTTACCCTTTAACATACCAGAAAATGCTTCAAACATATTTTCAAAACCTTTCGTAACAGTTTCACGAGTTTTAACTTTTCCTTCTTGAATCCATTGAAGATTTTTCATTATACCTTCCATCCAACGTCCCTTCCAACGTGAAACAATAAAACCTTCTATTTTTAACTCGTTGAACACAAGAGCAGGCTGAAGTACAGTGGTCTTTGGCATAGACGCAGGATCTTCATTGTAAGTAGAAATACTTCCGCATACGGAAACACGGCCAAAGGTGTTCATTTGATAGATAACTATGCTAGAAATGTCTCCACCCACCTTACAGAAATACAATATTTAATATAGCTAAGATTATACAATAAATTAAATTATTATTCATTTTTCTAATATACTCCTCAGTCTTACATTGTCAAAGTAACAATCAACTCCTTTTGGTGCTGCTTTTTTCAATGCTGTTTTAACATCCTCAGTTTTATAGTTAATGGCATGATCAAAGCCAAGTTCGTCAACCAGCCATTTACATTTTTCGTCGGAACCAGCAATACCAATAACATTCATCCCGATGACATGTTTTCCTATCTGACCAACGTGGGACCCAACAGCTCCTGCAGCTCCACTTACAACAAGCGTCTCACCTTTTTTTGGCGTACAAATGTCTAACAAACCAAAATATGCCGTATTTCTAAAACAAAAATTATACATCAATTCGTTCGTTCGTTCTTAGAACAAATGTGAAAGTATAAGAAAAACAACCTGAAATGCAAACAAATACTGCCATAGAAAAATATATAAATCATATGCTTACCCTGGCATTCCTAAAGCTCCCAAAGCTAAAGACAATGAAAGATTCCCAAGTTCTGGCACAAGCATTGGCTTTTGGTTTGTTACTTCTGATTCAGAGAAGTCCCGAGGATTCACAATCGTATGTGTTCTCCATCCCATGTAACCAACAACTTTTCTTCCCACTGGAAACTCTGAATTCTTAGACTCTATTATTGTAGCCACTTGTGCACCCATCATTGTAGTTCCTGTTGGATATCTAATAGTGTATGGGCGCATATAAGGATCCACCGAAAGGAATTCTGCCTGAACCAAGAATTCTAGAAAACATAATTTAACATTAAAAATCATATCTTACTGCTAAAAAAATGTATCATTAGAAGGATATTTTAGCTTTTTAAGATAATTCTTTTTATAAAACAATATAAAAGCTGTTATCAAGTTGTGCATAGCTAAGTTTACACATCATGGTTTCTGTAACACAAGTAAAAAAAAGAACAACAAATGTTGCATGTTAGAAGTATATATAATACAATATACATATTTTTTCGCCTCAACGTTTGAAAATGACGATAAACAAGATCGCGATCGATTAAATATAATTTATTATCAATTATATTCTTAACGATTAAAGAAACATTTCATACGTCGCAAAAATATTAAATGTTACAATTATTATCATAATTTGAAAATACCCCATGGCAATATTTGTTATTAAATATATATTTGTCATTATTCCTACATATATATATATATCATATATCTAATTGACAGTACATAGAGAGGCAATGGCAATGCATTATTTTTAATTTTCTAAATTGTTATCTATATAGTCATGTATCCATAGAAAAAATTATTTACCTTCATTTTGAAGAGGACGAAGTTCTTCTTCCACTAATTGTAGATCTGTCGGCTTTGGCTCCCCTTGGAAATGCTTCGCCAACACAAACTTTTTTGCCTTCACCATTGTACTGAATTGTGCTTGGTAAACTTTGCAAAATGATTTTGTAACTGTTGTAATTGACTGTTGAAGTTTTATACTGCAAAATGATCTGATTAAATATACATTGTATAATTACTATATCGTAAAACGATATTTATTCAGACATATTTACATAAACATATGTCGTTGAAATGCGATAACTTATCCAAAAGGCCGGCAGTAAAGTAAAAGCAAGATATGGAAGTATCTCCCTATAAATTGCGGTTCCTCCTGAGGAGTAGTTTCTTTTATATCATCTTATACATATATACCCTCCATTATCGCCCCTTCCATATTTCTTGTACATGAATGGTCATTATTAATCAACTGATCAACACCGCTGTATAACGATAAAAACGATTAGTATCGTTATCCACAGTTATATAATACAATAACGTACAATTGTTATTTATTAATTTTAACATTTTTTACTATTTAGCGTGTCCACACTAATAATAATTACTGAATACGTATTAAAATAAATATAATTGTGAAAGTCATTCAGTATCAATTCCACGATTACACAATGTATCGTAACAGGTATTATCGAGAAGTGAGATATTCCATATAAATATGTACTTATATATACAAGGTGTCCAGGAATGGAACGATATCTCTGTATTTGCGGATGGCTCACATCATGTCTATTTATGTATCTATTTGTGGGTATTGTAGAAAAATCGAACATAAAAAGACTACAGAGCTTGTCTGCAGGCCCAGTAGAGATCTTATGACGTTACAACCAGTTACGACCAGTTACGACCTTAGACCAGGGCCAGGATTTAGTTACTCGCGACGGTCAGTTTTCGAGGGCTACGCCTCCTTTACCTGGCCGCGCGTCTCGCTCCCCGCGGCGGCCGTAGTTCTCAAGGCAGCTCAGACTCGTACCGCATAGACAATATTCGTGGCGCATTAGGGCCACACCCGTATCAATAGGTTTCCACATTACCGTTGAGGTATTAATGTCAATGCGTTTTTTTTTATCAGTGGTATCCCTAGTAGGCCTATTTCACTATGTCG
>CM052206.1:4733356-4770514 GCA_028454225.1 Lasioglossum leucozonium
GAAAAATATGAAAAAATTCATGAATAATACTTATAATAATATATCGGAATTGCAAAAAAAATTGGAGGTGTCGACCTAGAACCTCCATGTGAAATCTGCATTTTTTCGATTTTTTTGAGGTTTTTGATTTTTTACAAGCAGGATTTTCAATTTAAAAATCTAAAACCAATTGCAAAATATGTATTCGGATGCTTGACATGTCTCAGATTTTTTTCAGAATTTTTTAACATCGTTAACTAGGGAAAATAGGCCAAAAACTGATTTTTCAATTTTACCCCATAACTACCCTCCCGATTGAGAAACAGGGTTAAAATTTTGCACAGTATGTTTTTTTTTATGTCCTATCGAATGGCGCATTCCCGATATTATTCGGTTCAAGGGCATTTTTGACCATCTTATCCGGCTATACCCTTTACGTTTCTTCTATTATATTTGCACATGCATAAAGTTTAATTTAATAACAAGGAGGGCACATGTATTTTAATTATTAGTTTATATTATATTAGAAGGAAGAAATATTACATATACTATATTTTATCATTGTAGCTCTGTAATTCATTCTTATTACATATATATATATATATATATATATATATATATTTATGTGAATTTTATATTTATGACATATATTTTCCTTTTAATCATTTATCTTACAGTATACAACATTTATCAATATTCCTGTAACCACCACACTTACAATAGCAGGTAAAAGAAATTTATTTTGGTTCTATAATTAAAGAAGTTCTACTACAGATTGCATTCCTTGTTGGCATTTCATTAAGTGATTTTAAATAAAGTTTTAAGTGCATAAAAATAATATTTAAACACTATAAGAAACATGTAATATTGAATTGTGATTACTGTTGTCAGAAATTTCGGTTTGCTAATAAACTACTATGTTTTTATATTACTAATATGTATGAAAAATAATTTATATATTTTCATTGCGTCAATTGGAATATGAAACGTTTGCACTTTTTCAGTATTCAGTAATAAATAAATGAAAAACCAAATTAATAGAATAATTAGATGGTTTCTACAAGGTTGTATAACACTACAGTTTTAAATAAATATAAATATAATTGTACAATTTTAATATACAATTTTTTAATATTATATAATACTTTTCTATACAATTTGAAAAAATAATTTAAACACTAAGAAAGTAATCATTTTCTTAATTTAAAAAGATATAAATGCAATTAATAAAAAAACAGAGTTTTATAATGTATTTACCGATTTTAGTAATACCGTTCGTACCTTTTGATTTTAACGTTATGCTAATTTGTTGATTAAAATGTTAATATTCGGTAATAAATAAGCACTAACACACAAAACTAATTTGGTGAAATTTTCGAAATGTAACGTTTTTCACAACGAAAATGTTATATCTTCTTACACAGTAGTCAGTTACATCTGCTTTAGGGAAATCCATCGATGGAGCTCAACTAATGTATTAACACGATAATCATACATTACTATGTACTTGTCAATATCGTTAGCACTATTGTTAACACATTGTATACCGAACGCAAAGATATTCTTTATGCTTCACTTTTTAGAAATATACTTAGATACAATGAAGTTTTTTAAATTAAAATTAGATGGTATAAAAGTTCTGTCGATTATTACATGTATAACAGATTATACAGTGTTATATTTTATTTATTACGGAAGCGTAGTGATGTATTTATATGTTTTTATAGTTTCCTTAATATTTCTATAAAAACCAAAGAGTTTTAGAGAGATTATTAAAAACAATTGAAGTTAATCAATTATACACAATATATTATAAATATGAATTGTTAGGAGCTTATTAAATAAATTCATTGACAGCAATAAGAATGCGTATATCTAAACAGGTACACAATGTGTTAAATAAAGTTACAGAAAATTTCAGTTAAAATTCGAGAAATCTGTTTTGAGCTTAATAGATGGTGTAGAGATCTTAATTTGTGGCTTCACAAGATCTACAGATCGGGTATGCCTTTGTGCTTGTTGATGAGAAGATCTGACTGCATTTTCTAATTTCGTTTTCAGTTCTGTAGACTGTGACATTAATGTTTTAAATTCCTGAAATAAAAATATACACTCAAAAATTAGTTACATATTTAATCACACTTAAAAATAATTAAAATAATTTAAGCAGTATAAAAATATCATACCTGAGGATATTTTGGTCCTATTTTATTCAACCACTGAAAACTCTGTTGATGAAGACTCAACTGATATTTAGAAGCATGTTGAAGTTGATCTCCTTCCAATAAATAATTAATTAAGATTGGCACAAGTAAAGTCAGCATCTGTATACCTAATTATTTCCAAAGAAAGGATTATATTAATTTTTGGTATTATGTATAACTACATATAACTAAATATGTACTAAACAGCATTAGTTTTTAAACATGCTAACTACTCCTTACACACCTTGTAAAAGGTCTCCTGAATTGCATGTAAAATAATCTTCGTTAAAATTGATCTTAATATCATTCCTAATTGTACCAATGCAATAATACGTGAAACTACGAAAAATTAATAAAAATTGAGTACATACGGTGAGAAAGATCAGCAAGTCCTACGAGAGCTTCAACAGTGCTGATGCATTCCAATGTAAAAGATAATTCGACATCATTTATAACTTGCTTGCTCTTATCGCTATATAAATACTCCACTAATCTGGGAGCTAATGCATGAATATAAGGTGTACTAATTGTACGTTCTGGATGTAAAAATATTGTTCTCAATGTTTGGACACATTTTAGTCTGACCTAGAAACATTGAAGGATACATATTAATTTGTAACATCATGCTAAAGTATGATATTGTATAACTTACCATTGTATTTTCTGATTGAAATGCATGTCTAAAATGATTGATGCATGGAAACTGCAGATTAGGTGCACTTACAACTTCTGGTAAAGCATGGAGAACGAAAACCGCAATACCCAATATCATTGACACTTCATCCATTTTCATCTCATCATTTCCTATTAATGTATTGATTTATAATACACTTATAAGAAATTATAATCATTCGAGAGAAATAGTTATTGATTTCATGTACCTGTTTTCGCGAGATCAATGATTTTAGCCAAAGCACTCTGCAAAAAACTTGTCCACTGATCTTGACTCCTATGATCCTTTGCATATTTATTTGTAGTAAGGTTTTTCATGCAATGCAATGCTGCATGAACTGGTATATCTGATCCCGTTTTATTACATTCATTATCCATACGTACTGCAGTTTCTTTTATTACTCCTGTTGCTAGGTACAATAATGTTGGCAAAATTGCTATAGCTCCTGAAGAGAAATATAATACAAAGTCGTATAAAATTCTTCTATGCGGTTAAACATTTCGACCATCTAACATTACAAACGGATACCTTGAGGAGAACAGAGGGTAGGAAGAGATTCCATTATATTAAGCGCAGCTGCAATGAGCTTTCCACTTTCTTCGGATGGTATGTACCCTTTTTGCGATAAAATTGCTGTTGTACCACCAGGGTTAGGGTTCAACGCTGGTATTTGACGTACTAAAAGGCACAGGCACACCTCGAGAATAGCAAATACCAATGACTTTCCCGGTATAAGCTCGCCACTTTCTTCACCTTCTCCCAATAGATCTACGTCTTGGCTTTCATTACTTTCTTCATGTGCAGGTGCAATTTCTGTAATGACATTACACACATATCCGGGATGGTTTAAATTGATCCTCGTTTGTTACCGAACAGCCTGTATATAAATTTATTGTTGCTTACCTTTCAATTTATTTTTCTTTCTTTCCGCGAGATCTTCTTGTGCAGCTTTCATTACTTGTTTTAAAACCTCCATTACTACCATTTGAATTACATAACTTTCTCTCGTCAATAGCATTCTAAAATACGGAGTATTCGAACAAATTAAAACATTCTGTTTCGTGTGTGTTTATAATGATCTTAATCAAGAGCGTACCTATGAAGAACATTGCACAGCTCAAGTGGTAAGGAGCGATCTGTAATTAACACTTTACGGGCCCATGCGGAGTCTAATAAAGTGTACAAGGCGTTCAGGCATGTTTCTATGTTCTGTGTAGATTCGGAAGATCGTGGACTACATAGGGCTTCCATACATATCCCTAAAACATCAAACAAATAAATAATATACATAATATGAATTGTGTTGTGAACTACCATTTAGACGATAATTACCAAACAATAAATGAAACCGTTCTACATTGGTATTAGTTTTCGTAGCGACATCATTGTTGTTGTTGTTATTATTATTTGCTGCGTTCGAAGTCTGCACTTCAGTATTCGTCTCCTCTAATCCAAAGCCTTTTGCATTCAACCAGAGTGTTGCAGCGTGAAGAATTGGTGCCCATGATTCTGCGTAATGGGGTCGAGCGGAATCCATTGTATCTGTTGTATAAAAAGCACCTCCATCGTGTGGTAATTGACTAGAAAACTCTAATAATACGAGAAATTTATTACTGATTTATATAGTTGTTATTAATATATAATTCCAGTAATTTTACTATTATACTATATGTTCAGTATTTAGAAGTAATTATACCTGGTGGTAAAGAAAGCAAAGCATGATCTCGCAGAGCAGCTAGCCAATACTGACTTAAACTTAACAACTCTGGTTGTACTAAACTCAATAAACTTTCAGTCTGGAATTCAAACTTCCCAAAATCTTCATCATTTCCTTCGTCAACGTGATTTATATTTTGATTAAATGTGTCTTTACTGTTTAATGCAGCACCGTCACGTATCATAGCAACGACATACACCTGAATAAGGTATTTATGTAAAAGTGGTTATGGATATCATTATTACTTACAAGAAAAACACTGTAGATCGTAAACATGATTGAAAAAATTTTGAGAGCTGTTTATATTTTACCTCCGCCCACGCTTTCAATATTGCTAATCTTTCCAATGTTAACAGACTTTCATTATAGAGTTGTGGTCGAGTTTGTCCTTCTCTTAACTTTTCCAGAGAGGATACAAGCAGTTGATGCACTCTGCGAAGATCATTTAAATCTCTAGCCACTCCACTTCCAATCCAAGCACTACAGGCTTGGCAGGCTGCAGCCGTGACATGCGATGCTGTTTCTGTTGAAAATGCAGGCCTCAATGCAGCTCCGACCTACAATAATTAATTATTAAATAGAAATAAGATACCCATTCAAATATGAATCATTTATATACTTATAAAGGTCTAATTACTTGTGCTTGGAACTGCTCGAGTAACAAATGACCAGGAAATTCTGGTTCAGGAACTTTTGCAAACTTATCTATAATCTCTTGGAGGGTTTTTAATCCTTCGAGTCGCAAAGGATCGCAATCGCTAGTCGCTGCCATGAATGCCATTCGTACCAAATCGGAAAGATGCAGTACCAAGAAGTCACCTTATTTCAGAATTAATGTAAGCATCAGAATATGTCACAAATATGATACAGTACTACATTTTTAAAGAGGTCATACTTTTTCCTTTAGACAATTGCATTTCCTTTGCTAAAGCTAGATCAAAGTGTGCTTGTTTATTGTTCACACAAGCAGTTACGATTCTTCGAACACATTGCGCTGCGAAAACTCTAGTTGGCCATCTTGGAGTGACAGTTGGTCGTTGTTTTGTAGATTCATCTGCATGAAATTCGGCTTGATCGTCATCCCCTTCTGCATCTGCGTTATCATTATCTGCAGCACTATCCTCAACATTGACCGTATTGATTTCTTCATTGCCGCATGTTTCTACGTACAATATAATATACGCATAAATCTTCTTTATTACTTATTTGTATACGCAAATAAACTCATAGGTATACCTGATGCTATAGTAAGAACATCTTTGCACAGAGATAACCATTGCGATAAATTATCCGCTGCCAATATTTGCAACATACTAGTCAACGTATCATGGATATCCTTAATTAATTTATTATCAGTTTCTGTATCCAGCATGCTGAACAGAACACCAGGAAGACCAGTTTCTGTTATTACAAGACCCTCTACCACATTAGTGTCCCGACTTTCGTTAGCCAACGTCATTGCGTGTTCGCATACTTCTTTTGCTTCGCGTTGAGCTAATTGACGAAGACAGGATATGGCGGCTTTACGTAACAGTAAGTGATTACTTGACAAGGTTCGCTGTAAAGAAAACGAAAAAGAATGTAATATTAAAACGACAGTTCTATTATATTAATATTAATACGATCATTCTTACGCATAGGGTAGGAACGAGAGAAGACAAATTAACGTGTCTCGGTGCAAACAAATGCAACTGTTGAAGGCATCCAGTAGCTTCCGCTTGTACAAGAGGATCTTGATGATCTTGCATGATAGCACAAGCGCACAAAAACGATGAACGAGCCATACAAATTGTTGACGTATTACCTGAGAATTATTAAAATTTATAAATTAATCGTTCTCTAATGTTTGTATCTATTTAACGTGCAATGAAAGTGTTTAAGTTCAATGAAGATAACGCAGCCTTCTAACCTTGTAATTCTGGTCCTATTGTTGTAATAAGTGCTGATAATACTTTTCCTATACATTGATGTACATCAATATAAGAATGAGGAACATTCAGAAGAAGAGTTAATGCTAAGGATAGTGTTGGTTCCACGTAGCCTCGAAACATTGGTCCACCAGAGTCAGCTATCAGTGCAAGAGCATGCAACGCCCATACCTGAATAGATTACGTATCATTATATCATATTATTAAAAGTGCGAGAGAACCAAAAAATGTTGAGTATAAAATTCTCGATTCGACCCAACCCAACATTTTTAGATTCTCGCACACCTGTACATATCGTAAGTGTATGAGGAAGATATATATTTAGAATCGTAATCTTACTTGCACTACAGGCGATGAATTATCTTGGGCAAGTGCAAGTAAAATACTGACACTTGTATTGAGATGTTGGCTGGATCCCATCCCTCCGACATATTTATGGAGGCATCCTAACGCTAAAGAGTGACCGGTTCTACTCGCAACATCGCGAGCAGATTTCAAACGATCAAAACTCGTTTGCGCTAATTCCGCTGTAAATTTAGGATCCGAGATAACTTGAGCCATTCTTCCGACAGCTTCACCCGCTGCCCATCTCAATATTGAATTACTGCTTACTAAAGCACTCTGCAAACATGTACAGTATTTATACAGACTATTCGGACGCAATTAATAATTGAAAATCAATACGCACTAAATGAAGTCTTACAATTATAAGATTAGTGGCAGACTTTTTTACATCTTCTTGACCGAATCCAGTTTTTGCTTCATTGAGGCCCTTTAATCCACTTAACACAGCTGTAAAAACATTCATCTGTATAGCTTCTTGTCTACCGGTTTTTGTATGCTTTATGCATTCGCTGAAGTGATCTAGCATCTGTAATCTATGCTTGTTTGCCACACGTGGGAAAATTTGTCCAAATAAGGACACAGACAGGTCAATAACAGCTACTCCCAAAGGTAGAGGACCAGGTATTATTTCACCCTGTAGACAACATTATTCAAATTAAATGTTATAACACGATAAAGCTGTAACAAAATGTTAAGATATTTACTTGTGGTACTGGTCTGTAAAGACAACATGGGTTGTGTTCCAATGCTCCAGATCCTGCAGCACTATTTGGTTGAAGCTGAAACAAATGTAAAATATAAGAAAAAGTATTGTCTTGTAAGATAAATATTGTGATAGTTTCATAACAATATATGTATATATATTTATAAAGAGTAGTATATTGATATATTAAACGCATGTAAAAATATAATTATATGATGTATAAAACATAAATGAAAGACATAACATAATAAATACATAACACGTTCAAAATTGTGTCGTGACTCATACATTAAAGGTAGAATGTGTTCAAGTGAAATAAAGCTACATGATCATAACATATGTCGACGGTAGTGAGGGTTTTAAGAAATTAAAAAAGAAATTGAATGGGATAATTTCTACATATATTAATACCTGGTACACAAGTATATTCATAGATCAGTGTAAAATTTAAAAAAAACATAAAAGAGACAGAAAGAGAGAGAGAATATAGATGAGTGGCAATGCTATTACAGACTAATGAAAGGCTTCATAGAACATTACTCACATGTTCCAAATCCGCCCTTCTGTTAGGTTCCATCTAGACACGATCATAAATGATATACATTAATGACAAAAAGCTTAAAATATGTCACGTTGACATACCCTCTTTCTATTACGCCTGCCTTAATTACTTAATTACATTCTTTTTGTTAGGAAATACCAATAATGTAAAGTTAGTACACTGATGTTGAATGATTTAATTTTATCAATGAAGAAACTATTACATTACACTTTGAAACACTTACTTGGTCTTCTATTGTACGGTGATCAGTTTCCTGTAACCATGTGCCAAGAATTACAGAATCGTTAGCATGACAAACAGCACGTAACAATGAAGTTGTTGTGTTTCCAGGGTTTTCAGTCAATGTAAATTCCGATACCAACATTCTCAAAAGGTGCGTGTAAGAACCTATTCAATTTATTACATGTTGATATCGTAGTATGCGAACATTAAGATAAACAATTTTTAATTTAATGTATTTCTGTATTTACCTTCAAAAGTTTGTGGTGGTAATAATAATAACGTTTCATATAAACGTAAACGAACCATAGCAGCTGGAGCTTTCAATTGTTGCCCATAATTTTTTAATACAGGTGACAAGCTAAAATTTAACATTTCAGTATAAAGTTATTTTAGAAATATTTACTATGAATACATAAAACAGCAGTTAACGCACTTTGTTAACATTGCCAATGCAGATTCGATGGGTGTCAGAAGACGTCTTGTAATATCATCATTTAGAAGTTCTGGACAATGCAATAGGAAACTGTGCATCGCCGATAAAGCACCAGCTCTGCCTTCTAATGTCACTTGCCAAGTAAATGCATCACCCCTAGCTTTTTCACTTTCAAGTTCTTTATTGGAACGGGGGAAAGAGTTTCTCCATAGTAACAGCATTCTAGGCAATAGGCCTTTCACTACTGCTGTACCTGTGCAGTTAAAATTATGATTTCAAGAGTGATAAAGCATTCTATATTTATAAGTACACAATGTAGAAATTTTAAATCACTATTTACTAGAGGTGTACGAGAACCAGAAACTGTTCATATAGTGATGAAATACACGTGTATTTCATTTACACGTTAAATCCCGAAATTTTCGAGAACTCGACCGATACCCGACATTTTCAGCATCTCGCACATCTCTACTATTTACCAAGGGTCATTATAGCTCCAATGAGAAGCCATCCAGCATGTGTCCTATTTAGCGATAAACGACTGTTTTGACTTGCACTCCTCAAAAGCTCTTCAGCGGTATTGAAAATGATCTGCATATGAGTAAATCAAGTAAATTTGATAATAATAACATAGTATATGTATTTATTATATAGTTATTTTACGGTTCAATGTAATGTATTTACTTTTCCTTTTGTATGAGGAACTCCGAGTGGTGATAAACGAACACTACCAAGAACTGCAGCCAGAGCACTGCTGTAACCAGCTATTGCCTCTGGTGAGCTGCGCATATTTTCGATTCCTTCAACACAGCGATCAATCAAAGGTGTTATTTGACTTGGAACGGCCACGCAAATACAGCGCAGACACCAAGAGGCTGCGAGTCTTGCTGCTTGACACGGATGAACCAGAACAGTCATAATCGTGTCAATTAAATCTAAAATATTTTATGAAGTATTAGTATTAAGAATTTAGTACGTCATGAAAAAATATGTACAAGTAAAATACATACTCAATGATTGATCAGACAACAAATTACAAGCTGTTGTACCTAATCCCAAGATTAAGTTACCCATTTCTTGTAATGCGCAGACTAACAAGTGTTGACTAAACAATGTTTCCTGATTGCAGTCTTTAGCATTTTCTGGACTAAAATCTATAAATTACAACAAACATGTTAATAAATATAATTTAAGAAGATATAGACGCAATAAGTATGAGATCAACTTTACCAATGGAATTCATTTGCTTTAAAATAATGTGTGCTATTTCCTTGCAAGCAGCAGCTTGGGCTCCTTCACCTAATAATTTCCCAATAGTACCGTGTAATATGAAATTGACACATTTTCTGGAGTACACAGCATCGACATGTGAACTAGCGGCTTTCGGGTTAGTCACAAGATCAAGAACATGCGCAACTAATGCACCGACATTACGTTCAAGCCATGATCCTCCCAACATTTGCACAAATACCACGTATGCCTAATGTTTTGAAGAAAAAGGCAAATTATTAAAAATATAAATTAACATAATTTTTGTATTTATATATGTACTTACATGCGTGACTCCAACTCGGACTTCTCTGTTAATACTAGAATTTCCTTTAATTATTTCCCCAGTGCCTTTTAAAAAACCTACTCCTCCCCTTAAAAAACCAGCCATTAAAATATTCAATACCTCATCAAGGGAAATTTGTTTATAGTTTTTGTTTTGCGCCACTAAACAGAAACAACAATTACTGTAAATATTTTTTGGTGAGATTTAATATTAGGTTGGTGCAAATGAAATGTCCGATTTTATATACATTTTGTATACATAAATTTATAAAATCTGCTGTTTAATAACGAACCTGTAGATTGTAATAGTATTTTTTGATTGAAACGTTTTATAATATTTGCATACTAAAATCGGGCATTTTATATGCAACAACCTAATAAGTTAAAATATGATTGTTGAACATACCTGAAGGATTTTTCCCCTTTGGAGTTGAAATTTGAGTCATTGCTACTAAACTACCTAACAGTTTTGCAACAGCACATCTCACTTCATAATTTGAGCCTTCGAATGCTCGGAAACAGAGAGTAGCAACACTCTCTATTTCCGTGGTGTATAAAAACGGAGCATGATTTAACATTTCCAACAAACACTGTAAATATGATTTATATTTAAAATTATTATTATTCATGCTTACTATATACAATATAGAATTAAAGATGACAGAAATATGGTACCTTTGCAGCAGCACATCTTACAGCCATTACTCTGTCTGTAAGATAATGTCTAGAGACCTTATATATTTCTTTATGAACATTTGTAATTGCAGATCCCATGCCAGCACAAACCTATTAAATTTGTATGAAATGTAGAAATAATGTGGTATTTTATAGAATCAAGATTTTACCTTTTCAAGAGTATGCATGATTTCTATTCGTGTTTGTGACTCCGCAGAGCGTAAAGATTTTATAAGAATTTGAACAGTCTCTTCGTATGATCTACCCATCATTCTTCCTAATTTTTCATACATACATCCTACACAGCATATAGCAGCTCTGCAAGTAATTAAAAGTTCCATATATGTATCTTATATTTTGAAAATGCTATTGAACAAGAAGTAAATTGCTTACAATCTTGTTGGGAGAAAACTTGGAGAATCATCTTTATTTCTGAGAATATCATTGCATTTATTGACAGTATCAAAAAGCAGAAATGTATCACCAACGCTGAATAGCGTGGCAAGACATCTTGCGATAAGTCTACGCGTAGGGGGACCAGGAGTACCCTGCATATGTTTAGTTAACTGTTCCACTAGTTTCTGTTGACATCCTTTAATGTCACTCTGAAAATGCAAAATTATTTATAGATGGCCTTATTTGCAACAAGTTTTCAGCGATGGCCAATCATACTGCCAAGTAAATTTTAGCTATTTTTGGCAATATATTAAAAAAGAAAGGATAAATATGGATTTTTGTACGCTTGAACAATGAGTTTGTTAAAAAATATCTTTAAAAAATAACAATACCTTTTGTGCAGCTATTAAAACCTTATCTAAAAAACGCAACCATTCGAATATAAAAACTGGTCGTTTGGCCTCTGGGATTTGATTAAGGGCATCCTCATTGAGGGTCAAGCTATGACTCAACTCCATCATCATTTCAATAAATTAAATATTAGTCCAGTTTTATCTTTTTTACAGTTGCTCTGTAACAAAATTGTTATTGTATAGATCTTTAATTTGTCACTGGCAATCAAATGTAATCTGATAAAATAATCTATAATTTGTAGACAAAGTATAAATTTAAATTCTCGGAATAAATTGTCAAGCTGATACATACAAACTTTTTTATTTGCATCTGCAAATTTATTAGCTCGAACTATGTATAAAATAATTATGAAATTTAAGAAGAATCGAGAGTAAATACCAGATTCACGTTACTATCCGCAAATTACGAATATGTGGCAAGTAACATCATTTCTTGTCCTTTCTATGGGATCCATACGAAATCATATCATCTCACCAAAACTATATAAATATTTGCACTTATTTACGTTCCACGTTACAAAGTTAAACAATACAAAACGAATGACTTTATAAACGGTCTGCCATTCTTTTCTAATAATCTTTGGTGGTTCCAAGTAATTAGAATAACGATCTGCTTTTTCCATATAATTGACAAATCTTATCATTTGAGTTAGGTTAGGATACATCAGCAATCATCTGATTCAGATGAGAACCATTGACAATCAATTACTAAGACTACCGGCTCGCAGTGATTTTATTGGACCTGTGATATCTTTATTATACACACTTTATGGACCACATTCATTCTTTGGCAAGCATGAATATAATACGCGCCAAAATTTAAACGATGCGATATACTTTTCTTTTTCACAAAGTAAGCGCATAATTAAATGAAATAATCTAATATATAAAAATTCATAAATAATTCTATTTATGTCACATACATTTATGTATGTATTTTTCTTGTAAAAAATCCATAATTGAATTTAAGATGTTAAGTTTATAACGAAGAACCTCCTATTTTATGCGTATAGATATAAAAGTTCTTTTATTTTAGAATGAATGGACCAATATTGTAGTCATGAAACATGTATAGGATACAAATACATTTTTTGTCGATATGCATCGTAAACTAAGGACATTATTAATCATATTTATACGATCGTTAGCATCTTAAACATTACTCGGTTAGCGTTGTTTTGAACGTACACATTTTTTCAAATCTATGCAAATATAAGACTAACAAAAAAATTTGTTTTCTGCTAGAAATTATCACTTAGAATCTTATCTGTCTTGCTACTTACACTGTTACTATACGAAATATAACTTTATTTACAGTATTGAACAATACGGAGTATTTAAAACCACCTAACTAAAAATATTCAACTATATCCAGCAATTTATTAAATCAAGTTTGCGTTATACGTCTTCCGTGAATATTATTCGTCTATCCATATTTTATTAAAGAAAACATATATAACCTAAGGTCGTAATTATTAATAAATATGTCGATGATCAACTTATTAATATCTATAAATATACATATACAAGTATCTCGTTTTCAACAGTGTTGTGTAATTTATATAATAGTAATTTAGAAACATTGGACTAAATCAACCTCGAGCTTAGCACATCATTTATTACGCACAAAAATATAATTTTTACGTCGTCTCGTCGTATTGCATTGGTAGGAAGTTGTATACGCGTGATGGTTCAGGACAAGTTGCACAAAAAGCAGAACCGAGTAGGACGTCACAAAGTTCTTTTATTATCTCTGACTCCCCGCTTTAATGAAACGACGGCAATAGTCATTTATCTGACTACCCGTGACATTTCTCCTTGATGTTTCGATTTTTAACTGTACCGTGTTATAATTTAAGGGAAGTCGGACTTTAATTTTGCCGAAAAATTTCGAATTTCGTCTTCCTATTCTCAGGTTCAATTTAAGACCAAGAAGAAAATTAGATGAAAACAGAGTTACGAAAGCTGAAGAGGCAATCCAAGAGATTGAAAGTACCGGCAAAAAGTCACAGCAGTAAAAAAAACGAAGCTAGAAGTTGTTTATGAACATCAAGAGGATTCTGAAAAGCCCTGATATAATGCAGGAATGTATTACCTCTGTGCTAAAACAAATATTTGCAGAGCCGACATGTTCTTTCCTAAACTTTGAATTAATTTCAAAGTTTAGAAAAATAATATAATATATTTTTACTTATTTGATGATGTTGCTAATAGCCTAGCAGTTGATACAACATATAAAGCTATAATATTGATAAAACATATAAAAGAAAAAAACATGCTACGGTGTGGTTGTTCTTTAGAATTATTCCTGTGTCACGATTTACTTTTTCCTTAGGATAAGTAACCGGTCAGTGACGCGTGGAATTACGATAGTCTAGATTATTCAATTTTTTGATGCAGAATGGACAAGAATGGAAAAGAAAATAATTTTGTACACGATATTTGATTCCAGTTTTCATAATCTGACAAAACTAAAATCGATTGTGGCTTAATCAATATTTATAATTTATGGACAGATTACTGAAATAATTAGAGATGCACGCATTGGAAGCGTCTGGCGATTGTATTAAGTATGCATGAGTTTCTTTTGTGCTGTCGTTAATTTACGCTATTCCTGTCATTAACTAGGCTATGATTTTGAAAAATTAATTTCCGGCGTTACCTCATACTGACGATTTACCGTACAAAAAAAATCAAGATTGCGGAACAAAATAACCATTCTGACGATTCAAGGAGCATGTCGTCTGCTTATTAATGACGTTCGATCTGTTAACTGTTTTTCTCTTCAATACGATTATTGTGAAAAAGTTGTGATGCAACCAGTGTAAAGAAAAGCATACGTTACGACATTCTCCAAAAACGGGTAAATATACGTCGTCAATATGGCTTTCGAGATCAATGATCAATCATCGAACGTTGACTACTACCTAATTCTTTCACACTTCTTTAATTTTAAACAATTTGTAACTGTGAATAAGTATATTGCACCATTTATGTATAAACGTTTCGTTAACGTAAACGTCTCGTTAAAAAATAGAGACGATAAAAGAACATTTCTATTTGTACGAATATTGCTACATATTATAAGGTTAAATATAAAGCTCTACAGATTTCATTGAAAATAATTAAATGCTTACACGTGACAGGGTGATGTCACAAGTACAGATAAGAACCGCAGAGGAGCTCTGCTAATGCAATTGCGGTTAAACTTCTCCTTCGTGTTAATTAAACGAAAGGAAGGACACATTTGCCGGATAATTTTACTTACACGTATTGAAAACCTTGTTGTTTTTCGGTAACCTATTTAAAATTTTATTAGCCAATTTTTAAGGTGCATTCTGCACCATCGGATATACATAAGTAGATACGTATACATATTTTTTTCAGCGCAATAAACTAGGTCCAACAGGACAAATATAATAAATGAAAATTGGTTATAAAATTGAAGACCCTGTACAAGGTACTTACTATGGGAAAAGCAAATAAATAGCAATAAATAACCATCGGTCAACTGCCACGTTTTGCGTCATTGCGAGTCGAACCTTTGGAAATTGTTTGAATGAATCCAGATGACTCGTGTAGTAAGCACTGACAGCCAACGTTTCAAACAAAATTGCTTCGACCGAATTGGTTGGAAATTGTTCTTATACGTTCTCGTATAATTGTTCTTATACGTTCTCGTATTTGTTCGCTGCCGTTGTGTCTCCATTTGTAAAATCGATATTCCTCATGCTTCGCGTGCATTAAACTAATCAATGAAAACATCGATTTTTTCTTTTTTTTTACACCTATTCAAGCATAAATGTTAAAAGTATAAACACATCGATTACCTATTCATCGCGTAACGTTACAATAAACAGCGTTTTGTCTGAATCGATTCGGGCCGTATGATACTTGAACTGACAAAACGCTGTTCGGAAATGATTTAAATCTTCTTTCCTGAACAACTGTAGCACGGTCGAACCGGTAGATTATCGTTCGGAAACCTGCTTTTGACGCGTGGAATGCTATCCAGTTCTTGGCCCGAACGATAGCACTCGTTTAACAATAAAAAACGTAGCCCGGGGTCCGAGACGCGCAACATATCCCGTGAGGGATCGCCGAGGATCACTCCTGCGATGCAGAATGACTTTTGATTATGGAAATCGTACTTCCCGGTACATATTTTATATCTAATTAATTTCGAAACGAGAGGAAGCGTAACGCGAGCAATCAACGCGTGTTTCTGGTGTGCGCGGCGTAGAATTATCCATGAATAATGAAATAATTTAAATTTTTCTGGAGTATCAAATGAAAAAAAAACGGATTGCAAATCCGTTTGCAAGGGAATTGATTCCCACAATAAATTTTTCTCGCCTATCCGAGAAAGAAACTATAATTGTATACGGTACAAGGAAATTGAATTGTTGTAAACCTTTTTCTCTATTACTAGAAGAAGAAAATCATTCTAAACAATAGAAGAAAATTGATTCCTATAGTTAAACTCTAACTTTTTTGTAGTATATATATATATGTATACATATGCAACTTGTATGAAATTCTAAATAAGGATTATTTTATAATTTATGTATTAATAATTGACGTGGGATTTGAAAGAATGTAAAAGGAGATATTAAAGAAGTATATGTAGAGTGATTTATTATCATTGCGAGCAATTAACCGAGGAACGTTTATGCAAATTCAAATTCTTATTGTCTAGTTTTCGAAAGCGATAGTTAAACAGTTATGATCACTCTTTTATTGCAATTCCCGTATTTGGATACGCTGTGGATTCATTAAATCTGCGGTTCGTTCATCATTTGTTAGAGTTCGAAGTAATAAAAACTGTAAGCATCGAATGAGAAATAAGATTGATACACAGTGTATTCATTTGGAGAAGGTTAAATGTCTGATTTTTTTTCCATTTAATTGCATACATCTTCTAATTTTTTTATGCTGCGCTTCTTCAATGTATGAGAATTGCTCGTCCGTAGTGTTTACCATCGTTTTTATCCGAAGCCGACGTTTTTGTTTCGATGTGCGTTGAACGTGTTGTTGTTTTTCGGTAAATCTATTATGAAAAGGGAGAAAGGAAAAGCAATAAAATTCCATTTCTCAATACGCAGAATACACAGTTTATAAATTTTAGTCATATGTAAATTAGTAAAATGTGAACAGGGTAAGATCGAAGAGTGTTCAATGGTGTCTCCGTGTCATTTTTTGCACAAAACAGTTTTATCATTTATGATATGCATTTATTAATCGTGATTTCTACAATCATCCCTCGCATAACATCCAAATCAATAAGATCATTCGTTCTTTGTAAATGCAATTACTTTGTAAATTTTTCAATCGATATCTTTTCATTCTAGATATAGTTTTATAAAAGCGATACTAACGTGGTAATTAGATAAACGCAGTAGATGAGTCAATGAAAGAAAGTAAATATAAAACTCTACGCTAAAAATAATTAAATTTCGAAAAGTGATAGGAAGGCAATGATTTCGCAAGCACAGATAAAACCGCAGAGGAGCTATGCTAATGCAATTATGATTACACTTGTTCGCTTATCAAACGGAAGCAAGGATCGACCTCGAAGAAAACCACAAGATGAGCTCACGGACCTATCTCGAATCGATCATATCCCAAAATGTTCACGCTGCGCCGCTGCGCTGACTCAACAATTAATTTCCTGTCGTACATGCTTCATATCCATTTTTTAATTTATTATTGCTGTTGCATCGAGAAAAAAAATTGAAGGACAATTTCTTACGTTACGTCCCCATTTTGGCAAATGGCGAAGGTAAATATATTTTCGATTTTTACTGGACTTTAATAAACATTCTTTGATTATTTTGATCTATCTGCTGCTTCAAATTGCATTTACTCGTTGTTGTCGTAACTACTTGATAAAAGTTACATCAGCTCTGATTGTTAAAATATAATTTAGAGAACACAAAACAACACATTGTTATGGGAAATACGGTTCTGTTACAGAAAGAATTGTATTGATTGTTCTGTAACAGAAGGATCGGAAATGCACAGTGATCGGAATATATTCGGACGCTCTTTACAAACCGAATAACTTGATTTGTTTAAGGAGTTAAAAGGATTAATTTAAGAATCCTTGGATTTATTAGAATTGTAGGAGAAAACTCGTGAAAATCTGTTTTCTCTAGGAATCCGACGAATTGGAATTTTTTTTCAAAATTTCTGTTCGTCGAGCCGATGCTCGTCGCGGTGTCGCATCGCGTCATGCACTATCGGAAGTCTGTAGTCAAAGAGAGAAGAAATGTGTTGGACGTTGTCTCTCTGCTGGCTTGCGTATGGGGGGTTGTGGTCAGGAGCTGGTATAAAGCAGAGTGAACACACGACTCAGGCTCACTAATAACAAGATTAAGAGGGAGAGAGTGTGTAGTTAGCGAGCGATATATACAGTAGTGTGCGTTCGAAAATTTGCAATTTCTGAAGAATCGTTGCGCTGGTCCCGACGGCATCGTTCACATCCGCGATATATGTATGTATAGAGTCAAGAGACACTCAACCGCGAGAACATGATGACAGTGTGAAAAGTGTTGTTGACCGCTGGAGGACTACTATCGAAGGATCCATTCAAGTGCTTCCACTTCAGCGAACAAAAACTACGATAAGCAGCCATAATTTCTCGGTAAGCCCCTTATGCCATCTTAGCCTCAAGCTCTCGGCGGTATCGTTTTAACATGTTTTTAAGAGTCATATTCGGAACTCCAACTTTGCACCTGCTACAAGTGGTCCAGTTTCTAGTGTTGAGATTATTGTTTTTAGAGTGTATCTAAAAGACAAGTGTGTTAGAAAATTTACTTGTTAGCTTTTCTATTTTATCGGAGCGACGAGAAGGCATTTCGAAAAATACTATAATTATTTATGAAACTCGCCCGTACATTCTTCTAGTAGTCTATTAGATTTAGTGTAATATCTATTCGAAGGAATTTTGTTTCTAAAGAATAAAGTTTGGTCGCATAAAACTTATATTCCTCGTTTTCAAAGTAATATTTATTTAATTTCACCAGTAATTATAGACACTTCAGAAATTTAATTAGTAAACGTTCGGAGCTATTTCTACCTGGAGATATACTTGCTCTTTTTTTCCAAAAAGTTTCTTTTTTGGTGGCCTCGACGCAAGCGTGAGTTTGCAGGGGTAGCAGAATGATCCGTGAAAAATTTGAACATTCTCGCACCAATGCTATTAAGTCTGCCAGAAATTTTCTTCGTTAGTCGTGCCGGCTTATGGACACGCGTGTCTACACACTGCGTCACACACTTTCTTTTTCTTTATGGTCCGATATCAGTGCGGGTAATAAATAATGAAAAGATCGTTCGTTTGGCACGCGTAACTTTATTTATCGCTTGCGTGGAAAACGTGTCGTTTCATCACAATTCGAGCGAGTTTGAGTGCACGTTTCGTTAGGCAAGAATTCAACAACTTGAAGCGTGTCACGTCTGTTTCATCGATGGCAAATTATTCACAATAAACAAAACGGCGAACATATTCAAACTGTGCGGATATATGTACACATACGGATGTATTACATTATTGTTGTCCGATACATTGATTCAATGTGTAATTAATATTTAGCTTCTCAAGTATTCAATAAATGTTGTTCGATTTTTTTTTTTAATCGGTGGTTTCGATATTCATCGTTCGAATGTGAATTCGAAATTTTCATTTACAATGGAGTAGAAGATCAGTAAATTCTAAGTACCTTTTGCAAATGTGTTCGATTGGAACTGCACACGATAAATAATTTGCTGTTATGGTTTTTCGGTCGAGTTCGATCGCGTGAACGTTTCCCGGCGCGCGGCGCGGCATCAAGTCTGCTTATCCATGCGTTGAAGTCTCCGGGCAAAACGGTGCGTGACTCTTCGATACTCTACATCTCGACTATTTCATTTTTCAACAGGCTATTAGCGCGTGCCTATTTTTTCAATTTTCTTGCAACGTGACAGCCTCGGGTATCTTACACGGCAGTAATTGCACTAAAATACCATAATTCAAATAGCAAAAATAGAATTTAATAAAAGTGATTTATAAACGCACAGAGTCACCCACTAATTGAAAGTTCAATCACTCTTGTCGATCTTCTCTAACTAATAGCTGTTTTTAAATCTGATCAAAGGACAATAGAATTCCTTTTGGATGAAGGGGAATCGCAACGCCCTGGCTGTCGCATTTAAAATTTCTAAAAACTATTATGGAATGTCCTTCGGAAGAATGTTCGACTTATTTTTAACGATCATTTAATATAAAGTGGATCGGAAAAATATTCGGCTACCCTGGGTATTCAAAATACAAACCATTAGAAACTGATCTCGATTTACCTTTTATCAGCAAATTCTAAATTTATATGTGGAATTTGTTTAACGCTTAAAGTGTCGGAATACTGTGCGACCAACTTTATCATTGTCGTCTCGAGTCAATGACGCTGTTTTTCTTCGGCCGAATAATTTCTGTCACACTTTTGCCCGCGAAAAACGTTGTTGAATTCCATGACCGCCGAAACTCGTTTCTCGTATCTTGTTTCTCCGGTGAATGATTATCCACTAAATTTTCCACTGTGCTGTGAATTTCCATCGAGAGCGTGGCATTCGCGACCAAGCACGCCCATATTCGTATGTCCTTTAATTGATCTAAATGAGTGGCACGGATCATCGGTACGATGCAGATAAATAATTCATGCGCGCGATAAAGGTTCAGAAGTTGCACCCAAGCACTGTTTCGTTGCGCTGGTTCTGCAACACCGGGGCCGCCATTAACATTGTAAATTTCCTCGCTACACGTCTGTGACGAAGATCTACATTAGCGCAAGACGTAAATGCATCTTCCTGCCCTGACTCATGCCGCGCCACTAGAACAGGGAAAATCGAAAAAATGGAGCGTAAGATTCTGAAAGTGGGTTCGCGGATCGCAGAAAAATGTACCCGAACCGGGGCCAGAAGCAATTCGCTTCGATTGCTATGCAAATGCGCCGGTTAACCGCCAATAACTTCGGCAAACTAGCGCCCACCTTTCAATCCTTACGAGCTAGACGCCAGCCAAATGCAAATTAAAATCGCAAGTTTGAGCGACGTTTGTACAACGCGACATCTTAGCAATCTAAGGGAACAAAAGGTATTTTGTAATTACGACACAGAAATGCTAATTTTCAAGGATTCTGCCGGTGTTTCCGCCAAAACAAAACCATAATATATTTTTTGAATTACTGAATATTTATAAGTAAAATTAACATTGTAAGATTGAGCGACGTACAATGCGACATCTCGGCAATCTAATATAACAAAAGGAATATTTTAATTGCATCACGGAAGTGCTAATCTTCAGAAGTTCTGTTAGCGTTTCTACCAAAACAAAATATTATTCAAAATTATATCAAGATAATAGTCAGTTTTATGTTGGTTATACATATACATATGTATATGCGCAAAATTGTCGAACATTTATTCATAAAATAACGAAAGGTTAATATTAATTAGTTTTCGTAAGCATACAATCAAATTCGGAATAAAAATTTCTATTCGTACTATGAATTTTTCAAATACTCGAGTTACTTGTGAATAAGAATTCGGATTAAAAAATTAATTGGTTCTTCCGTGACTCAATCGCGTTTTCGTTAGGTAAGCAACTATATTAAAAACCTAATCGTTCTATTATGTCACGCGCATTAAAGTAATTGGTTCACTGTTATGATTTATTACCGAAGGTGAAACATTTGTTAACAAGCTTTTTGCCGATGATCATTTATAAAAAAAGATGTAAAGCAGTTGTAATTTGTTGTTGTTCTTAGTGGTCTGTCTGTAGAACTCGAGTTAATTAGTATCTTTGAGGTATCTTTAATTGTTACTAAAATGGCAGTTCTCTCAACCATTATTTCGCTGTCTTGTCTCAAGCAAGGAGGTCATTCCCCTGTTACATCTTCCTGGTATTCCCAAATTGATATAATCATTTTCCAAAACCTGTTCACCTACAGTTTCTGTAAATACTGCAACACGAAATTTACATCCTGCTTCTGAAAATCGACACTTTTACGGAATTCCGTGCACTCGGAAACAATCGAGCACCTGATGGACGACGTCAGAGTTTGCGAACAAAAGAGTTTTGCAGTTAACCTTTCTCGAATTATGTCTGACACCGTGTGTTTGCACATTTTTTTCGATCGTGCTATTCACTCGGCGCGAGCAAACACGAGCCTTTTTGTCTCCTATGAGAGACGCGTATTCAAACATATCCTACAGCCGTAAAGCTGCAAACAGAAACTGTTAGGGGTGTTCTAATGACTTGGCAAAAGGAGCGATCGCAATCAATGGAACGTAAAGTTTACCGCGAGTTCATTGACCGGGACCCACGAAAAGTTGTTGGATTCCTTGTCAATTGTCAGTCAAGCCAACTCGTCGGGTGCGAAATAAAATGAAAACTATTAAAATTAATATAATAAGATTTATTGTGTAAGAAACTACAGACCGGTCATTCTTATTTATTCGGTTGTTAGTTGGGTTATCTTAATCGATCTTTGGACAGAATATATTGTCAATGCGTTATCCTGTGCAATCAGTGACGTCACAATTAATTAAAATGTATTACGAAGTAGCTGCGAAGAACCAGCGGCGTTTTACAAAGTTTTACAGCTTCGCGTGCTATTTGCAATGGAAATGAGAAATACGATGATACACTGTGTAGAAACAAAATTCTAAAATACAAATATCTGGTTTCGAATAAGACTGACTAATCTGCCTGCCCACTACTGATTCTTTCTACTTGCAATGAACTCTGGCAGAGACACATCGTTACATAATTTGTATTGATTTTGCTATTAAAAGATACATTGTATATCAAACATAATCTCTCATAATCATTTTTAGCGAGAATTATCGTTGCCGTTGCTTTATTTATCTTTGGTTTTAATAGTTAATTGCCATTATTTTCAGCGTTAATAAGCTAATGTTCAATAACATCGATAATTCAACTATTTTTTTTTTAAATTAAAAAAAAAGAAAGATTTATTCGAAATGATTTCCACAAACGCTTTCTGAATCTTTGAATCTTAAAAGCTCTAGTGTCGAATTGAAAAAAACAAACGAACACTTCCTATATGGCTTTTTGTTCGAGGTTAATGGAGGAGATAAAGCAGAGAAGACTGTCAAAAATATTTGCACTGTGGGCTGAATGGTCATTCTTAAAACGAGGAAACCATCTTCCAGCTATTCTTATACTACCTACATTGTTTGCTCCAACTTCTCGGTAAAAGAGAATGTCGGAAATGTTCGACTGTACGGGGAAAAAGAGCCAAAATTTTTAATAATATAAATATATAACAAGCGTTAGTTTCCGAGATAATAAAGCTGAAATTAACGATAATTGAACGAGATATAATGCACCAACTGTTTCCCCGCTCCATAATGTTTTCAAGTAGCTACAAATTAAAAGCAATCCGACTGACGTTGATGTGTACTTCTGTTGCAGGACCTTACGTTCAAGGAGACAAAAAGAGAGAATCGTCAGCAAGTCAAACAAATCAGGTCACAACCATGAAATTCACGATCCCGCTGCAGCAGTTCAAGAGTGAGTAAACACCTGCTCGTGTGAACGATCGGTATTGCGAACGGACATTGTCGTGAATGCTTGCGATTTGTGCGTTTTACGCGCGACAATAGGGTGGACCTTATAGCTATATTTGAGGAAGATTATTTTGCAAGGTTCTTTTAGCTTCCCAGAATTGTGAATTTTCAAATTTTCAAATTGCAAAGTTGATGCACGTCGGGTTCTCACGATCTAATCGGCCCCAAATTTTCCCCAGATCATTTTCTCAACACTTGTCTAAATTTTAGGGGATTAGACTAAAAAAATTTTTTGATAAAAATATTAAAGTCCACACTACGCGACAACTTAATTCTACAGAATTGCTGGACAACATCTGCGATCGCCAGGCGCGCATACAGCACACAGTTTCGATAAACTTTGACTCGCGCCATGCTGTTCTGCGAATGAAAGGAAAATCCATGTCAGTGCACCATTTTTCATTAGAATAGCCGATTTGTTTTATTCTTGGACAGCAGACGTTTTCAACAAGTTTAAAGCGAACAATGAATTCCTGTTTGGTTCCCGCGAATTGCAATTGATCGAAACAATTTTAATCAACGAGATAAAGTTCTCCTGACTATTATGAAACTATCCGTGAAAATGAGAACGTGTATGTATAAAAATCTACAGCCTATTTATAATAAATTTTAAAAAGTCGATTTAACCAAGTTCGTTATTGATTTTACCCATATATTTAACAAACTCAATTGAATTCTGTCGTGCTGAAAAATTGGATTATTAGAAGCAAAAAAGGTCTGGGTTTGGTCGGCATCATTAAAATTAAATTGCCTGTGACATGTAAAGACTAAGAAGGTTACTTTAGATTCTCGGAGATTTGGGCCAAACCCATACCTGGTCGTACCTTGATAGAATAAAAGGAGAGAAGGGGAAGGGTTGTTTGGTGAGTTATCTTGGCTATTCCTAGCAACCTCGACAAACCGGAACGGGGTGGTTCGCCATGCAGAAACGACTTCAAGCTATGGGTCGCCTCTTTCTTACACGATATTTAAATAAAATCATATTTTTTATCGAGCTGTAATGGTTCCCACGTAAATTCACGTCGATTCAGAAGATAAAGCAACGATGGTGACACAGTTGACACATTAGCATCGCGTGCTTGAAAAGTCTCTGGAAAGTACATAATGCTACGATCTCGGTATTGCCCGCGTCACGTCGTCGCGTCGTTCCTACGTAATTTCCGAAGAAGCATAATTAATTTTGTGACTCCGAGGATGTCCCTCTAAGAAATCAAGGTGTGATCTCCCGATGAGTTAAGCCGACACGGACGCATTAGCAGGCAAAAATGTAACGTCAATCGGTCTGACAAGTTGTTTGGGATGTCGAATCGTCTACAGTTACGAGAAACTTTTTATACAAAATAATTACAGTTGACCGTTTTCCTGCCGGCGTACTTGAGAATTTGAATTACAAAACTATACATGTAAATCGAGCCCTAAAGAAAAAATTCATATCGAATGCAGTCGCGAAGAAAAACAAAAGCGAGGAGAGAAACGCGCATTACGTCTATTACTATAACCGAGTCGGATATGTTGCTGACGATCATTGTCCATCAAGCGCACCTGTTTTGCCACTTTTTCCGAGAACATTGCCTACAACGAAAATTAGTCATTTGATCTCGATGAACGACTCGTCGTTCGTAATTGCCCGTGTCCTTCATTTTATCGAAATTTATTCCTTTACATGAAAATTCTCTTCGGCGACGTGTCTTCGTTACTTCTATTTAAAAATCAATCAACTCGAGATAACCTGTAATTCTATCAACGCATTTTTCTAGAGTGTTCAGAGTCAGCTGGAAGCATTCGAAAACTTTCCATGTACTCATACAGTTCGTACTTTAAATTATAAATATAGGATGATTACAAATCATTTCGAGACGTTAATAAATTTATTTAAGATTTACTTTCAATTTAAATACAACTACTATCCAAAAAAGCGGAAACACGTTATACATATTATGTACACACAGACTTTTTTAGGAATTAGTTATTTACTGTAGAGTTCCTGTCAATACAGTTATTTTAAATAGCGGAACGTAAGCGTGACATATAAATGTTTTTATAAATTAGTTATTTATTGGATTGGTTTCAGTCTACATACTAACATCCACAAAAAAAATATAAAAAAAGGAAAAAACAGCAATAAATTCGTAAGTATGCAGATTGTCTCGTGGTTATTTATTCAAGAATGATTTCCCATTTAAATACTACTCCAGAAGAAATAAATTGTTGCGCGAATGAATGCGTAAAGTAAAAAAGATTCGGTGATTCGTGTAACTGTTTCGAAAGCTGTTTTCTTATCAGAATTTAACGATTCTAAATTTATGGTTGAAATTCAATGAAGCGATTTCTTAAAGCGTCTACAAAGCATTGATTCCAATAAATTTCTGAGCCTCTTCTCGCAGTAAAAGTAGTAACGACACAGACTAAGATGTCAACATACATATGCCATTAGGCAGAAGAATAAAGATAAGATTCGTAATATTAAAAATTCGCTTTTTTGTCCTACGAATTACGGATTAGAAAAACTGTCGATATTGAGAGGGTACTGTAAATGTAAAATATAGAATGAATATAAATTAGGAACAAGGTTCTATGTGTTGCAGCTGTCAAGAAAACAAGATGAGAAGGATTAGCAATACCGAAAGGATATTTTAATGTGGACATGCGTCCAGATAGTAGATAGTAGACATAAACAAGGTACCCCGCGTGCGTCACAAGTAGTCCCCTAAGACGGCACAGAGGCAAAAAGGGGGTCTTCGTTCGCACCCAATGGTTAAGGCCTTGACGTCACGGCTTTAGCCAATAATTCGAGTAGAGCCGAAAATGCGTGGGAATGACCATCCAATCGGACGGCTTACAGCCGAATTTTAGTCGCATTCCTGCCAGGGGATTTCTCGTGACGCACGCAGGGTATCAGTTAAAAAAGAATAATATGAGAGTGGGTTAATTGACACGAGAAATAGGATAGTCGAATCTTCCAGTGCGACAGGTTTCGCAACGGGCGCCTGCTACAGATTCTCAAGCAGATTTCGGTGCCGACGAATGACCCCGAGAACTGTAGGATTTCCGTCCGATTACATTACACGTTAACATACTTTCGGCCGTCAACACACCGTCGTAGGAAGCTGTCGTAATCGTTTAAAGGTCTCGGTCATCGAATACCGGCACGGTCATACGTAGACATCTGCGCACACGTACGCGTTCACCATTAATTGCGCGCGATAATATTGCGTTACTACTTTCGAAAAACGTGTTTCACCGAACGAGAGGAAGTCGGATATGCGGCTTCTTGATCTTGACCTCGGTAGCCGTCCTGTCTCGTCGCAGCCGATTATGGATTTACCATACAGCAATTGCGATCCATTTGTAAACGCGTACGCTTGCCTTATCGTGTTCAGTACGATTGCGGTATTACGATACATTTCTTTCTCACATTTTTTTCAGCTGCGCGGCTCAATAAAGACATCATCCTTGTTCGAGATAAGACAATTTACGCTCGGCTGTGCGATTGACGGCTTACTGGCCACTACTAACGATAGCGATTATCGTGCAACAATTTTCAATCACTCGCAGCATGTCCGAATGAAAATACAATAACATCACGGTATAACACTTTATTGCTGTGGTTTCATTCAGTATTACCGTTTTATCGCTTTATCGCTGTTGTTTTATTATCTTTATACGAGCTTTTGCGTTCGTTAACTTTTAGCGTGTCGAACGCCAGGCATCAGAACACAAAATTGTGTTCGTCGATCGCGACAGAAATAAATTTTATAGAGAGTTCATAGGAAAGATTAAACATTGTGAAACTGAATAACGAATAGAACACATTGCAATGAAGATTAGTAATTTGACAAAATAAGAAAGCGCAAGGTTACTGCACATACTACTGACCACCAATAATAGGTTAACGATTACCTGTTAACTCGTATCGACCAGTTGACAAGTTTGCTTTTGCACTTAACATTTTAACTGACTAACGAGTTAAAGTTGTTGCCTGGAGAGAATCGATTTCTTTCTAACATACACCGTTTTTACTTTGTGCGTAATTAAACAAATTTTCATTGATCGTTTGATATCTCGACACACGAAACACCGTGTTAATATAAATCAAATACAACGATAAATAAAAATAATGAAGCTAACTATGAATTCGATCGAATTGAACTTTGTGTAGCCCGCGGCGATACATTGGTTACGCTTGATTTATTAAGTATGTATACGTTGCGGTTAAGTAAACCAACTATTAGTCACCTCATCGCATAAATGTCACGATACTTTTCTAACAATCTGTTTTATGAGGTACAATCTGAAAAATTATAGTTCTTCGATCGTACCCATTCATCCAATAAATTCGACGGTCCAGCATAATTTTCGCAGAGTCACCTTCCATTTATCTAGATATACTGGTGCCTAACGACACGCGTATAACTTATTTGCACTTCCGTTTTACGATAAATCATAACTGACGACGGTCGCTTTACATTCCATCCATTAGATTACCTCGCTTCCGCGAAAAGTCTCCCATTCAACGTACGTACTATTCGCGACAACCTACAAAGTGTAAATAATTTTTTTGTTCATCCCCGACACATTTCCTAAGAACATCGGTTTCTACTTAGAACTATAATATTTCCAGCGGAGTACGATCTCCATAGGTAAGAAAATAGGCACACTTTTCTGTGATTCAAACGATCTGTTCAAACACTATAGTCAAACAACGAATTCCTGACAGTTCTCTAAGAATTCAACATTCCTTTTCGAAACACGTCTCGCTAGCAGTACTCTTCTGCAGCAGAGTCGACATTGTGAAATCACGTTCGATAAAGTTTCTTCAGCGACACAATATTTCGAAAGTTAGCAGAATGTTTTTCTAAAATGTTACTCGAGCGTTATTTTCGCGATGAAAAAATCGTCTATCGTCTTTCCTCCTTTAATTAGTTCGAGTATTATCACGGCTCAACCTACTTGCACCGAATCATATATAAATCTCTTCTCTCGCTAACAGATAATATCGTTTACAACAAGAAAAAGTTTGGCACTTGGACACTACGTTCAAGTTCTTGTACGATGTAATTGTCAGCGATGCATTTTTCAACATCCCCGGACGGCCTGAAGAGCTTCCGAGTTTGAATGAGTTATAGATAGGCTATGCGGTCATCGTTTGTTCTGTGTGACGACATTAAAACAGTAAATGACAACTGTCCCCGCTGCCAATTACGGTTTCGCCTCGTTAGCGTCTCGTTCGTCCGTGACCACGAAACGTCGCTGAATCCGCAGCCAATACTTTATGTCCACCGTTCCGCAGTGTGTCACGAGGCGTTCCTCTATCGCGTGGCTCTAATAAGGGAAAACTGCCTAATATCAGAGACAATGGCATTGGCGTATCGTCCTTTCGCTGTTGTCGTTGTTGTTGATAGATCCGTCCGCGGTACGTCGACAAACAAGCAACAACAGACGAGGAACACGTGTTGCGACTTCAGTATGCCTGAAAGGTAAAGCGGGCACCGACGTATTGTAATGAGACCATAGATGTAGATCGGCTTCCGGCAGGACATTAGAATAATATTCATCCACGTCGATAATAGGTACTCGTCCGGAGAACAAAAAAAGGAATACGCGAGATCGAGTCGAGTTGAGTAGAGATGCAAGAGACGCGATTTCTGGTTACCGCCACGAGCATTCTCGCGTCGTCGTATTTTAAGAAAAAGTTGTCTAGCCAATCGCTTCGTTATTCAGATCTGCGGGGGGAATATGCGTAATTGAGATACTTATCTAGTAGGTAGCGACTCACCTCCTGAGGCCTCTGTATTTATTAATTAAAGCGACGGTTATATTGCACCTGCTCTAGCAAGTTTACCAATGCATAAACACCCTCTCTGAGTCAATCCACGATGCAACGTCTAACACGTGCGATTTGTATAATTTATTATTCTAGAAAACGGTGTCCATTTATAGAAATTATATTACGCTATTATTAAAATTACTGGTAAACAAACAAGGAATTCGCTAGCTTCTCCTAGTAATGTACTTTGCACTCCTGACGTTGCGGATAAAATATTCACTATCCATGCTATTTTTATTATACAAAGTAAATATTCCTACAAACTTTTTCAATGTTCGAAGACTAACGGCGCGAGAAAAAGCTCGATATTCTAAGGATTACACTTTATTACCATTTTCTGAACGTCTTCCGGCAGCTTAAGCTGTCTTTGACACGCGAAACGTTCAGAAGCTATTGTAAGTATAGTATGCGATGCCTGATGCTTAGAATTATGGTGGGTTTCTTGGTAGGCTGAATAATAAATCAGAAAACAAGCGTAAAAATAATTAAAATTGAAAACAAGGCGGTTGCAGGCGTCTCTGTTTCTATAAATAAAGGTGTTATATCATAGAAACGGACTAACCAAGTTCGTATTTTCACCTCGATCAACCTTTTACAGTTTTTGTAGACGGATATCTTGTTTGTTTCCCACAAGTGCGTGTGTAATAGATAGACAGCGGATTTTTATGCATAATAGAAATTTGTTATCCGAATTGCAACAAACTGGAGTGAAGTAGAAATGAATTTTCTTTCTGAATAGATTGCTTCGATTTTGTGAGAATTCTTGTGTTGCGTTTTCTTTTAAAACTTTCTTTTTAAAATAGTATGTTTTTCAAAAGAGGTATCAGTGTAGAGTAACCAGAGCGCACAGCTTTACGACCAGTGGTGAATTTTTCTCTTGAAAAGCTATAGCTATACGATACGGTTGTTTGTCAAAACAAATATTGACAATGTCAGAGATTTGAATACAATCCGCGAACTATGTATAATTACAAATTCAATATCATCAATGCTAATCCGTATCATTATTTAGACGTGAAATGATATGTTTTCATAACCGAGGCCTAAGTTTAGCTCAGTGATAGCCAAAGATTACTATGCAACAATTACGTGAACAGTAGGCAAGGGTTAAGGTTTCTGGTTGATCGTCATACGCACGTTCGCATTTATAATAAACGCAAAAAATCCTCGGTTCAATAATAAGTCGAGTAATGCGATCCCGGATGTATGTACATTGTATTGGAAATATTCTTACATCACAGAAATTCATTAATCGACGACTAGGTTGTACCAGCATCTTTGAAATTTAGGGCTACCTGTTCCTGAAGGATCAACATTTGTACAAACATTCGCAGTCTAATATTGTATTGTATGTAATGATATTTGGTCCCCACAGGGTTTCAAATCCATTTTACTAACCTTCTCCCCCTTTACCACTCTTCACACTATCGCCTAATTTCCAATTTGAACGGGACGTACTTTTTATTAAGGTAAAAGAACCACCTATTTTGCCAACAACACGAGAAAAACACCCAGAGGGCCACTTCCCGGCTTTTTACCCAGCGGTCACCCATCCAAGCGCTGTCCACGCCCCACGCTGTTTCACTTCGGTGATCGTACGAGAACCTGTTTTTTTTTTTTTTTAATGTTTATTGAATAAAACCTAAGAAAACCTAAGAAAAACCTACCACACTATATTGCAATGTCAGCTCATTGTCGCTCGCATGCGAAACTCTGAGTTAGACAGTTCTTTGGACGGTGGTTGTATGCTTAGGAACTATTTAGCGATTAGGTTAACATCAGTTGCAGCGAGGCAATGGTCGTTGACCATTCGCAGTCTAATAATTAATTCGTTTTATTACACAGTCAAGTATAATTAATTAAATCATTTATAAAAACAGATTTTTATCCCTACCAAAATATTTTTACAAGAAAACCTGTGTTTACGTTCATTGTGGCACAATACAATCGTAAGCCCGTAATACGTATCCACGGTCGAATACAGTGAATCAAGTTTCCACTATCCGGCAGTAAACGACTATCAATTTGTTAAGATTCATCGCGAGTAATTATGAACACATTATATGTACAGCCAATAATTCAAGTGAAACCGGGTCCATTGAAAACGATCGCGAGTAACGTGTCAACACGACGGCCGACGATGGAGGCCAAGAAAAGAAGGGAAAAGAAAGAAATGAAAGAAAAAGAATGCACTTCGGCGTCATTAAGATTGTCCTTAGTCAACGAGCGCTACGGTGGCCATTAAATTGCAACAACGACACGGTAACTGCAAATAAAAATCGATACAGACCGAGTAACGAACGAGCGCGAGTCCTGTAACCCTCGGGTCGGTTTTTCCTATTCAGCACGGCCAATAGTCCGGTAAAATCGAATTCGCGTTAGCAAACAGGTCTTCTTTAATTGCTATTTCACGAATCGCGCGTTATTTGAGTCAAGGCGAGCCGGGTTTCTGTGAATCACATTACACGTGTATACGTATCGTAGGGCATGATCGACGCCGCCCGTCAATAACGGCTACACCTTGAAATCTAGACGGCTTTTTAATCCACCCAGAACCCGGTTGTCCCAAATATACATCCGCTACGCAAATATCCGGTGATCGACAAGGCCGAGAAGTCGAGCTATACGTTTCCGCCGATGTGGTTGCAGGATCATTTTTTTGTCCTCGGCAACCTTCGCCGATCAACGACCGCCGCGAACGAATGGTAAACTGCTCGCGAAATGTCACATCGTTTAACAGGATCGGTTTTATTTTTCACATAAAAATTCTTCTTCGAAATTATTGATCGGCGCTTGAATTAATCTACAAATTTTAACCGTTTCTGCCACGTGTGTATTATTTCAACGAATTTGATACCTGGAGAGCTACGAAACCTACAGGGTTTAAAAACAGACCTAATGGTTTACCGAGGACAGCAAAACATGAAAAAACTTTCAGAAACTCCTTAGCTATCTGTTTCTCTCCCTATCTCACAGTTGTCAAACCTTTTATTGTACTGTTTATTTTGCTGTCCAATAACACCGCAACAATTCACTTCAAATCTAATCGTTGGCCTGCTGAAATTTCACGGTTGTTATAAACGAATCAAAGGCGGCATGAAAACAACTATAATCGATTGTGCATAAATTTAAGAAATGTTAACAGCTTTTTTCGTGACACCACTTATCATCGCACCATATTAAGAAGACACGAGGAAGTAACAAACCTGTTTTGAATAATCAATTCGTATATTGCAATAGAGCACCTAGATTATTGTTGTTTCGAGTCAACAACAACGTAAATTGAATATTAGTCAATTTGGATCGCTTAAAAACAATTATTGAAACAATATAAAATAGGTATTTAGTTGGATAAAGTTGTAATTATAAATATAATACACAAGATCTCGATAAGAAATTGTTCGCAATCTTAAAAATTTTTATACGAGTTATAATAATTCGTTCGAGGCTGTTGATGTGAACGATTATTATATAAAAAGTAATATAATTTATCGCTACAGCGATACTATTGGGGTGGGAAAAGATACTTTTCAGCAAGAATTGCGCAATAAAATGTTCATCGAGCGAAACAGAGGCGCGTGTAAGTAATGAACACATAATATCTGGACGATAACTAATTGCGAATTCATCAGGATTTATGCTTTCGCCAAGGAAGTTTCGTGGAATTGGCAGCAGATTGACTATGACATTATCATTGCCGCGTCGTCAATTCCTTCGAATACCTTATTTTTCTCATTTTTCACGGCTGGCAGTTATAACGCTTTCGGCAATCTTCGTAGACTAAACAATCTAAGAAAAACTTGTAACTTCTCTCGTGTTTTACGATATGGGATGCGAAATGACGCTCTGACGTAGGTACCAACGATACGTACGGAATAACAATTTTATCTCGATCGCGGCTAGAACTATGCTGCTACATCCATCAAATTATAGCATCAATTATGATCAAACCGATTAAGAACTACGAATAACAAACGACGAAAATACGTACGTATATTCTAAACGGACAGTCTAAATCGTTTCAATCGATAGGTCTCAACAGGCTGCATAAGCATAAAGTTTGACGGAGTATTCTATAAAAACTTGAAAGAGATTTTTTAAAGGAGTTATTAAGGAAAAACACGCCGCGCCTTTGGAACCGCGTCCCTTTCAAGCAACTCGAACATTTTCGAGACACCCTGTATAATAGCTTGGCCCTACCGTTTTCGCACAATAACGGATCATCGCTGTAACGCTATGAATAACCTCACGTATTCGGAATAAAAGTTGTGCGCAAACTTCTGATACGTGATCTCCTAAGGCTAATATTTCGTTATATAAAGAGTAAATCTGTTGAGAATGTCGTATCATTGAATTTGACGCAACGTGAATAATTAACCGAGCGGGAAAATGATTTCTCGGTAAGCAAAGTGAAGGATATATCGGAAATGCTAGCTGACGTGGAACGGGGAAGTGTTATCATTGTCGCATTTCGAGTTTTTTAACTGGTTTTTCGCGTTTTTTGTTGCAGGAAGCATATTCTTATTCATCTCGGGTGCCGTTTGCTTGCTCCTTGCCTGTATCACCTACATAGGCAATCCTGCGCAATGGGTTTTCAATTACGTAAGTCGCAAAATTTAGTAATCATAGATTAGAACGTCTAGTTAAAAATACGCCTAACCCATTGTTGTACGAAGACGTCTTAAACAGTCAGGTGTTTCATATTGTACATATTGAAGCAAAATATTGTCTAATATTAATATTAATCCTCCGTCTACTGTGCCGAACTCACGGATTTCGTGTCAAGCTAAAGTGGGGAGGACCTCAAGTATGTGTCAGCGAAGTATCGATGTGAATCAGAATGACTACTGCACAGGACTCCGAGCTTCGGTAGTCGAAGGGTTAATAGCATCTTTGATCGCATGGAATTTTATTTAATTCGTATATCAAAGGGTCGAACAAATAACGAAAGTTGGAAATAATTAGACAATTGAACATGAAGACTCGGTCTTCCAACTAATGATAGCAAAATGGCCATTAATGATAATCGTGCAAATGTTATTCTTTTAGAAACTGGAAATGAGGCCGGATTCGCTGGTTTTCCAATTATGGAAGAAACCTCCTATCGATGTTTTCATAAAAATCTATATATTTAATATTACCAACGTGGAAGCATTCCTCAATGGCGACGAAAAGCTGAAAGTCGAGGAAATTGGACCTTACGTCTACCAGTGAGTAATATAACGTTAAAGAAATATTAACTGTCTAATTTTTAGAACGTTTCTCTCTCTCTCTATTTGTACTATACGTTCATAAAGTTTTTCGAAAATTAGAAACAAATCAAAATCTAATATTCCTTTTATTACGAACCAATCATTTCTAACGTTTCTCTGCGATAAACGCTTTTTAATGTAACATTTACACATGCACCGATGCGTCGAATTTCAGGGAAATACTAGAGAACGAAAATGTCACATGGCACGAGAACAAAACGATTTCGTATATACCGAAAAGAACCATAAAATTCAAACGAGAAATGTCTAGCGGCGATCCAGCTGTCGACATGGTGAGCGTGCCGAACATTCCGATGCTGGTGAGTGAAAGCACGTTCGTGATTTAATCATTATAGCCACTGTATACATGTACATACACGATCGATCAATCAATTAACGGGGTAATTCCAGTTTCCCGACACTCGTAACAGAATCATTATTAATTATATGGAATCGCATACTCGCCGACTCGCTTTAAAGAGTGACACGATTTCTGAACCATTTTCGAAAAATTCGTAACGAATAATTATCCGTAACAAATAGCCTGAAAATCCTTTAGTAAAGATCTTATAATAACTTACAAAAAAGGATCGTGTTGTTCTATTTTAAAAAAAAGATGAGAGCTTGTTATGGAAATCTTGGATGTATTATCATGTTAACAACTGCGCTGTATGCTGACAGCGGTAATCTATTACTATAACGTTTACGAACATCTATCAAAGTGGAGCTAACGAGTAAACTGATCTTTGTGCATCGTAGTATATGCAAATCTCTAAAACATAAGTGGACATGCACATCAGCAGAAATTAATAACATCTTCATTTAATTTCCATGACGTGGAACTGTTTCATCAGCGAATGAAATATTTTCATGGAATTAGAAACGAAAATAAGAATTTGTATGTATACATATGTATGTATAAATACATATCCAGATCATTTGTTAACGACAACATTTCGATCGTGCCTTGTGTCTCGTGCTTGTTAGAATGTCGTAAGAAATTGTACGACGATTACGGTAACTTTGCATACTGAGCCTTATGAATACACCGGTTCGTGACCTTTTTTTCTCCTGTCAAATGGTATTCAACGTTTTTATCTTACGCTGTTGTCTAATTTGCGGTCCATTAAGTAGAGAAAACTTACGTATGAATCGTAGATGACGCAGCTGTAATTTCTCAGCGATTGACAGAAACGATGCAGAAACGAAGTACGTCTTTAATAATAATTACATAGACACGAGGCTCCGCGATGATCATACATTGACGCGATTTTGGTTATTTTTGCACTGGTAGGTAATTACAACGTCATCTTTGAATTATCAACAGTTCGGTCATCAAGGTTCTTTCTCTAGAGCAATTATTCCTAATGGATCTGCTACCGCATGAAAAAGATGCAGCTAATAACTGTGCAAAGATGTATGAATCTTATTAATTGGCATGATTAGTATTATAATACCGACGCATCATTAATCTCCCAGCGACGGTAGCAAGTTGGACATGTATCATGAATAATTAGTGGACTTTTATGCAGATCTATAATGTTTTCCTTTCAAATTGAATAGCTATAAATTGAACATTCCAACGAGTTTAGTAAGCCAAAGTATATTGATTTAAAATACAAAATAATTTTTAAAACATTTTCAAGCACTTTAAACTAGACATTTTGGATTTTATTTTTAGTTTTATATTTAATTATTCATTCCTATGTTTTTTTAAGGACGCAACCGCGATAAAATTATCGATCAATAGAAATCTTGATGCTTCGTATCATCGACAAAAAGACATGAAACCACGTAATGAATTTCATTAACTGCCTGATCGAGTTAATATTTAATTCGATAAATTTACATAATAATCGCGACGGTTGATCCTGGTATTAACAAAAAATCACTTACGAACAAATAGCGGATATAATTATACGATTTCCAGTTTTGAAAGAGATAAACCGCCGCGAATCTATTCCGGTGTTAAAATACTGAACAACTCTATTGTGTTTCATAGCTGTAAATGCATAAACATCGGCGGTCTATTTATAAATTAACGAATCGTTGAACACCGTAGCACGTTGAGACCGATAATTATGTTTACAGGGACTGTCCTCGACGCTGCACGATGCTGGATTCTTCGTAAATTTCCCATGGACGAGGCTAGTCAACATGGTGGACAGCAAGCCGATCCTAAATATCACGGTCCACGATTATCTTTGGGGATACGAAGATAGATTGGTCCATTTGGCGAACAGCGTCGTGCCGAATTTCATTAATTTCCAGAGGTTCGGTCTGCTCGACAGGGTGAGTTCTGTTATCGAAACCTTATTTTGTCCGACTCCGAATATTCAATTATCGTTCGTCACTCCCTAACGTTCTTCGCGTTATTTTATTTACCACACGATCTAATCAAGAACGTTGCAAGTTAAAGAAAGCAAAGGTGGTCTTAGAAGTAGGAGGTATTCGAAGAAATCATCGTTGATACGTGTCTTTCGAAAGAGATTTCCCTTGTTAGCAAACTATTATCTTTCCCTATGTTCTGATAATCACAGTAATGATCCTCCCCTCGCGACGCCGCACAGTGGGCAATTCGGACGAAATTTGTGACAAAATCAAAGAACTTTCGATAGAAATGAGATAGAGCGATGAAATTTTTTTT
>CM052206.1:4770614-4851228 GCA_028454225.1 Lasioglossum leucozonium
TCTTTGATTTTGTCACAAATTTCGTCCGAATTGCCCACTGTGCGCCGCACCGCCGTACAAAAATAGCCAACAAGAGCCAACAAGTCCGCTTCATTAACGAACAACCGCATAAATCTTTAAGCAAAGAAAGAACCACTTAGTTTGTTTAGTTGCAAACACTTGTCAGTCATAAACGTTCCTACATCGTATCGACTGTGTAAGAAATTGTTTTTATGCGAATGTTACGATGGTTGCTTTCAGCGTTGCTTGTTCCGGGAATATTTTACAGCGAATTCTAACTAAAATTATTCACCTCATGTCATATAAAATTACATCTTATATAATAAAAAAATTCTTCTCCATATTATCCGTAAACGTTTCCTACCGCGTCGTTGTAGTGTTTTTTATCTATACGTACATTTTTTACTGATATAATTAAATACACATTGTGATTCATTCGCAACTTTTCAATGCGAAACATTTATATTTATTACTCTTTTTAACCCGAGAAAAATCCTAAAATAAAAAGCGTTTTAAGGTGAATACGTTACACAACCCTACTATAAAACAGCGTAACTTATAGATTTCATGGTATAGATTATGTTTTTCTTTTATCGCTGTTACTTAATCGTGATATAGTTACCTTTCGGTGTAGATAAATGTCTTACCTAATAGGCTGGCAGTGTGCATGCAAATTCCTGCTCGTCCCGAATCGAAAAACAACTTTTTACGCCGGTCACAGATTGCTCCACGCGTTAGAAACGAAATGAAAACATAGTGAGCCTTCGAGGAAATGTTTGCATGTGTCGACTGCATAAAATTTTCAACATATTCATCACTCAATACTATCATGTAACTTCATTGACAGCTACAGTAACTGTCGGTACGTTTCGGGTTGCAAAATTATAATTAAATAATCTCCGGCGGATTGAAACAATATTGATTTCGCTAGCATTAATCGAGATATTGGGAATGCCGTACTTGGGGGCCAAAAAGAGAGAATCTAAATATAATGAAGAAAAAAATAAGGGAAAGCTCGCGTAAGTGTCAGTTCGTTAACGCGACGCGAATGCACGTTAGTGTCGCGACACGTATTGCGTACAGACTAGACGTTCGAGATCATAGAAGGAAAAAAAAGAAAAGAAAAATATACCGGTTATTGACACAACCGACTAACCTTGTCGATGCATGAATCGACCGAATCATTTCACGTTTCCTGTTGCTAAACTTCGCTACCTTTGTGCCGGTGTTCGTGCGCGAACCGTACCAATACAGATCGATCGATCAAAGTTGCAAAGAGAAACGCAATATCGATACGATGTGCGACATGGAATCGGAACGAGTGAGAGTGTATATGGAGGTTTCCCTTCGATACTAATAACGGTGTAATTAAAAATATTTGTATAAATAACTAGCAAATGCAGCTGGTATTGTTTTAATTACGCCGTCCACCGTAGTCGCGTTTCGATTGGCCCGTGTTTTTTCGTTAATAATTCCTTAGCAAAGTCGCGGAGAACATTTTCACAAAGAAAAAAGTTACGGAAACCTAAATCCGAGAAGCTAGAGCAGAAATGCAGAAATCCATATCAGTTCTTACTTACAATTAGTCTTATCAATAAAGTTTTCTTCTTCGTTTGGTTTCCGTATCTGAACTACGAATTACCTTGAAGCCCTTGAACAAAATATATGTATATATGTATATGTAGAACTGGTAAAACTAGTTCCGATGGCTGAGAAAACTTCTTACGCATCTCTAAACCGCTGGCAAGGTGGCTAACAGAAATATTGCTCGACAATAATGATTGACCAGGCTTTAAAAAGTATACGCATATACGAGCGTCGCTTACATTGCTCTCACCGAACAGTTACGGTTCAAATAATTTGCACGTGTACCATTCGCATATTTTATATCTATAACACGAAGCAAACTAAATGTTCTACTTGCAACAAATGAATGAGATGAATAATGAATATTCATTAGTAACAGGATCGAATGCGAATTCTCGTCGGTGGGAAACCTTGCAAGTCCTTGAGATTGCCTCTAACATAAAAATACAAAATTTCCACTAAGTTATGTTGACAATTATTGGAATATGTCAAAATTAATCTAATGTTCGATTATAATCGATTCGATATGTTTCAATATTGGTATGTTTCAGTTTGTTTATAAAACAGTTGTTCGATGTATCGTTCTATTTTCTAGCCCTTGATCCTCACTTGACGTGTGACATTAAAACCGTAAAGAGGTGTTTTCTTTGTGCTCAATATTACATTCGCTTGTGTTAATAAAGTTCAGTTCAGTTAATTTCGTTTATTAAATTATATAATCCAACAACAATTATACTACGGATGTACACGCGCTTGAAATATTCAGAAAGCACATTTATGCTTAAAAAATATGCAAAATATATTAATTATTATTTACCTAATCTATTAGTAGTTTCATCTACTCATATCCATATAATAATCGTATCTTCGTTAATATCCCGCAAGATTAAATCGTAGCATTCTCCCAGACAATTCGAACGAAATATACAAAAAAAAGAAATGTTAATTAAAACCACTAGCATATAGTTGAAAGCAGAATAATATTAGAGAATTGCGGAGGTATTACATTATTCTGAAAAGAAATGATGAACGCGACAAGGAATAGCGAATTGCAAGCATCGGCATCGTATGTGTTGCAGGCTAGAGTAGTCGCTAACCGTCCTGAACTGTTGGCGGTTTTCGCAATTATTCCCAGCCGTTGATCCTTTCACCGTTTTGCATACGGTTTCAGGGTTCATGAGGTTAGTGTCAACGACTTTTAAACGCAGAAAAAGCGATTATGACAGAGCCACTTGTACGCCATCGATTGAACTTGCGCCACGCATAGCGGGGATATTAATTCGAGCGAAATTGATCGTTACCGCGGGATTTAAAACATAGGAGTTTTATAGATCCCAGAAATTAGTCTCGATCGCGGGTTGTTTGTATCGCCGTGATTTCTGGCGGCGGGATTCCTGAACCTGTTGCTCGATTTCTTACGCTTTTTTCCCACTATTACGATAAATAACGAGTCGAAAGGAACTATTAATGAAAGTTCTATGTCACACTCAAAGGTGAACGATTGCGTGTCTTTTTCATAATCTAGTTCAAATAATTGCGGCATTAGTCCTTGGAGGTAATTTAATTTTAATTGGCAATATAAGACCGAGAATATTCTTTTCACTTATCCCATTCTTCCACCTATCGGAAATGACGGAAGATGAAAATCCGCGAACACCGATTGTCTAGCATGTTTGATTTTCTTCGAAATAAATGTTCAACTCGCCGAAAGTGGCAAAATAAGTTTCGTTTTAATCTTAAATTAAAGAAATCTTGATATTGAACATTTCAAACAGGAAAAACATAAATCAAAAATTAATACGTTAATTATTCAGAAAAATGCATTCGCTTAATTGTAAGTAGAAAGATCGGTCATCGCGAATAAAATCGCGTTTGCCTGTTCGTCGACTGTGATTCAACAGCATTGAATTACCACGTCTGATCATTACTTGCCGTTTCTACTTGCAGTTAGCTTACGAGTGCGCGAGTCGCATTCATTTTCAAAGCCGCGCTACATAGGAAACAGTTTGCTCTCTAGACTTTTGAGTTATTTTTACGGCAAATCAAGTTTTCGATCGCGAAAAAAAAAGTTATACAACGTTTTGCTCGATCTTTGTATTCAGCGTACGTACTATAAAATATTCTACTATTCATTGCCAACTGAACAAGCGCGACTGACTCATTCATGTATTTATTCTCAATGATCACGATTTCAAGTACGATTCTACTGTTCGTAAATTGTTTCGTGAGATTCCCTGGGAACGATAACACGTCGGATATGCCTATTCATTTCTTTTCGCAAAAATGGAAAGAAACACTCGAGAAAAATATACAGTACTGACCCAAAAACACAAGGTTACGTGCAACTACTATTTTTGTTTTCTTCTGTAAGAAATTACTACATAAATTAGTGATTTCATTTGTTGTATAATTGTAGTTTGTATTAATTCCAGGCCGATTATTTCATTTACAATGTTAATGAAAGCAGTGTTTATTTTCATCGATATCTTAAGCCGAGTTTTATGAAACTCACCTTCGAATTTGACCTAAAATTTTATCACATAGGCTTGTCAGTCAATGCACACTTGCGTTCTATAAAACAATCCGTAGTGCCATGCAAAAGTCTAACGTCGCTCATCCAAGGAGAAGTGAAACTGAATACTTTAATGGGAAAAGCATGAATAAATGTTTATGGTGTTCGTGTCGTAAATTCTTTAACAATACTACAAGCTTGTAAGAGATGCAATAAAACCGGCGTATAGCGCCAAGATAGGTCGTTAATACAAGCAGTCGGTATCGCAGCTCAAGTATCACAAGCCAACAGAATTTAAAGAAATCTAAAAAAACGTATCGAAAAAAAGAAAATGTGTGAATTTTCACTGTGAGAAATATAGAAGACTTGACAAAAGAAATAAATATTTATTCAATTCTTTCCCTTGCAATTGATATAGAAAATTTCTCATAAAGACTTGCGATCCACAAATATAATGATTCTTAGTAATATATAATTTCTTTTTAACTCAAATTCTTGTAAACACGATCATAAAAACGATTACCTGCATGAATATTCATAATTTAGCGACCGGCAGTAATTATAAAGTCCATAGCAGATTTTCCTACTTCATTACTATCGACATCGTAAAACTTTGAACGATGTTCGCATTAAGAACCTTATCCACAATTCGATTCGCTGCGTTTGCACTCGAGAAATGTGACTGAACGGTAGAAATCGATTTACATATTCAAGATGAATATTCTTTTGCACAGATGTACGATGAGGGAAACAACGTCGTATTCATGAACATCGGCAAAAATGAAAACATGACTGAAGAGGATGGGCGGTATTTGAGTATCGAATCTTATAACTACAGTCCAGGAATGTCGCAGTGGGGATACACAGAACCAGAAGGAAACGAGACTCTACCACAGTAAGAATCGTTGCATTCTAATAAAAAAAAAAAAATCTCATTTAAACTAATCTAAGTACAGTACACTCTAAATTAACTAAACAAATTTTTTTCACCTTGTGGTTTTCACACAGTGATGTATCATTGATTTTCTTCCGACAGAAACACAATTTGCAATCGGATCAAAGGATGCACCGAGGGAGAATTGTTCCCAACGTATTTGGATAAACACGCGGTGTTCAGAGTGTTTAGGAAAGCATTCTGCAGAGCTATTCCAATCGTATTCAAGGAACAATTGTGGTTGGATAATGGTCTAGAAGGATATTTGTACAGTGTAGCCGATGATTTCTTAGACCCACCGGACATGAATCCTGACAACAAATGTTTCTGCAAGAATCCGTCTAAATGTTTGAAGAGAGGCCTCTCCGATATGACGCCGTGTTATTACAGTACGTATATATCCGTAAAAAGTTAACTGCATTGCCATGTCTTTCCCATTTAATAATTTTACCCGAGACAATACTCGCGTCAACCCTTCCTTTCTCCATCCGTATCGCAGGCTCGCGGTTCGTACCCTATCCCGTTCGAATAATTTCCATTCTACTAGCCTACGATTGTAGAAACGAGGAAAAAGACTCACCGCTCGTCAAATTTTCCTTGATGTTACCACCTAGTTCCTGCCAGCTTCGCCGTGGAAATGCACTACAGCCGCCAGCCTGCAACGCCAAATGTCGAAGTTTGAACTTTAGGAATGTAGATCACGGCGACATTACGAACCTGACATTTTCAAGAAACGATTCGCAGCATCAGAATTTTCGAATCGCGAGAGCAATTGGTCGCAATCTTTACTTTTAGCCAAGTACCCTCGCTCTTCTCGCCTTTCAAAATTATCTGGCCATTTCGAATATATTATTTTAACGATTATTTTTTAAATAGTTCATTTCGATACTGACCAAGCCTGATATGTACCTATAAAAAAAAAATAAATAAAATAAACGGTCGCAGAGTGAATAATATTATCGAATTAAGTCGATAAATTTGTTAAAATTGAATTAAATAATGTATAATCTAATTATTTGTTCAGAGATTCCAGCAGCAATGTCTCTGCCACACTTTCTTGACGCGGATCCGAGTTTACTGGAAGACGTCGAAGGCCTTAATCCAGACCCTGAAAAACACAGGTCGAGAATCATTCTACAACCGGTAAGTGATACCGAGAACCGTCGAATACATCTTGTCAGGGATGTGTTTGATTTAAAATCGAATGCAAATAGTATGAAATTAGGATAGGAACTAAATTGGAATTGATGGATGACCATTCCTACATATATATCAAAAACACATTCTTCGTAACGAGAAACTCGCGATATTACCAAACGTTTCGCAAGAAAAGCCACGGAATGGGAGAAGAACACCGGTATTCGCAAACCGGTCCTCGTTTGTTAGTTACCTAATCGGACGACGATAAGATCTCGTGGAACTAGTGTAGGCGAACGGTTTCTGTACATAGATAGGCCAACAACGAGGCTGTCGACCTTACGAATTTTTGAAAATGCATAATTCCTCGAAAAATAACATATTCGATAATTGTTTCTCGATTTTCGATTCGAGAACCAATGATTCAGATTGTACCATTTTCCTTTTCAGACGATCGGCATTCCGGTGCACGTTAACTCGAGAATACAAATCAATCTCGTCATGTACCCTACATCCTACAATCCCAAGATCCAGGTCTTCAACGACTTGACAGTGCCACTATTCTGGAGCGACTTGGTGAGTATTATCAAACTATTTATACACATAATATCATTAACACCTTGCACTGCGATTTATTTTACGGCTTATAATGCAAAGTGTTGAACCACCCAAATTAAGAAATAACAATCTCATCGAGTCTCAAACTCAGTCGATATTCTGACACTTGTAAATGAGTGTCGTTACCCAATAATCGACCGTGAAAGGTTGAATCTGAAGGTTGTTAAACAGGAATGCACAAGCTCGCGACCTTGCATTATCTTAAAGAGTGCACAAAACGACGCGATTCTTATTGGAAATTAGTATCAAGGTATGCTGATGAGGGCGTCTCCAAGGCCTGCACTGCCATAAAGTATATACTGTATTTTCCACCCTAGATAATCATAACCGCCTACAAGGCAAATTTTATATCCTACGGAGCGAGATCGTTAAAGATTTCAAGGACACATCAAAGTGAATTCGCGACAGGATGCAGAATCTCCTGTACGCATCCGTCGCAAAAAAGTTGATAATTTGCAAATCTTTATATGTGCATATGTGGTGCGCCCTGATTTCTAAAATGCAGATGAACGCGTATATTAATCGAAATTTGTAACATTTGTATGTATTTGATTTTTTTATGTCGAAGTTTTAATTGCTGATAGAAAAAACGTTTTCCTCATTGCGATATTTATACAGTAACTTAGGGAGATTGGAATTCGCGTAAGGATTCTCAGCGAATCGATATAATATCGTTTTGTTCTTGTGATTTCGATGACCTTGTACATCAACTTATTGAACTTGCTTGATACAAGTTTCTATTTAAGGGAACGACGCGGTGACGACACCGCGGCGCCGGCCAGAACTTTTCTTTTCATACCACCATCTAGCCTCCAGCAAAACTAGTACTTCGAGTACTTGACGTCCTCGCAAGGGACACTGCTAATTACGAGAAGATAAATCGATTTCTAAGAATTTTACACCTGCTTGCGACTTTTCTCGACACCGTGTGTCACAAATTTATCCCTCTTTCTCTGGAAGTACTGGCAGTCAATGGTGTCGTTCTAAAATTATATTAAAAAATTCGAAAGACCGCGAAAACTTTGAGATCAACTTTGAGCTCGATATTTAGCAAGATGGCTTTATTGAAACTTCAACTTTCATGTCGGTTCTTTCAACGAACATCAAGTTCGATAAACTTGTAAACATTGTGCTTTATTTCTGTAACGATAGAATGCACTTTTAGTAAAGATAGAAAATCAATTTTATTGACAACAGTATTAAAAATAATACATAATAGTCGCTGTTTTTCGAAAGAAGATTAAGATACAATAGCTGTCCACTCCACTCCTATTATGTAATTCTAAAGTAATACGAATGGAGTAAACGAAATTAGTTATTTTTTAAATTGAATTTATTAACGTCGTGTTCGAAACTAAATACGTATTCGGTAAGTCGAGAGAATTAGTATATGTATACGAGCGTAACATACGCGTAAAAAGTGAAGCCGCAAAAGGGCCCCTATTTGTGGGTAGCATGCTTAAAATTTATTCAAGATTATGTAGATTCGTAAATTACGAAACATATATAATTTATATGGATATCGCCGTTTTTGCCATACAAATTTCCATTCATATATGTCCGTTAACAAAGACCGCGGAGACAAGTTACCGCGTAAAATTTAACCTTGACTAATTGGAACTAGTTAAAAAATAATCTCTTTAAAACAAATTCACCGTAAATACAAATAAAATAATCCGGCGCAGAATACAAACACCCGCTGCTACTAAATAGTTTCATCGTAAAACTTTAGCACGTACATAGATGGTCTACAACAATTTATCTACGTGTATAAATTTGTTTACAGTGCATACCGTCGCCGCCAAGTGATATAATATTCCTCTTGAAGTTGATGCTTTACGTGCTCCCGATTGGACAAACAGTACTAATTTGGTCGCTAGTCGTCGCAGGAGTTGTAATGGCCATGTTATCAATGCCTGCCATGATGTGGTCTATTAATCAGCAGCAGGAACCACTTCCGGTGGAGAGAAGAGACAGCACCGATTTAAGGATACCTCTCAACTACGGCCAATACACGACGATACGTATACTACCGGCTATCAAGAAGATCACGTCGAGGACCGATCTGTTTAGTTAACACCTCGGAACTGTATTCGAAAAGCGTCAAGTAAAATACACGTGATCGCAAAGTTACCGCGAGAAACGTCCTTTATACTCCTCGAACATCTGACGGATGAAAGCGATAATATTTGAACGCGTTTTGTGTTCTCGCGGGAACAAGGGGTGCCGGATCTCCTGCCTACTTTTAACAGACTCAGAATACGAAGGTGTCAGGTATTCTACGTTACGGTACACATTCAGGGTTTCGTGCTAAAAATATTTCCCTTTATGGATCGATATTATTCTTCCAGGACATTCTTACCGTTTACTTCAACCGTATTTAATTCTAACGAATTTTTGAAAACCGTTCTTTGCTTTTTTTAATGTAACATTATAAACACACTCAATATTTCTCGTTTAACTGTGGCATTTGTGATCGATCAGTTACAGCTAATTATACTTAAGGTATACACGATACACTATACAGTTTACCATATCGTAATTAAAATATCGATAACTGTCCGAAGTTAACTCTGTTGAATAAAAGTTTTTGATGGAATAAGTACAAGAATTTATGAGAAATTGAAATGTCTGAAACCCACGTAAATTAAAGTCTACAATTGAAATTAATAGTTGAAACTTCAGTACAGAAATACACGTCTTGTCAATCGAAGAATATATTACGTTTCAAATGACAAAGAAATTGATGCAAAAATTCCAAAAATCTTACCGTATTCTTCCACTTCTTATTCGATTGAATTTTACACCACAACGCCCGGAAGTGCATAATTCCGTACTACTGATATCAAACAACGTTCCGTACGCGTTATTGCATTTTGTATTCCGTTTAATTTTTAACGAAGGTATTATAACATGTTAGTTTTATTTTTTTTAGCGAGTACAAAATATCAATTGAGTATTCCATTTTCAAAGTAAACGTGTTAAAAGCTTAAGTATACATATAAATATACTCTTTTAACCCTATCATCGATAATGCACAAACCTTCGAGAAAGAGAGAAAGCAATGCAGCACATGGAGAATGCATGCATATGTATATACTCTCCCATTTGCTCAATATTAACTCTCTTTGTCGTTGTTCACAAGGCAATTGCAACTATCAGCCAATAAAAGTGCAGAACAAATTCTTGCTAATGTTTTCGAACGTCTCCTTGTCGCCCTAGTTGCACGACGTTATAGGGAATAAACTGTATATTTCTATTTTGTATACCGTAGTACTTTTAAACCTCGTTTGCAGATTGATATTAAAATAGAGAAACAATTACTAGCCAAAATAAGTTGCACATTTTTGTATACATTTTCGATTTAGAATAATGATATAATAATGATAAAGAAAATTTGAAAAAGTTGGTACAATTCAATTTTATTTGACATTTTTTATTTATCATAATTCTTTTTCTTACAGTAAAACTATATTTAGCAAATATAATACAATTATATACTATATTATTATTTTCTCGAATCGATTCTTAATTTTATTGATATTTTCACGATTGCAACTTTTGTTCATGTCATATCTCATGAGATTTACTGTGCTATAAAAATATGTAAAATGTAGCTTTAGGATTACAATTGTACAAATTTTAGAAATTATATTAATAGATTCATTTTTATAATAAAGAATTAGAATGTAACTGTAGATGTTTATAATAATCAATCTTTATTTCAGGTTTGTAATAGAATTACGAAAATTGAAAAAAAGGCTAATCTAAAGTATCTAAAGTATACTAATTTGAATTAAGAACTCTTTGTACTCGTACCGAAAACATCTTCAGTACTTACTAAATTTCTCTTTATCCTTTAATAAAACGATGCAACTATCATTTTTATATTTTTGTATAACTAAGTAGGTATATTATGTGAAGGATATTATGTACATTTATGTAATGCTTATAAAATTTATTTCAAAAATATATTTATTATACAATATAACATGTATATATGTGTGTATGTCATACACTCTGAAAAACAGTGAGTCAAATACAAAGATAACAAAACAAAATGAAATCCTCTAGCAATGAACAATGTTGTTTTAGTAGATAAAGTACTATTGACTACTATGAATCATGCAATTCAATAAGGATACAAGAAAAAATTCCATAGGAATTAGCAATAATTTGTTTCATGCAAATATATGTAGCAATTTAACTATAAAATATACATTTCCAAAATATTTTATGCACTCTGTATACTTTTCAGATATAAACTATGTACAGTTAAAAATTTTTTAAAATGCACTTATTGCAGGATAGAATATGCTTATGTAATTTAGAATCGATGTGCGACTATCATAGTATAAAATTACAAATCATTCAATTTTTTAAAAACAATATCCATTTCAGGCCTATTTTCTGCCATACGATTAGCACACCATTTTCCCAAAAGTATTAAATTATTGTACACTTGTTTATCTTTCTCACCTGCTTTTTTATCTATCAATAAGTAAAGTTCTTTATCATGCCAACAGTCAATAAAATCTTTTAGAAATTTATGTTCTGACCTAGAGTCATCGTATGCTGGCAGACCAGTAGCTAATTCAAATAAAACTATACCAAAACTGTATGTATCTACCTTTGTAGACAATTTTCGTCCATGTAGAAATTCTTCTGGAAGATATGGCCTTGTTCCATGAATTTTACTCACCTAAAATAAATGTAGGAAAGATATATAACATTCAGTTATAAATAAATATACTTTTTCAGACATACTTCGCACTTTCTCTTAATTCGATACTCTCTATCCAATGTGATTTAAATTATATAGAATTTATTAAACACAGTGAATTAGTAAACTGAAAACACAATTCAGACTGTCTTGAATAGATCAAGTTTTAGAGCAAATTTGAACAATATACTCTCTGTACAACTCTACCACCCAGTAATAACTTATTTAAAATAAAGTATGGATTTACTTTCATCGAGTCCTTTTCAGGCCCCTCTCTTGCTAGACCGAAGTCACCAATTCTTGGTTCAAAATTCTTATCAAGTAAAATATTAGCACTTTTTATATCACCGTGTATCAAAGGCTTCTTTCTAATTGTATGTAAGTACTGTAAACCACGTGCAGTTCCTTTAGCAATTCCATGGCGTTGTATCCAAGTCAATGGTTGACTATTTTGTTTTACCAGCAATCTGTCCTCTACAGATCCATTCTTCATGAGCTGATATACAAGACAAGGTGCTTTACCACCTAAACTATACGCATATAGAGGTAAAATATTTTCATGCGGATAACAATTTAAAATTTTTATTTCTCTGAGAGATTGCTGAAGCTGAACTACGTAACTTTCATCCGAATCAGCACCCCTTTTTTCTATTTTTTTAATAGCTACATCTGTATTCTTCCAGATACCTATATGATAAGAGACCAATATAATAAATTAAAAATTTGTAAAATAGTACTTCTGATAGTAATTATATAATTATTGAAGGTGTGTGAGAACCTATAGATGTCGGATCTGGATGGGTAAAGAATTTTATTCGAGATTGAAAAGAACTGAAGAAATTCTTGGAAATAATCCTAAAATTTTTAAGAACCCGACTTGTCTTGCTAGGTTCTCACATACCTCTAATAACTATATTAGAACATTACCTCTATACACAGTTCCAAAACCTCCTTTCCCTAATACATTATGCTTATTCCAATCATTTGTGACTATAGACAATTCACTGTATGTTGCATGTGGCAGAGTTGCTTCATTACATGGAAGTGTTGCATTGTTATTTTTTTTTGCACTTATAGGGCTATGCTGCAAAGAACCTAGTGAATGATATGGAGCTGCTACAGAAGCGACAAGTAAGTTATTTGAATTACTTGGTGTAATTCCAATCTGTTCAGCTTGCATTGGTTGATTTAGAATTTTATGAGAAGCTTCTTTAGTAATTGCTTCAACAACAATTTTTGGTACATTTGGTTCTGGCGGAGCAACTTGATTAAAATTTTGAGTACCTATCTTCAAATCTTTAGTATTTTTGTTGAGTCGCTTCCCGAGTATTCTATGAAGGTTACCCTCTCCATTATAAATTAATTTATGAAACTTCTCATTGATAAATGGTTTTAATGGTATCATTGCTTGATAATGTTGCATTCTGGATAATAAAACAAACAATTCTAATATTTTGTGATTATGGTGGCCCCACATTGTTAATAATTCATCTGTCGGATTTTTCTCCTTTCGTAAACTCTGTATTGTCAAAACATCGTATTTCATCCAAATACCTGAAACAATGGTCTCTAATACTTGTACAAATAGGTAAACCCTTCAACAAAACTATATTATTATTAATAAACTATGTGTAATTCAAAATTCTTTTTACATCTTACCAGCTAACTCTTCCCACTTGTCATTTTGATTAAGTATTTTACAAAGTTCTGACCGTTCGAAGAATGGTAATTGGTAAATATATTCGATTTTATCATTACAACTTGAGGAGGACATGGTGCATGGCTTGTGATATTTTTATCTAGAAATGCAGCAGTTATAATAATGTTACAGAAAATTATAACGTCTAACTTCTGACGTCTGACTCACATATTTAGTACAAAAATTTTCCTTTTGAAATGCATACAGCACCATCTGTTCAAGTCACGAGTTGCCAAGCAAAAGCCGGAAAATTTATCGATAAGGTTGGTAAGACATGTAGATACTTACAACTAGCACGACGCAGAACATCTTCGTTACTCCGTGCGATTGTATGAATTATTTAATAATACAACAAAGTAGGAACATTAGAATTGGTTAGACAAATCAATATACTGACATAAATATAAAATTGTATATGTTAAAAGGATTTTCATCCATTAAAATAATTATAGGGGACAAATTCGTATGCCCTCTAGGGGCTAGATGATCAATCTAAAATGATCGCTCTCAAACTTGATGAGCGTTTTATAACACCGCGTACGCCATTTTGAAAACTGAGTCGCACGCAAAACGTTGTATATGTTGTGGAAAAGCGGCTTTTTGCATGCTTTAAAAAACACAACATTCTGATTTTAAGATACCAAGAAACCACCAATAATGGCGGAATACTTGGCATCAATTTTCGGTACAGAAAAAGACAAGTAAGTGAAATTTTCATTTGATGCTTGTTTGAATGTTTCGTCGAAAAGCTCGACGTTATATCGTTTTTGTATCATTGCAGAGTAAACTGTTCATTTTATTTCAAAATCGGTGCCTGCCGACATGGTGATCGATGCTCACGTATTCATAACAAGCCAACTTTCAGTCAGGTAAAGATATTTTTCTTAACCTTTTTATTCTGTTTGACTTCCTTATTATTTTTAATGAAGTGTAATTTTCATGTGCTGATGCTTTCTATTTTACCTTCATACCTGTTTATTTCCATGTTGATTTTAATCTTTGAGCAATAATATAAATAACCTGTTTGTTGCAGACATGTTTATTACAGAATCTTTACGTAAATCCTCAGAATTCAGCAAAAAGTGCAGATGGATCCCATTGTAAGTATAATAAAGTACCATTATCAGTTTGTCAAGTGATAATTTAGAATATACCACAACTACACTTATGGATATATTGTTATGTGTTTATATTGATAAAATTAATTGTATTTTAAATATATTTTTATAGTGGTTGCCAATGTATCGGATGAAGAAATGCAAGAGCATTATGACAATTTCTTTGAAGATGTTTTTGTTGAATGTGAAGATAAATATGGTGAAATAGAAGAAATGAATGTCTGTGACAACCTGGGGGATCATTTGGTTGGAAATGTTTATATTAAGTTTCGGAGAGAAGAAGATGCAGAACGAGCAGTAAATGATTTAAATAATAGATGGTTTGGTGGAAGACCAGTTTATGCTGAACTTTCACCAGTTACTGACTTTAGGGAAGCTTGTTGTCGCCAGTATGAAATGGGGTACGTATGTCTTTAAGCATTCCAATGTCTGGATTAGTAATCCTTTTCTAATTATTTTTTGTAATATGCTTGGAGCAGTAATTATAAAAGCTATAAGATAGATTACAGAGTTTTTTTCCATATTCAATATTGAATATTGTTTCAGAGAATGTACGCGCTCTGGATTCTGTAACTTTATGCACTTGAAACCTATTTCTCGAGAATTACGACGCTATTTGTACAGCCGCAAAAAGGGTGGCAAGGGTCGATCGAGATCGCGATCACGGTCTCGTGGTCGCGATCGCAAGAGGAGATCACGATCTCGTGATAGGAGATCTAGATCCAAAGATCGTCGAAAAGGTAGAGACGATAAGGGCAGGGATGGACGTTCTGGGAGGTATTAACTATAATTTCCATCTGTAATAATTCCTGATAGAAGGATCCCAATCGAGTTATTATCCTTTCGACTATCCTGTCAGACAAAACGTACGTCAAAGTACATTTTTAAATTTTCATTTACTAGTTGTCTAAAAGAAAAAGAAACCGAATAATATTAGTTTCTTCGCTTCGACAGTAATAAGTTGTATAAAACAGATAAAAGGAACATGATGAGATGTGTACTTTTCTAAAAAGAAATAAAATTTAATGCACACATATTTGAGTTTTAAATATTACGATTAACGCGTTTAGGAGTGTGAAATAATTTACTATACGAATGAAATGTAACAAATGTCACTTCTTTCCAGATGTTACATATTAACATCAATAGAAACAATTTTCCTTTACTTTCAATCAAACTTGATAAATTACTATAACTGTATAAATTACTATATAACTATAAGTAGATATAAATAAACTTAAAATTCTTATACTTTTTAATTCATTTTCTGTGCATTATATATGGACATCGTGACTGTATAAAGTTATCACAGTATAAAAGAAATTTTGCATGTGTAATAACAAAAATAAAAACAACTGGAAAATTATGTTTACTTATTTCTTTTAAATCCAAACAGAAAAAGAATGAGTATGTACACTGTCACACTCACGCATACACACGCATGTAATGTTAGAGTGCACGACGATTACTTTTATGAATCTCTCATTATATTTGACATCATTTTCGAAAGGAATAAACAGGCTATTTCTACAAAGTGCAATAAATTATATAAAATGCTCATAATATTAGTGTTGATAAAAAATATTTATTGGCGGACTAATACCAGATCAAGCTTCTATGTTTCCATCAGGCATTAAAAATTCTACGGAGATTTCTCAAACTTCTTTCCACAAGCAAATATTGCTAATTATATAGGCCAAGTTACATTATATGCTACACACTAGCAAAATTCGTATAAATGTTTCATGGTTTATTACAAACTGAAATGGTTAATTTAAAATGTTTACGATTCATTAAAAAAAAAGACATTTATAAAAACTATTTGGAATATAGATACAGGACAAATGAAAACCAAACATTATGTGGTAGGAAAGAAATTCAAGATTATAATCTCATACAATAGATTATGTTCACCTAAAATTTTTTTGAAAAATGAATTTTCAAGATATATTTCTAAAGTATTTCTGTTTTGGTGAACATACACAGCTGTAAAAAAAATAAAATGCACAACTGTAAAGAAACATTTATGAGAGAATATACTTTACAAGATTTCAATAAATTATCCAAATTTTTTTTATAAATAATGTGAGAATTATTGAATATAGGTCGAATTGTAGGTATGCTTTAACGTTGTAGCTGCATGTATAAAATTGTGATATGCGAATATTAATGAATAACGATGTAATGGGATACACGCAATCACCATTTAATACAATCGATATTATCTATCTATCTATGAACTATTGCTTCTTACTTCGAAATGACACGAATTTCTTAACAACTTCGTTTACGTCATTACGTCGATGCACATGTATACATCACAATGTACTCGTGAATATCACGGATAAAATATATCATGTCAACGTACGTCTTACGAATGAATCGGTATTTCGTTTCTTTCCTTTTTAATGCGGACAATATTAAACACGCATTCGTCTCAACTTACAATGTTTACCACTGTCCATTTCAATAGACAACACTTAAAACCTTTTAATGATTTCACAGGAATAAAGGTATCATATTTTGCGGACATTAAACTATAATATACAATAGACGCATTTATGTTTCCTTTCCTTTCTTTTTTCCAATGACTATTAACAATTATCATTATATAGTGTAAAAAGTATATTAGATGGTACAATTAAGTCCGACGGAAAAAGACATATCTTGTAATTTATTCTCATCAGAATTTCTCCAAAATATACTGTATACAATATTTTACTTTAAGTATAAATATATACAGTTTTGTTATGAAAGCGCACTAGGTATCATTTAGTTACTCGGACATGAGATTGAGCAGTGCGCAACATTCTACCATTTATATGTTTCAGAAGACACACTACCTTCTTTAGCGTAGTTTTATTTTATTTTTTCTTTTTTGTGGTAGTATAGTGCTCGTGTTATCCGTTTACTTTTGCGTCCAAGCACAGAGGTATAAAGTGATTAATTAATTTCATCTCTTAATATAACTAACAGCTTTTAGTAATGTCCTGCCCGCATCACTTGTATCATGAAAATATTTACACTGTTTAGGTTACTAATTAATGATTACGATATTCCATAGTAAGTTTAGTAGGATATGAGATCATTGTTTAGGGGGGCTAATCAGCATAAACAATGAACTGTTGATTATCCACGTCTGCAACTTCAACTTGAACAAATTGAGGTTGTTGAAGTTGAATTTGTTGTACTTGTCTTCCAATAGCATTACGTGATCTATAAATTAATATTAAAGTTTACAAGATATTTCATGTTTATTACATATTAGAATCTAAATAAATAAATTGATATTTGTAGGACTAAAATATATATACTTACTTAGCTTTCGCATGCGTTAATATATGCGACTTTAAATTCGTTGATTGTGCAAATTTTTTACTGCATCCATCAAATGGGCAAACATAAGGTCTGTCTCCAGTATGAATTCTAACATGAGTACGAAGATTGAAATCGAGACTAAACCTTTTCCCGCATCCCTCAAATGTACATTGAAAAGGTTTTTCCCCCGTATGAACCAACTGGTGCCTCTTCAGCTTAGAACTTTCGACGAAAGCTTTTCCACACTCTGCACATACATGTACTCTTGGTCCATGGGTGTGTAGATGTTTACGCATTGCACTGTTGTCTCTAAACATTTTTGTGCATCCTTTGTGCGGACAGGCTATAGTACGTTCAACACCATCTAAAACAGGTGGCTTGCGTACTTTCAATTTGTGACCAGGTCTTGCAAATTCAGCCAACTGTTTTGGATCCGACAGGTCAAGACCTGGCATTCCATCAGAAATAGAGCTTCCAGAGTGGTTGAATTTGGCATTGGATTTACCAGTCATGTATTCTGTGTAGTCTGGATCAGGCTCTGGATTTGAGCCTTCATCTGGAACATCCACCAGGTGAGGAGCTAATAGGACACTCCCTTTAACAATAACAAACAAGCAGTCCCAAACAAAAGCTACTGTATTTATTTTTGGTTAGGAAGATTTTATATTTTTTATGTGTACTTAATAGTAAAAGCTCTTTATCATGTAGTAAAAAAAAACGTTGATAAAAAAGTAACAAGATTTTAGCAAATTATATAAAAGTGTATAAAATGTAAAACCAAAAAATACATTCAAATTTCAACATTTTATAATTAATATAGTTCCTTATGAAAAAGTAAATAATGGTTAACACAACACTGTTTTATTAGAAAATTATTTTACACGTATTATGCCCTTTTAATTTATTTTTTTCAAGGAATACAATTAACGAATTTTTTAAAAAGTGATATACAGAAAATTGGTTGTAAAAAAAAATTAAACATAATAGGCTAAAAATATACGCGTATACAAAATTCGAATACTACCGAATATTTCAATAAAATTAAATAATTAAAAGTAAATATATTTCGTAAGAATTAGTCTATTGCTATATCACAGTTATATCCAGATGTATTCATTGAATATATTCAATCATTTATTTATATAATAAAACGATGCAACAAAGATGACCATGGTTTACATTCATATTTCTAAATTTACATAATAAAATTATTTTATAACACTTTTTGCATGTCATTATCAAAAACTCGGAATTGCGTTATTTTAGAGAACATTAAAATTATTTTGATGTTTCAAATAAATCAGACATCCGTAATTGTTTCAATAAAAATTATAGGTTTTACATAGTATGACGTAAGAAGTCAAGACGACTTTCATATCTGTACGAATAAATCTAATATTTCTAAATAATTGTACAAATAAAACATGAAATTAGGGATTTTATTTAATATAAATATACAAGAGCTAATACAGATACAACGACTAAGAGTAAATAATTAATTGACGTTATGCATCGAATAAAATAAAGATAACGAGAGCACGGAGCTCTGCTTGTTCTGCTGTAAGTGCATCTCCGCCATTATCACTCGGGAAGATAGATCCACGTAAAAGAAGCCATTTTCAAAATATGGCTGCCCCCTGGCAGCATAATGGCGTTCCCTCGATCAAAACAAACAACGCAAACTGTCAATGAAATCGTAGATAATAAAGAATTCAAAAATAATTCGTTGATTTCTGTGACAGTCCCGTAAGAAAAGCACGGTATTGATTCGAGTCCACCGGAAGTGCGTACTAACAGTGTGCATAGAGATAGGATACCAATTGCAAAGCCTCGCAATGTGTTATCACGGTGTTTCATTTTTTCAGTTAGCAGAGAAGGTTAGAAAATAAACGATAAAGACTTACCGTCATCGGTACCTGAGGCCCACATCGTCACCGAAAATTCACCTTCGAGCGTCTTGATTTGCACTTGCTTCTGCTCCCACTTTCTAGCCTTCGTTTCCGAGCCCATTTCCCCAAAAATCGTATGGTCGGTCGTTCGAAATCTCGCCGTGCCGCTCTTTCTGGCCTTCTTGGGACCTTTCCTTGATGGACCGGGACTCGACTCGACATAAATATCGTTCTCTGGAACCGGGATTTGATCGTATACGCTTAGCGGATCACTGCCGACGATTTCCTCTTGCGTCTGTAGTATGATTTCTTCGCGTCCTGGCTCTGGAAGTGGTTGAAGGGCAATCATCGGTTGCCCATCCTCTCCCTCGATAGTTGTTTCCACAGTCTCACAGGGTATTTCCACCGGTATTGTTTCTATTTCAACCTCTTGGATATCTGGTTGAATCTCCACTTCGGTTATTATGTCCGAGGACGCCATATTAATCTCCGCTGACGCCATGTTACTAATCAAAATGGCTGGTCACGAATACTCGCGCGACAAGCGGGGCGGCAAGTTCACCAGTCACGTGACTCACTCCCCACCATTGTAGACAGCAAAGTGGTGATCATTCGGAATTTTCTCAACAACTCTTACCATGAAATTCTTCAACTATAATGCAGTACATACTTTATTGCTACATACATGAAATAATGAATATTCTCTGTGCATATTCTTAAATTATAAAATAAACATTAGAATTTCATCGACCAATTTATACCATTTTAATGTATTATACGTTCAATCGGTTTCTCATGAGAACCACTAAAGCGCATTCTTTCTTACCGTATCCCTTTTAATATACTGGTACGCCATCTTCCGGAAAACGTGAGTAACGCTTTTAATCCGAAGGAAACTTAGGTTTTGGTTTGACACACCACAAATGCATTTGTTATATTATTGCAGTTCACTTTCCGTTAATGCCTTAAGTAATTATTTTAATTTTACCTGAATGTACCTTTTCCTTGCATAGAGTAACTATTATGCAAACGCATTTTTGAAAATTTAAAACAAGGATATAGGTTATATATTAAAAGAATTGTCATAATGGATTTGTCAAAGATTTCGAATGATAAAAAATTATATCTTTGCAAATGGTATTTTCGTGGTGAGTAATGTTTAGTTATAAATATTGTAATTATTTATGTAAAATGTACATGAGTATTTTGTTTGTTTCATAGCTGGGTTTGCCTTTTTACCATTTCTTTGGGCTATAAATGCTATTTGGTTTGCCACGGAAGCTTTTACTGCTCCATATTATGAGGAACAGAAACAAATTAAAAGATGTAAGTTTCAAATCTATATATATATATATTGTAATGCTTAGTTTCACTAAAAGTTACTTCAAGTAACATTATTATACAAATTAGTATGAGTATATCATATTTAACCCTTTAACTACGAAAGGAGTACATATACACGCTCTAAATTTTTCTTACTATAATACATTTATTATTTTATCAATTTCGAATTTTTCTCTTTATATTTCCTTTATAAACATATTGCGCATGTATGTGAACGAAATGTGCAGTTTGATCAATGACCACAACAATGTACGATAGTCACAACAATTGAGATACAAATATTGCGCCTTATATGTATATTGATTGTTGCATGCAAAAATGTGCTGCTGTAGAAGGATTAAAAATAGTAAAGATAAAGTTATTAATGTTGTGTGACAATTACAAATTATATAATACACTTTACAGTGTATGCAATGCACAATGCAGACTTGATAACAGATTAAACTAAAATTTCAGATGTGATATTCTCTGCAATAGGAGCAGCTATATGGACGGCTGCTCTTTTAGCATGGATTATTACATTTCAGACGCAAAGGACAGCATGGGGTGAATTTGCAGATTCAATTAGTTACATAATTCCTACTGGTATTCCTTAATTTTTTTTACTTATCCACTGTCACTTAGTTACCAATAATTAATCATTATATTTTTAATGTATAAATAAAAAGCAAGACTGTTATATACTTGTCCTGCATTTGGTTAAATTATAATACTCCATCATATATAAAATATAGCATTTATTTTAATGTATTCAAGTAAAATATTTCTAACACATAAGCTTTAGACATATGTATAAACTATAATGATTTATACATTTTATAATATTTGTAAAAAAAACTAATATTTCAAATGCAGATTAAAATAATTTATATACTCATTTTATTCTTTCTTCGACACAAAACGAATTTAAACAGCTCTCCTATAGAAATATATTTGTAAATCTTTGTAAACCAATCGTGATAAAAGCTGAAACAATAAAATATTTATTATTAATTATCAGTTATCAATAAAATATTTATTATTAATTATCACTTAAAAACATGTTATTGATTAAGGAAATTTACCAATAATGCCAGTAAATCTGCAGACATGAGCATATAAAATACATTGTGCCAACTACCCCAACGTGATATGAATCCTGCTAGTAATGGACCAACAGCAGCACCAATACTGCCTGTTCCATCAATAATGGCAGTGACTGTAGCTAGAGCTTTAGAATTGTCTCCTAGACTAGGATGAGTTCCTAGTTCAGCTGATACAGCAGTTGTTATCAAAGCATAAGGTCCGGTAACTAGTAGTCCAGCTATTAGTAGTAACACTACGTTGATACCCAAACCCGTACTTCCAACGAAATCGTATATAAACAACTGTATCAAGATCATATAAATTAATACACATTACATATAGAATATTTATGTTTAGAGAATAATAATATTTAGACTTTTGTTTACATAAAATAATAGTACATACTACGGGAACCGCAACTGCAAACATAGCTGCACATGTTACAGCACTCATACCGCTATAATCAGATAAAATACCAGCGGCTATTGCACCCGCAATACCACCAACATCAAATAAGACTGAGAGATCTGCACTTAATGTCGCATCATAAGTAGCTGAAAAAAGACCAAATATTATAATGTGCCCAAAATGTGTAATAAATATATGTATAATGCACAATGTAAGTTAAGAGAAACAAAATTTCAAAATATAAAAATTAAAAGAAAATATTAAAATATAAACTTCTTTCTGACTTATGAAATTTTTTAAATAATATATTTACATTATATTTACACAAGAATTCTAATTCGTTGTGATTCATCTTATAGAATTATAATGAAATGATTACTAACTTGATGCTGAAATATACAATGGTAACCAGTACAGGAATGTGTAGCTTACAAGCTTTGCAAAGAATAAAGAAAGGGAATATTCTATAACTCCAGGAATAGTAAGGGCCCCTATAAATCCAATAGCATCTCCTCTATGATGATCGTGTGGGCGTCTATGCCTTGATAATATTGGGCTAGTTTCAGATCTTGTACTTGTCTCCTTCAAACAAATTTTCTTTGTAAGTGCTGATAATAGAAAGTGATGAAATATAGGTGCATTCAAATCTTATATTTATTTTAATAGATATTAAAAAGGTAAATAAATTATATTTTATGTTAAGCCAGTTATATAAAGTGCAATATTAATTATGTAAAAAACAAAGCATGCACTTACATTAACACCAATCTGTTCGCGGTAGGCACAGCGATAGATGAGACGCTAAGTACAGCAAATGAGTTATCTTTAGTAAGCTTGTGACATGTGCAAGAGAAGTAAAAATATAATAATTATGGACTTATGAGAATATTTTAATATATGTATAATGTTTGTACAGCATACGAAATATATGAAATTTAAAAAATGGTTATAATAGAGTCCAAAAGTAAAAAGCATTTAAAATAACTGAAAAAGATGTAACACATATTTGATAATTATATCATATACATGAAATACCTTCAAACGATTATCTACAGTGTGTCAAAAAATAGTTTGTACACTCAGTTTGTTTAATAACTTTACATGCAGAATAATAATACGTCATTTACATATTATTTTGTACACAATGGAGTATTAAGAAAATTTAGATTTTATAACTGAATGTGCAAGTACTTTTCTGGCTCATTGTACCATTCAAGTGCAGAGTACACAGTACCAAAACAATGGTTATGAAATATTTCTATCAAGGCACTGCATGCTGATAACCATATAAGAGCTGTATTAATAAAAAGTGTTCTTAAACTTACATCTTCAATATCGTTATTACAATTTCCACAATCTTCTATACCACTGCTGTCATCCGAACTGTGGATAACATCAAATTTTCTATGTCCAGGAGGAACAGGTGGAATACATCCTATGTCTATAGGATTCGGTACAAGAAATAGAAATATTACAAATCCTGCCACGCCCATTGTGATTCCAGGTATTATGAAACTTAATCCCCAATCAGATTCCACAAATTCAGCAGCTATTATAGTACCCAAAATGTTTCCTAACGATGTATGGGAGTTCCATATTCCAAAAATTAATCCTCGTTTTCCTTTACCAAACCAATTTCCAACAACTGTAACTACACCTGGCCAGCCTGATGTCTGGAAGACACCAGCAACTGCCTATAGAAAATCAATAATAAAATACATGTACCATAATTTGTACAATGATTTATAGTCTGAGACAAACTTAAGTGGACGCTCTTTAAAAACCAATAACTTTTTCCAAATTAGACCAAACGATTTGAGTTTTTTTTAGACGCTAGAAAGATTAGTTTACTAAGTAATGTATAAATAAAATTTTGTTTAAATTGCTATTTCCTAGAATTTTAAAGAAAAAAGTGAAGGTCACGATTTTTAACTTTTTTATCTGTGCCTGTACTGAAAATTTGAATTATGCCTTTTATAAAAAAAAGTTATTAATTTTTAAAGAGTCTCTGCTTAATTTTGTCCCCAACAGTTGTTTTTGTAGATTAACATATGTACCTGAACAAGAACGAAGTACCATAAACTATGAATATTGTATGGCCTAGCAATACCAAAAAGATAACATGATATACCTGATGCAAGCATACCAAATGTAAGAAAATAACGTAGATTAACTCTTTCTGCTATGAAACCACTATAAAGAAAAATATAAAGTTATGATCAAAATAGTATCTTTTTTGTTTGTATCATAAATAAGCTCACTTCAATGTCACCTGAGGAACATAGCTGCTGCATATGCGAAGAGAAACGCAGAATCCAACATTCCAAGTAGTGCTGGAGCATTTTCGGTATCTGAAAATTATATAATTACATAAAACAGTATAAAATATTGTTTACATAATTATTATTTTTAGCAATAAATTTGTACTTACCAAATGGAGCCCAATCACACCATGTATCTCTATTGGTACTATTAATTAAAAAATTTGGAGGTGGTGACAAACTGCTGCAATTAAGACTCAATACATTTTTTACCACAGATATAGGCTTTCGTGTCATATGATAGCATGTATATGCCAAATATGTCAGAGCCAAGATACCACCTTGATGCCATGACATTCGATTTACTCTGCGATGGGGACAACATTTCAAAACTGTGGATTCTAATACTTTTAGACCCCATGGTTGGTCTCTGAACGTTCCACTCATATTTACTACACAATATTCTTCTTTTATTATTTGAGTTTTTAGAATCTACTGTGTTAATATAGCTTTACAAGCCTCTTTTTACTTTGTACTTTTTCAGTTTGCTTTCTTTTATGCTTATAAATCACTATATCAATTTGTATTTATATCATTTCAAATGATATAGAAAATATATTTAGTTCTTCAATAATACTTTGAATGAAATGAAATATAATACTATGCACTTTTCTTTTAAGAATTATTATAACTCATATAATTTCTTTGTTTCATATTCTTCTATATACAATATCATTTACTAATCATTATATGCATTTCTTGCAATAAATTTTCTATTGATTATGTAAATATCAATCTCATTAGTAAATACTCTTTACTAGAATTTTGTTCCATTATGGCAAATTAATATTTTATTATCTATATAATAAAAGTGTATCATTTCTCACACACACACACACACACACACAACGTGTATATATATATATATATATATATATTTAGATGGTTTTTTTAGATTGATGCTATGCAGCGATATATGTTTCATACGTTCTTTTTACTATTGTTTCCTTATCGTGTCCACGACTTCACATTAGCAACAGATTAATAACTCTAACAGCTAACAGAACGAACTATGACGCATAACCTATAACAAAGAAAACACGTTTGAAAAGCAGCAGTAAATATAACATTTAAGTGTCACCAGGCATTACTTACTTCACACGTGGTACGATGCGACATCATCACTTTTTTTTACTGTCTGGAGGAGAACAATAGGAAATACAGCGTTAATTTCAATGGAATGTTTACTATCAAAAGTGACATATGATAACGACGTTTAAATACACAAGCTCCATTCGTGTGTGCAAACATTTTACATATTTGTACACGAATACAGATTCTCATCGAAGGTCATTTGACTTTGAATGACTCAGTCCGATATCAGTGAAAAATATGATAAATTCTTTTTTATCTATTTAGATATTCAGTCTCTGAATCAGTATAGGTACTTATAAATAAAATGTATTAATCAAAATTATACTTAATTAATAATTATATTCTATTCTTATATTTTATTATAAAAATTACAAATTATGTATTAGTCAATAAATACGTATGTATATTATTTTTTAATTATAAATGTCTATAAGCATAGATTATTATATATACACAAGTTTTTAATAATTGTATAAAAATAAAGCGAAATTACTATCATCTGATACCGATACATCTGAAGTAGTAGTGGTGATAGTCAGCGAATAGCGGGAATGCGTGTGACTCAACCATGCGTGCCTGACCAATCAGAAGATACCTCATCTGTGGTAGTAAGTAAGTACGTAGTAAGTACTGCATTGGTGCTACCAATATGAACTCAAAATTTGATGAACAATTGTTATATTTGTTTTTAACTGTTAAGTCGGTGCAATAATTGAGGTTTAATTTATTGATCATAATATGGCTACCGATGATTATGATTCTATTGTTCAATGGCATCCTGAAATGATATTAATTTCTGAAACACCAGTCGTTTGGCAGGGATTTTTGACAGTATCTTGCCGATCTCATTCTGGCCGTAACATTCGAATCAAATTAAAGCTGATCGCACCAAGTTATCCATTCTTACACGATGCAAAAATTAATTTTGGTAAAGAAATTACACTCATTCGCAATTCTACCGGCTTCAGTAATCAAGTAAAGGATCTAATGTCAAAGGCGACAAAAGTATCACTGTTTTTGAGGCAATTACAGTCGCTTATAGTAAGTAGCATAAAACATATTACATGTTATATCAACTTTTTATATTAATTCCTTTCAAGTTATATAGAAAAGTTCAAGTTTTTTTTATGAGGTATATGGATATATTTAAATAAAAAGAATAATTCTTTGCAATGGACCTTTTGCACTGTCTTTTTAATTATTCAGGATGTTCAAACTTTTTTGATTAGTCGATATGATTTTGATTAGACATACTTTTTAAGGGGTTAATTATTTTTTACTTACACTTACTAATTTTACATATAAATATACAATTAATATACTATAATATAAACAGAGTAATTTCATTGATGCTGCTTATATTGAAGATAACATGTACGATGCAACGAATAACAATGCACTAGACATATTGCAAGAGTTAAAACTTGTTCTTGAGATTCCATCTGTACGTATGCAATTTTTAATACTAATACTTTTGATCCACAATAATTTGTATAAATAAATACGCATAACTTCATGTTCTTAAAGGATGTCCAATTATTATCTGACATTAGTTTAAACACGTTCAAATTATCAATGAACAATGTTTGCTTAAAATTGCAAAGGACAACGAGCAGAGTTCGACCATGGACTGTTATATATTCTGATTTGCCTGAAATTCCTGGCTTTGGACCTTTTGAAAAAAATGTATTAACATTGAATATAGCACGAAGTAAATTCAAATTGCAAGTGGAAATGCTTAAAACTGCTTGGTTAAATCTACAACAAATCGATAAGTAAGTCAATCTTATAGTAAGATTGATTTATTTGATCTTCTCAAATACTTGTCTTCAATCTTTTAATAAATGCAAATATTATTATTTTATTACATAGGCAATGCTGGGTACTAGATCCCTTACAACCAAAACCTTATCACCTTTACCGCCGAGTTTTTCTAACATCATCATTATCAATGTTTATAAGAATAAATCCTTTGAGTCCTATGGATTTACCTGAAATTAAATTCATGGGTAGTGAGACAGAAGTTGAGTTACAAAACAATTTGATATCTAAGAATGTTCATGTATGCAAATATCTTAATAAAGTATGTCCAAACAATCTCATTTTATGATATAAAAAGATTATGTATTTCGATACTTTTCAGAATTGGAATCCAAAATACTGTATTATAGACAACTTAATGATGTTATTAAATATAGCAGAATTTCCGAAAGAAGAAGTAAACGAGTGTATAAAAGAGGAAAATGTTATTGTTACTGATAAAGAATGTTGCATTTGTTATTCTATGGTATCAGATAATGAATTGCTACCTGATAAAATCTGCAGTAATGAGAAATGTCGAAAACACTTTCACACACCTTGTTTATTGAAAGTATGCTTTTTTTTAAGACTAAAGAGTTACACAAAAATTACACTTGCCTTTTGACATACATAGAATATTTGTTTCAGTGGCTGCAAGCGGTTGCTGGTAATCACATTATATTTGACCATATTCATGGTAATTGTCCACACTGTGAGGAAAGTATATCATGTTGTATTAAATAAACTTTTCAATCAAATATCATTAGTTAAAGTCAATCTCGTGACATTTTTGCTTGACAGTTTATTTATTCAAACACGTGTATGTGATTACAATTTGTGTTTCGTGTCCATTGTTCAACAGAGTTATTGAATTCTGAAGAACCACATATAAGGACTAACGTTGTGTTATTCACATTATTTTTAAGAATTTGGTAAACTGACTCCTCATGTAAGCGGCCAGATTTTATATCAACACCATGAAGACTGTGAAATTCATCTGAAACATAAATAACAAACAGTTCTTATCATTTAAATGGAAGAATAGTATTAGTTTTGTATTAAAAATGTTACACAATATCAAAATTTTATCAATAACATATTATAGTATTAATATTATATGTATTAATATTTTTGTAATTGAATTCATTAAATATTTAAATGATATAATGTATTTATATTTATAATTAATAGTTTGACATACTTAACAATTGTGATATATATAATGTAGACTTGAAATTCCAATAATCCGAGAGAACTTGTAATTCTTTTTTCAAAGGAATCTGTGATATCTTTTGAAAACATCCTATAAAATGGATCCTTGTTTCTTCAAATTCATTATCTATAATTGACTTAGCTATGGGATACATGGCGGTTATTCCAGATCCCATACAAAACATAACTACATTCTGAAAACTAAAATATGCAATAATTATTTTTCTTTCTTTTCTTTTTTGTAGTAATTTATAAAAAAAAAAGTCTAAAATATAATAATCAGTAATCGGTTTTCAAACCTGTTGCATGTATAGTTGAAATTTCCATATGGCCCTCTTACACGGATTTCATTGCCTATTCTTGCATGTCTTAAATATGTACTAAATTTTCCATTATGATAAAGTCTAATTAAAAATTGAATACTGTCGTCTGTGTAATAAAGAGGAGTGAATGGCTTAGTTGCATCTTGTAAATGTAACATGACATGTTGTCCTGGTTCAATTAATAAACATACATCATTCTTTTTATAATTTTCTGTGAATAATATAGGAATTGTGTTGTATGTGAATAATATATATATATTTTTTTTAATAGGTAAAAGTGTTATGTGAGAAGTTTACCTTGATATTTCAGAGAAAGTAAAATATAAGAGTCTGCAGCTTCTTTTATGTCGGTTATTACAAAATTCTTATATGAGAACTGACACAATATATTTTTACTGATTTGTACTTTCACATTTTCTTTTTTTTTCTTTTTATATTCTTCCAATAATTTCGCATGTATATCGAAGACACAAGGATTACATCCATTATGACAGCAATCCTCTTCTGACGGTGTTGCTGGTCTACTGTTATCATTGTTATTATTAGTAATATTATGAATACTCATATTGTATTAACTTATTTTATGTTTATAAACGAAATAAACACTATCACGAAACATGATACTAACAAAACTTAACGAAACTAAACAATTTTCGGTATATAAATTTAATTAATATTCCACATCACCCACAATTACGGTTAAGCACATGGTACTTCTATTTATGGAACATAATTCTTTGTTTTTTGAGGTTGTGACGAATTGACACTGTTTCAAATATATTTACTTCATATTTAACCTAAAATTTTTGAGTGAATTAAATTACTTTGTTCGAATGAAACTATTTAAATATTTACATATAAGTACTTCTTACTTATTGTATTTATATTTTTATGAAAACGATGCACTTTGTGTATTTATTTACATGTATCACGTGTGCATTTGACGTCTGGCACGTCACCACAGAACATTTCAGGGAAAATTATTTACATATACCTTCATACGTAATTGCACATGTAAGTACTTACAATAAGAGATTATATATGATAATACATATATTTAAGAATATTTGTGGCGCTGTGACCAACATCAGCTGTTCACCCAACTTACGAAATATGATCTATGAAAATGTATCAGGCATGTATTTTGACGGTAACAGAAATGATAATAATGATGATATAAAATTATCTGTTACTTATAGCGAGTGACGTAGCATGTTGAAATACACAAAGAATTAAACAATGACAGTCAATTAGACGTAACAGTTCTGTCAAAAAATTGTAATGTACAGATTGTATTTAATTTTGTTACATTAAATTATAAATATTTGTTCATAGTGTAACATTTATAAATATATGGTGCTAGTTTTATACTTTTTAAAAAGAATTATAAAATGGATCAAACAATCAAAGGATGGAGACGTTATGTACTTGTACAACCACCTCTGATGATATACATATTTGCACAAGCAATAACAGGTAATTGACACTCTTTTCTTAATATATAAGTATATATATTAATTATGGTAAGCATTGTATTTAAAGTGTAGAATTAACGCAGTAGTGTTAAAAAATATTGCCAAGTATGAAGTAAGTTTATTTAGTACTAGTTAAATTAATTAATATTAAATTTAAATGCGTGACTCAATTTCAGGTAATATTTTAACAGATTTGATAATGTATCGTGTTTGTAGTATAACATTAGGAATAAACAAATCAGAATGTTTACTTTTACATGAGAGCAATAGTTCTGCAATTATATATGAAAAAGTACAACCAATAGCTAGTGAAATTTTGATGGTTAAAACTTTTATTGAATGCATTTTTCCCACATTCTTATCTTTATTTTTGGGACCATGGAGTGATAAACATGGAAGGAAACCTATACTAATATTCGGATATGCTGGTTAGTATTATGTCTTAGAAAAGTTACTATTTGTTTGATGAACAATGTACTTATAATTATTGTTATTATACCTTCATGTCATAGGTATATCACTGACCCATTTAATTTTCTCCGTCATGACTGTTTGGGATATCAGTCCATGGCTTTTATTAATTGCATATATTCCATATGCATGTTTTGGAGGATTTTGTATAATTTTGATGGGTACTATTTGCTACATCTCCGACATATCGAATAAGAAAAATAGGGCATGGCAATTAGCTTGGATGGAAGCTTCAATATTTATTGGCATTATACTTGGTTTATTAGTGGGTCCTATTGTCTTTCGAGCATACGGATATACAAGTGTATTTTCGTCTGCTACTGTATGTTGCATTATAGCAGGACTCTATATTTGCTTCTTGATTCCGGAGACAATATCTAATAGCAATGCAGTAATTTATTATTTTCATTGTAATATTTTTAAAACATAGATGAGCTAGCATTTTCTCTTTTATAATAAACTCTTTTTACTTTTCCAGTCAACTTTGAGCAGTTTGTTTGATATAGAGTTAGTTAAGGAACTTATTACCACATGTACCAAGAAACGAGATGGTTTTAATCGGCACATAGTTTGGTGCTGTATAGCTGTTATTATTCTGTTAGTAATCACTTTCCAAGGAGAAATGACTATTGGATATCTATTTACAAGTGCTAGACTACACTGGGATGTAGATCAATATTCTGATTACGTAGCAATAAGATTATTTCTTATAACTTTTGGAATAATATTTGGAGTAAATGTTCTGACAACATATGCAGGTCCAGTGATGAATAAATGTTTTGACAAGCAAGTATAGCATAATAAGTAAACTCATGAAAATAAAATTATTGTTTTAGGATTTTCTGAAGAGGCGGCAGCCATACTGTCAGTATTTTCAAGTTTATTTTCTGCAATAGTTCAAAGTTTTGCATGGAAATCTTGGCATATGTACTTATCAGCAGGAATTAGTGTATTTGCTGGTGTTGCTAGTCCAATGCTACGTGCTATATTATCTAAGTCTGTGCCTTCAAAGGATACCGGTAAAAATCATTTGAATTTTAGTCACATTGTTTATGACTCATACTAAATGCTAGTTCACTTGACATTATACCTAAAGGTCCATAGTTACTCCATATTTATATTTTAGTATATATTCCACAGATTAGAAAAAATGCTACATTTTACAGATTAGAAAAGATTTTACAGTTATTAAAAGAAATGCGTGATCATTGAAAACTATGTACTGAAAGTTTTGTGAGGAATGCAATGATCAATAGTCATATTCATTATAGTATAGCTAGTTCCATTTATAATTGTATAATATTGAATTACTAATGTTGGTATATTTCTGCAGGTAAAGTATTTTCATTGACAGTATCTATAGAAACATTAATACCAGCTGCAGCAGCTGCATTATATGGAATGATTTACTCAAATTTCATGCCACCTATCTATCCTTTACCAGTTTTTCTGGTATCCGTAGGGATTTGTGCTATTGCGATACTTTTACTTGTAAACGTACAAATCCAAAATAAAAAGGTCAATTGCGCAGTATATGAACCTCTTACGCAAGATAGTGAATAATAATAGATTTTTATCAATGCTTACAAAAAACACGATGGAAGAAACGCACAGAAACTACAAATGTATAATTGAAAATGAGTATTTAATAGCGTTTTATATAGTTTTATAATATTATATTAACATGAACAAATAAAGTACAAAACTTTAACCAACACTTCTAAGTAGTTTAATAAAAATACTTAGTTAGTGACAACCGGAATGTAAATAATTTGGAACAATATATCCATATATAATTCACAATTCGTCATAATAGTCAACATGATCACCTGATGTATACTTATGATCTTTAAGAACATTTAAAAGTCGGTTAACAGTTTGCTCACATGTTAATACTGTTTTCTTCTTTAACATATCATTAAATGAGGCTTTAGTTTCCCGATCACCATGTTGATTACATACTTCGTGTAACATATCAGTTTCAACTGGTCCTGGTGAGTAATTTAATACATTCACCTCAGGGTATTCTAAGGCAAACACCTACATAATACCAATATAAAAAAGTAAATGACTATTATGTAAATAATGAGTAACTAATATATACATATCCAAACTTATTACCTTGAAAAACATTTCCCTTGCTGCTTTGCCAGTACAATAATAAGCTGTAGATTTTAATGGTTGAATACCAAGTAATGAGGTAATATTTATAATTGTCTTGTTAGCATTTGTGAGCTCAGTAAATATTTTCATTATAACACCATTTAGTATAGCAGGAATAAAGACATTTAAATCATAATAATTACGCCATGTAGTTATATTAGTCATATCAGTAGTAATTTGACTAAGATCTCCCATTGTACCAACATTGTGTATTACGACCATTCGATCAAAGTCTCTTGGTAGTTTGTCCTTCTTAGACAGAGACTGCATTATAATGTCTAAAACAATAAGTGACTCAATATTATTATTTGCAAAAGATAGACTTTGAGAAAAAGTATCAATATATCTTGTTTACATTTTTAATTTAAGATACTTATTACTAAAGGTGTGCGAGAACCTGAAAATGTTGGGTCTGTATGGAACAAGAATTTTATTTGGGATTGAGAAGTCAACTCATCTCAATCTCAATGCCTTTTCGATCGGATATCCAACAATTTTGGACTCTCACACATTATGTATATGGACATGTATGTTTTTAATATTTACCATGTAATTCATCTTTTGTTGCTTTGCTTAAATCAACGCTAAAAGTATCAACTGTTACATTAGAAGAAATATTTTTAGCAGTTTCTTCTAAAGCATTTAAATTTGTTGCCAGTAAAAGAACATGTGAACCCTTTTCTAGTAGTGAACCAAATGATATTGCAATTTGTCTTCCAATTCCACGACTTGCACCGGTTATCAGTAGAAATACTTTTCCTGACAATGTTGTTACTGCCATATTTTCTTAAAATAAATAGATAGCTACTCTAATTATTCAATTTATGAATTAATTAAATTTTACTTATTTGTAAAGGATTTTTCTATAATTTCTTTTTCTTGTTCAGTTTCAAGAATTATCTGTAGAATGTCTGCCTTTAGAAGATGAATAGATTCACTAGCAGTTAAAGCCTAAAAAGATAAATATATTGATAATGAACATAATTTACACAAAGTATTTCCATTTTAAGATAATTTTATCATGTTTGTATTGCTATAATTACTTGTAAATGGGGAGCTATGTGTCTTATCAAAGGATTTGTAGCTAATTCTGTTTCCTCTTCCGATTCAAGCTTATAACCAGAAGTTATTAATCGAGCAATACAATCCTCTTTCACTTCTACTAAAGACGATATTAGATCTTTTTTGGATGTGCCTTTCTGAAGGTTATTGAGTCTGGTATCTATTTACAACATATTACAATAGCATTATATAGTTTCGTATAAAAATAAAAAAGAAATGTTGAATTCAACTGCGTTTTGGAAATGTGAAGAATATACGGCATTGGCGTACGTCATTTTTTCGAAAATAAGCAAACATAATTAATTACTTACATAGTTTCTTCAAATACTCTTCCGAATCGGCAAGCTTCAAGTGCTCCGATTGATACTCTACAAAAGAATCTTCAAAATTATCTACACATTTATTGTCATTAATCTCTGGGGCATCTATCCCACACCATGGATCAGCGATGTCTGTCTTCATGTTTTATGAAATCGCAATTTTTTTCTGGTGATACTTTCAAGGTTTAGCAATCGTTCTTACATAAGTACCACTGGAAATTACCTATGTTGATTTCTTTGGTTTATAAATGCATAAATGAAGGTTATTTAGTAACATTCAATAATATTCACTGACATCTAAATATATATGTACTCACATGCGTATTTGGACCGAACCGATTTGGTTGTGGCCGCTAAATTATTCCGAATCCATACAGAGTCATATATACATATCTACACGCATACTTAAATACATGTATTTTTAATGAAAAGTTGGACAAAAATTCTACTTTTTAAGTTATATTTTTATAGACTTAGTATTACTTTAAAATTATTTCGTATTTGATGTTTCATAGGAAAAGAAAAATGCATTTTCAAGATATCAATAACTAATTTACAATATATATTTGACATGTGATAGATGTATTAGTGAACCAAACTTCTAGATTGTTTATTATAAAGGTACAAAAAAAAAAGATACAATATATATATATTGTATATATATTATTACCAGAGAGGATACTATGTATAATTATGCGTTTCATACATATTGTAGTTTTTTTAAAAATGCATACTGGTAAAGTTTTTCTAACTAGAAAATGATGTCGCTTTATTACAGTTTTTTATCTCAAATGTTCTCCCCCTTAGAGCAGAGTCGCTAATAGAAGCATAGACTGTTAGAAGTATGACTTGTCTTCCCACTCTACATACCTTCCCTTTCTACAACACTAAGTACATGTACATATTCCATTACGTCAGTGATGGGCACGGTAGGGGCCCCTGCATTGACAAAGGGACGTACAAGAGGGGAAACCACGGGGAAACGAAGGCACGAAGCACCATTGCGCAGTGGAGGTGCGCGCTGCACGAAAGAGAGGTTAGTAGGGGAAGCTCGACGGGACCTTCTTGCCGCGGCGGACAAACTTGCCCATCACTGTTTTACGCTTCCGTGACAGCCTGGTCACGTGACACGTTTTGTCTCTGTCGAACATATTTTACAATTAGAGATGGCAAAAACTGCTACTTCCGAATCACCCGTGATTCGATCACGGTCGTTCCAAATCACGGTGATTTTTCACAGTGATTCGTGATTTTTCGTGATCGCTTCTGATTGGTGGAGAACATAGAAACATAACTATTCTTGGTCACTCTATATAGAAGTCTGTATTCTCGGGACATGTTACATAAAAAATAAAAACAATTTTTCTAAATCTTAAATTACATTATGTATAGCAATTAATAAACCAATTCCTTGAATTTGTAAGAATCAAATTATCGTTTAAGTTATATAGTATATCATATAATGATAAACGTATTGGTATTTAAATAAATCTACTATTAGTATTTAAATTGTCTATACCTTACTACTAATTACATAAATAATACAATTTTTTAACTCAAAGAGGAAGAATTACTACGACTCGAGATAAAAATGTTAAGATCACAGTCGTGATCGTGAAAAAATCACGACCGTCATCGTGATTTTGCGATCACTGTGATAAATCACTGTGAGTGATTTTGAACGCCATCTCTATTTACAATGTCACGTGATTAATCCGGTACTGACAGAGAGAGGGTAACTTTTCCCCTCAATTCAAGTTGATTCAAGTCAATTCTCCTGATCTGGTAACTCTGCCTTATTGTTAAAGTACTTTACATTTACTTTATGATATGCACAATGATACAACTTGTATATATATATATATTAGTGATTAGCTTTTAATAAGACAATAAATTATCAACAGTGTAAGGAAACTCTCTTTATGAATAATTTATTATGAATATACAAATTCTCGTACTTTACACATTGAAGTACAATTGACACTAATTTGATATGGTTAGAAAGCATAGAATGATATAGAAAAATGTTTACAAAAATATTGTTCACTTTATTACATGGTGTAAGCAGTTGTCAATACCATTTAGTATAACATTGAGACACCTTTTCAGTTTAAAATGTTTTTATCTACGTATGCATAACATATCTACTGCCTTTCATTTAAATACTACATCTGTATGATAGTTATAGTATATCATATGTTTGTATTTACAATGAATATTATTATTAGTTCAGTGCAAAATCGTATTACATATTAGAAATGACAATATTGTCGAAGTAATATCAATGAATAGCATCTGCTTCATTTTCTAATAAATAAAATCAAAAATATTTATTTGCTCAAATGTGTAACAAAAGCTTTACAAACAGTATGAAGCGTTTAGTTATGATAAAATCCCAATATAACGATTTTTATATCTGTAGAACCAATACAAATGATAAAAAAAAAATTATTTTAAGATGTTTGATGCATTTCAGTATAATGAACTTACTATACTTTACTGTGTAACAAATGCACCTAAATAGACCTTGTACATACTTTACAGTATCAAAAGCATATTTAATGAAAAATATGATCATCATTATGCTTGTATATCTTAGGTTTTTTATTCAAAGCGTATACTCAGTTTATAACATTAATATCAAAGGTCCAGGAACATTGGTTCTACTAATTTATAAAAATTTCTAATCTAATAGATTAAAACAACCAATCTCATGTATTGTAAAATTATACAGAGTCTGCATATATAAATATACCTAGTACGATATGTATCTAAAAAAATATAAATTACTTTATTACATATATAATCCAATCGAAAATTTCTGTAAAGTGAAAGATCATGAGCAAAAAATTGTTTAACTTTAAATGGGTCAAATGCATTGAGCTTGAAACAGATAAAAATTACAGTGCAAATAAATATGTGTATTTTCTTTCATGGAACTGTAAAAGTACATTCGATAAAAAATTCGAAATGTTTTATAATTTGTTCAATCTATTTATACGAATTGATTTTCAATATTTCCAAAGATGCAAGTAGACATAATCTAGTGTTGTTTTAAAACACTCGTGTGATTATTGCTTTCAGTTCATAAGTCTTAAATTTTATTAGTCCTTTCATTTCTAGTGTTCTATTTTAACCTTTCAAAAGCACTTGGTAATAAAGTGTAAATGATATTACATTTATACAACAGAAATCTATTTAAATTGTAATTTAACTAATTTATGGTACAAGTTGACCTTTAACATTGTGTTAAATTGGAAGCAAATTTAAGACTTACTAACAGTCTTATGTTTTCTTATATTTTATATACAAAAATGATAGAACTTGAAAATTTTCAATTTTATAATCACAGCATTCACTAATATTTTTAACAGTTTAATACTTCATGAAATTTTCTTTTCGTTTATAGCTATGTCCCATATTTGGATATTGTATACTAGCAAATAGATAAAGTATTCATTACCTACTTCCTTTACTATTAGTCATTAGATATTTAATTTGATTTATATGCATAGCAACAATGTAGCAATGTAATTTTTATGCAATGTATATTGAACTCCTTTGCATTCTGCTCTTTTAAATAGGAAAATTATTTACATCTGAATTTTTTATTCCAAATGTTAATATACTTCAGGGTATTCAATATTTTGTGAATAATAAATAATATGTGTTTTGATTGTTATAGGCGATTAAAAGACAGAATGCAAAGTTATCATTTTGAAAATTCATATCCGTTACATCAGTCATTCTTATCTGATATAAATTTTACAACGTGAGAAGAATACAAAATTAAGTATTATTAATGTGATGTAATAATAGTAATAATAATGCAATAATGATATACTCGTTCGAATTTTAGAACTAATGATCCTATATGTATATAAAGAAAAAATCACAACCGGCAAGTAGCCATTTACATACTAGTAACAAAAATATGATTAATATTGTAATAAATTATGCCATGTTTGGCTTCAGGAATTTTATGAGCGGCATACAATATAGCTATCAGAACCTAAAACTCCCTAAATCTCTAGAGAAAATACATTCGTTATAGTGTCATAGTATTGTCATCATAAAGAATAATGTATGCTTTGATCAATCTATTACATTATTTTTTAATTGTAAAAATAAGATTAATGGAGGTATTTGGTAATGTAATAAATAAAGTAATTATAACAATACAAATACCTTCCTCTCAAGTAAAAGAATTCTCAAAAAGGAGAAGTATTAATCTATGAAATATTAATAAGGATTAAGGATTAAGAAATCCTGATAACAAAGTAGCCGTATTTGATCACAGAGGATATTCTAGAGAGTCTAATAATTATAATATTTATGCACCACTTGAAGGCCTTTCCCAACAACATAACCACCTACGCCACAATGGTAAGGGTTTCCTACGCCTAAATAATAAACTTGCACCACCTCTTCGGGTATTAAGAGCACTAACAATTGCCTGATCAAATGCTTCTTTAAGATCGTGTTGAGTTAACGCGGATGTCTCTACATAACTTACAGCACCCACTCTCTGAGCCAATTGATGTCCTTGGGTAGTTGTAATCGGTGTTTGGCCATATCTTGCTAATTGTAATTTAAGGTGCACATCTGATCTTAAATCACTCTTTGTGCCTACCTGAAATCATTGTTGAAGTCATTTACTTTATAACTGTATTATAAATTTACATATATCCTAGATAATTTATTGGTATGTAATTGCCTAGAAACGTTATGACACTTGTTAAAATTATATAATGTAGTATTATTACCAAAATAATAGGTGCATTTGGGCAATATTTCCTTATTTCATTTATCCATCGAGAAGCTACACTATGATAAGAAGACGGGCATACTACACTGAAGCAGACTAGGAACACATCTGTTTCTGGATAACACAATGACCTTAAAGGATCAAAGTCATCTTGTCCTGCTGTGTCACATAATTGGACGTTTAATGGTTGACCATCAACATTGACTACCACTGAAAACACAGAAAGATTATTATTTGAAGTTTCTTTTATATAAATCTTTTCATAAATACAGATAATTATGAACATAGAATTTTTAAGCATTTGAATTATTAAGATTATTGTAGAAAACCATCTGGATTATTACAGGCTTGTAGGTTTCTTTTGCAATAAATAATCAAGATAAGATTACACAAAGATAAATAAAAAACTAGTGCTCATTCATAGAATACCACTTTGTACATTCACAACAACTTATTAATAAGTTACATACTATAATAATTAAATATTGTATAAAAATTGATTTTCATGAATTGTCATGCATATTTAAAAAATTTTGTTGTTCAATGCAAGTTGTAGTATTACTTTTTACGGTATTGCAAAAAATCTGATAACACAGTAACAGAGTAAATAATGTAAAGAACAAATTAAAATTTAAAAGCCTATTATGTTAAATTTATAAGTCACCGTCATAAGAACGTACTATTTAACGATCTTTATTCGCAATAAAACTCGATATTGTATAAACGTAAGACTTACCATACAATGAAATAATCAACTAACCATTATAATTATCGAAAGCGGTGGGCACGTATTCTCCAGGAAACCCGTTCGTCGAATAAGAAACAACGAGGCTGGTCTTTCCAACGGCACCATCACCTACTAAAACAACTTTGATTCTCCTATCAAGTGGTGTAGCACTGTGGTCCGTGCCACTGCCGTTTGAATTTTGATTCTGTGCAGTGTATGTCGTTCGTTTCGCCTGCATCTGCATCGTTTGTCTACTTTTTAGCAAGGGCTTAGTCCAATTCGTATGGGACGACGGCGGCATTATTTCGTCTTTTATTTTACCACAGTCACGAGCTTTCATACGTATGTACTATACACTAAATAATATCGCAGGTTATAACCTCTACCTGTCCAATGATGGAGAACGATGCAATTAATTGCATCTATCGCGACATGTATCACCACGGAATCGTCATATTTACCATCCCTCTTGCTGACACTTGTGGCTCACGCGATCGCGGATCGAGTTTTGGACACGATGCTTTCAATACGCCCTGTCAGGTACTGTGTGCATCGCTCGAAAACAATGGGGGAACCTACACCGTACAGGAAAGATGAAAAAAGAGAAAAAAAGGAATTGATCCACCTGCCACGACGCGGAGCCACCTGTTATTACGCTTTTCTTGCGGCGGTCGCAACCGGTGGCACAGGTAAGTACCACGCGCTCCTATTAAATCGGCTCAACCTTGATTTCTTTGTCCCTGTGTTTTAGGAAAATGTCATGCATTCGATAGGTTACGATATTTGTAACTGGTTAATGAAAATACAACCGGTATTTAATCGCATTGAAAAAGAAACGATAAATACATATACATATGGTGTACATATAATATTTCAATGCGATTAAATACAAGCAAGTCACCACCTGCTAGAACAGGTAGACCTGCTACAGCTGTAAGAAAAAAGTGACATTAGGATGGCTTTTAGCCAGACACGTGTAGTAGGAGATGCACATATACCAGCATGTATACGCGTATATACATATTATATACCAGCACATCTGTCGCAATGACAGTATTTGTAACATAAATATTTCAACATTTAGCAATTCAAACTACTTCACAGGTTTCATTTAGAGTATAGGAAATATATATTTTTTAATAATTGTTTAAAAATATTTGATAAACTAGTTTGTACAATATTTTAATAACTTTGATCACGCTCTGTTAATATGTCTATACATATGAACATATTAGAATATTATAAAATATAGAATGGAATAGAATAGAATGTTATTCCCGTTAGCCTTCCGGTTTTGCGATGACTTCCGGATACATTATTGGTCATAAAGGGAAAATAAAAATAAAGAATATATACAAACAAACAGTAAAATAAACGAAAAAATACTCTTCAATATTATGGAATATATTCAAACTGTATCAAGTAACAATTTACGAAGACAGAACAAGAAAATTACATTTTCGAAAAAATAAATGATTCGCAAATCATTCTAAGCGCGCCTGTCTCGTCTGTGTGTTTACCATCCGATGCTACTTTTCACACAGCTTCGGTAGAGGTAGGTGTAAGTAGTAGGTATCATTACTACTTTAGCGCAGTGTCACCAAACGAGGGGAGGGCGTACAAATTGAGGGGAAAAAGTTACCCTCCCCCTGCCAGTACCGGACACATGAACGACAGAGACGAAACGCGTCACGTGACCGGGCCGAGATGGAATAGCGTCGTAGAAGGGGAAGGTAGAGTTGGGACACAAGTCTTGATCTGGCGACACTACTTCAGTGAATAGTTTCTCAGCTAGCCGTTGTTCACGAGAAAAGGACGCTGCGATCAGTTGAAAAATATCGAGTCGGTAAGACAGTCAGACCCGGGACATAAAAGTTTACAAGGTGTTATGTCTATTCTTATATCTCGTTTGTGGTACTACTAAAATGGCTGAAAGTCAGAAAAAGGTCGATTCTTCTTTTACCTCAGAAATCGACCCCCTGTTACGGTAATTTTGTCTGTGTAATTTGGAAAAATGTCTACCCCACGTATAATTTTCTACTATTTAAAATCAAGTACCTCTTGTCAGATCTCGATTCGGCTGATTGTTTCATTTTTCGTTTAAAGGTAACAATTAGTATTTAAATAGATACTGAATTGACTGTAGTTTTTAATTACCTATTGTATTGTAACACGATCGCGTACTACGAAACCAAGTTATATATGACTATTTGAAAAGAAGCATTTCGTTCGAAACTGGTTTACTCATGCAAATATGGTATGCATTAAAGTTCTATACTATATTCTACTGCTTTTAAACGTTCGGTCGATACACTTCCGCTAGCCTATGACGTACCACGTATACAGAAGAAGTTTATGCATGCGTATGGAAGTACAATGTGATGCGTCCTTTTGTACCAGAAACGAAGAAGCACTAAATAAAAAGAGTTGACTTGATCAATTAAAATGGAAGTTTTAAACAATTTCGATCGCATCGATGACAGGTATTAATTACATAATCTTTATCAATTTTAGTAAACGAATAGTTTTCTGTACATAGTGATATGAAAGAACGTATAATAATAATAATAGCAATCGTAACATTGCGTAGTTAATATCTTTCGATAACTTTGATGGCCGCATTACAAATGAGAATTATTTTACGACTCTACTTGTAGGTTTTTTCTGTAATAAACAATTTTCAAAGTGGCTATTCAGATCCTACTTACGAGGTTAACAGACGAGAAACATTTTTTTAATGTTAAATAGTACTTTGATATTAAGTTTTCATCTTTGTATAAATGTTCTTTTGTAGCGTGGATGAAAATACAATTAGCAATGATAACGTTGGAGTCGTTCTAGAGGAAACAGAAATAGTAGATTGCGATGCAGAAATAGATGCTGTCACAGATGAAGATAATATAAGGTATCAAATATGTCAAGTAAATAGAAATGATAATGGTGTTGCATATAGAGTAGTACAAGTTGAGGATAATCAACCAAATAGTGCGGAAGTGTCGATAGCTGCACCTTTAAATAATACTGTCCAAGTTTTAACATCGCCTATAAACGGTCAGTTATATGTACTGAGTAATAGCAATGAAGTAGTTACCGGAGATTCTCCAAGAACAGTTGCGCCGCGTGTGAAACTTCAAATAGATAATCCACAAAACATTCTTACCACTATCAAAAAGGTAATAGTTTTGTTATTTATAATAGCAAAGTAATTATTTAATAATGATAATAACGATTAATGGATAATCTTTTACAGAGGGATGAAAGGAGAAGAGTAACTCACAACGAAGTTGAAAGACGACGCAGAGATAAAATTAATAATTGGATCACAAAGTTGGGTAAACTTTTACCCGATTACGAACAGAACACAATAGGAGATGGAGATGTAAAGACAAATTTTGAATTACAGGTAATGTACTTGGTAATATTAAAATATGTTGTCTATTAACTGGTTTAATGTTATTTCTATGATAGAGTAAAGGAGGAATATTGGAGAGAGCATGCGAATACATCACAGAGTTGCGAGATGTTCAAGAAAACCTCCAGCAAAGTTTAGACGAAAATTCACAGCTGTTGGAAGAAGCTAAGACATTAAGACAAGTTGTGTCTCAATTACGAAAAGAGAATTCTGAATTGAAGATTCAGATGTCAAAAAATCCGACTTATATACTTGGTACTTAATAGCTGTAATATCTACATATACGCAAAAATTAGAAATACACAAGATCTTCAACAAGCTTCTTAAAATTTTTTTTCCGTTAGTACAAATTCGTTTATATGTTAGATGGTTTTAATTGTACATGTACTAAGTTCAACATGTGGAAAATGTGCGATAAATTGCAATAAAATAATTATATGTAATAATTATAAAATGTTTATTTACATATATTTAACTGAGTATATATTTATATTATGAAAACAATTTTAAACATATCGAGTAATTTCAACTGTACATATCATAAACAATAAGTATTTATAACGTGAACAATCGAGCAAAGGGACCAATTTATTATTAAATCATTAAATTAGATATACAAATATACAAAACATCGCGCTATATAATTAATAGTTAATCATTATCCAAAAGTTATATGTTATTTAACTTTAAAGTTACTTATTGCCTACATTGTTTTTACTAATAAAGAGGTCTACAATATTTACACTTACAAGTTACAATACCACCTAGCTATTTACACAAAACAAAACGATACATTATTATATCAGTTGTTTCAAATTTTCATTGTTGCAGAACGCGTGTGCATATCAATGATACACATGTCACGTTAATTATCAATATGCACATACACAGTAACCAATATCAAATACAAGGGAAAGTGTATGTGTTTACATATATATTTAACAGCTTAAACTGTTATTACTGTAACGCCTAGTAATATTATTGCTTCGAAGCACATTATTTTGCTGTTTGTGCAGAATTTGTGTCAATATACCCAGAGTAATAGAACAAATCACTTGATCGGTAATTACAAAGACAGTAAATATTAAACTATAACTTTTATATTTTTCAACATCATCTGGATCTTCGTCAAGATATGTAAAGTGTAGGCAATACAAGCAACGGACATTATGCAGATCTCTTGTTAATCGGATGTCCCGTCGGCATTTGTACTACTACTCTGGTGATTCACAGAAATTTTATTTCTTGACTCATAAAGGTGAAGTTCATACTAATGAAGTACTTTGACTTGCATACTATGCAGTATTATCGTTTCAGCATTTATAGTTAGTGTGAGACATCCTCTTCTTATGTTTAGTTACATTGGCCATTAAAATTGTTCTTACATAACAATGCGTTCAGAGAAGCGTCGCATTGAAACAAATAAATTTGTCCTATAAAAATAACTCTTGAGTGAGTTAAATTCAGCAACAAATGTTTTGCTTCTAGTCTAAACATCAACGGTTAGTGTTCTCTGTACAGTCGAGTAGGAATCTTGCTCCTTCATTTCATCATCATATTGTCCTCGTCGTATAGTAAATATAATGCCAGAAAATAAGCAAAAATATATTTCTGTGAATTGTCATTCTTTTTGCAAACATTTTTCCTGTTTTTTTTTCAACGACTTCCATTAACTTGCACGCATGTTCGAAGACAGAGAAACGTGAAAAATCCACGGACACAAAATAACGCTTAATCTTGTTCTCCCGTTCTTTGTTGATGTTGTCACGTCCGGTGGTCCACCCAATAGTAATAATTAACGATTTCAATGTATCATTTTTATACGTATTATCAAACCGCTGATTGTTAAATCCTCGAACGATGTATTGGGTTGCGAGCGATAGAATAAGGAGAAAGATGAGATACATTTCGCAGCTAACTTATACGGTTACCAACTCATGTTATTTTTTGTTTCAAACAAAACTCCGCTGTAGGTTCGAAGAAGCTCTATCTATCAAGTCGAGGCACTGCGAAATTTATTTTGTTTTTATTAGAATTAATACTGATTAATTTTCATATAAATTATAAAACCTAAGATTATTATTGTATGAATCGTTTGTAAGATGAATTCTTCGGTGGAAAGTGTGAGAAATGGTTCCAAAAGATCGATAATCAAATAAACTGCGATGGATCGGATCGTCGCAGTGGAAGCATTAACGTAGACACAATAAATAAATACATAGAGGATGAAGAAGGGATCAATGAGTAATGTTATTGTTGATAAGAGGATTGGCGAACGAAAGATGATCCAGCCAGGGAGTTGGGTTGAAGTCGTATAACGCACATCCTGTCTAATTGCTGATGGAGAATTAATAGGAAAATCGATTAGAGCGAACTGAAGACGACAATGGAACAAAGGATCGAACAATCTATAAAAGAAGGCAGCCCTTCATCAATAGTCAGTCATTATCGTCATCTCTAGCAATCACTATTAAACAGTCGTCAGTAGTCGTCAGTCATTCGGTTCAAAAATCTTTCAAATGCTTTAATTCAAAATTATAGAATATAAATACTAAATATGACATCCCTCCGTTGTTCTAATACTAACAAATAAACGACAACAAACAAAATCTGATTTAGAAGATGATAAGTCTTTGGTTAATATTCGCGATAATGCAACCCTCACAAGCCATTATTGGATATGATTGTAATGGGCGCCACCTAAATGTGACAACCTTCTCACTTAAAAACATCGGTGATTGTGACATCAGCCTCGCCGCTACGAAGATGGAAGAAGTCTATATCCAGCTACTACAGCTATCGGATTTCAACTACATAGATGTAAATCAATGCAAGGTCGAGATATCAAGAACAATCAACTACTGTGGTAGGCATTCTCATATATCCGCAGTACAGAATGGTATAAACGAGTACATTGAACCCATAACTGAAGAACAATGTAAAAAATTACATCTATATGGTACCATGTATATGGGAAAAAACATATACTTAACTGGCTTAAAAATCAACTCCACGGAAACAAGAACTTTTACATTAGCCGGAGAATTAAACATCAATGGTAAATGCCAAGGAGCCAAATTCTCAGATCCATACGGATCTTGGGATAACGTCATCGTGCAGGCAGTCGCAAAAATAACCTTGCGAACAAACTCTGTGCCAGTAAAAATAGATGCTAACAAAATAATGTTAAAATCGGGAACCGTATGCACCTTTCAGAGCGGAACCTGTTTGGATAATGACCATGGATACACTTTTTGGAAACCCTTTCCAAAATCCACTTGCAAATTTGAACAATACGATATTTTATATGAAGAACTAGCATCAAAAATTACAGACAGTTTGGATCGAGAAGAATTCCCATCCATATTCGCCTTAACCACAGGAGAAGTAACATTCGCATTGACAAAATTGGGTGAAACACCAATATGTGGATACACCCTATTTCAAACAGAACATCCAAAATTGTTCATCCTAGAAACAATAAAGGGAAGAACATTCATTGGAGAGAGAGCAATTCGAGTGGAAAACCTCGATATTTTTACCTATATAAACTCGAAATTTGTTTATATAGAAAGACACATTAAAAATCAGATGAATAGTCTCTATAGAAATATGTTTACGCAAAAATGCAATTTAGAAAAGCAAATACTAATGAATGCTTTAACTATAGGGACTTTGAAACCTGATGAATTTGCTCAAATAATAACAAAACAACCTGGGCACATGGCCTTGGTGGCCGGAGAAGTGATACATATAATCAAATGTATCGCAGTTGATGTAAAAATTCGGCACACAGAGGATTGCTTTAACGAGCTACCAATCAGTCATGGAAACAAATCACAATTTTTGACACCAGTGACTCATATCCTCACTAACCATGGAACTCATAGAGATTGCAGTCAAATACTACCAGTATTGTATAAAATTGACCATGCTTGGCATAGGTTAACACCAAGACCTATAGAAGTAATACCACCTCAAGTTCTGCAACCACTGAAGGAACCAAAATGGCATTATGTTAACCCATCCAACTTAGCTACCAGTGGAATCTATACTCAAAACGATCTCAATAACTTACGAGACCATATCATGTTCCCTGTCGAGAAATCAGCTGTGTTAAACTCTGTTGCCCGAGGGATGACAGGGAAAAACATACCAGCAGAATCAATTTCCATAATGGGCATGATAAATGAAGAAACACTGGAAAAAATAGCAGAAAACACAGCTAAGAAATTATGAAATGGTTTCATTACGTTTGGATCCTTTAGTGCTGGAATACTGGCAATCTTCGTCATATTCAATATAATCAAAACAATAGTTAATACAATGATACATGGTTATCAATTGCATACGATATACGGATGTGGATTCACCTTGTGCGGAGCCATATGGAGTTCACTGACACATCTCCTGATACGACGAGCTGACAACCGAAGAAATATAATCCAACCAGCTGACGAGCCAGTCAGCAACCTTCAAGACAGCCGATCCCAAGATGACAGACCAAGTACATCGAGGCTCGGGAAAGTTATCAAGGACCTCGAACAAAAGAATGCAGCCCTTCATCAATAGTCAGTCATCATCGTCATCTCTAGCAATCACTATTAAACAGTCGTCAGTAGTCGTCAGTCATTCGGTTCGGTTTTAAATAGTACGGTCATCAATTTAGTTGATTGTGGTGTGTGTGTGTGCGTGCGTGTGAGTTTAAAATAATTTCTGAAGCCATACGCAATTGGATTACGGTGAGATTCCGAGATAACACCGCACCACCGCCATCCAACGCCAGGACAGGGACTCAGAACTAGCTTCTGATCAACCCCTTGGAGTATTCCCCACACCACCATCTACTGAACCAGGATTGCGAATCATCTCAACGGTAAAATTAACGCTTTATTTATAATTCTTAATTGACAATAGTGTATCCAAAATCTGTTTAAAATATATATATGTTCAAATTTAAAAGCAAAAGTTTAGCAAGTATATTAAACCCGATTTCAAACTATCCAAAGGTCCTCAATTGCCCGAACCGTAGCCGGTGTATGCAGGTAGGTTTAAAACCGCGTTCTATCTATCTATTTAATTATTATTATATAAAAGTGTCCACTTCGGACGTAACAATGTGTACTCGAAGTTTCTTTTTATGCATTAAAAAGGACGAGAAACTATACGAATTGAACGAAGACGCATGTAGTAAACATATTGGCAGTGTTGAAAACTTTCACGATCGGTACATCAATTTTTTTTCTTTAAAGTTAATTGAATCATCTGTGACGACGAATTGCACAGACAAACGTTCACAAGTTGTCACCTTTAAGTTAACATTTTACAAAACACAGAGATTTTTGCTGGTTGACTGGCTCTCGGCACGATATTCTCGTAACGTTTTCTTCTGTACAAGAGTAGAAAAACTTGAAAGATATTCTCTTGGGAGTTCACTTTTAGAAACTGCTTCAGTCGCAGTAGAAAAAGAGGCTTGATATGCGAGTATTTACATATTTAGTAGTACCTGTATCTTTAATACTGTCTCTCCGTTACGACGTAGAAATATAATTTTCTTCGTCCCAAGTTAGCAAATTTAAAATCTTCGTACAAACTACCTTGAGTATTTTACGATCACTGCTTTAGTTGAGATAACAGACAAACTCTTAGGCAGTAAAAGGACTATATCATGTGATTTTGCTTGAGATTCGTTTCTACAATTATGTATCTGCTGTGGATACATTTTCCATCACTGAGAGAAAAATCTTCGGACACTGCTTCCTTAACAATTTTTATTTTAGTGTGCGTTCTAAAGTACTATCTAAAGTCTAAAGTCTAAAGTATCGAACAGTGGAGTATATGTAAACGTTCTTCCAGGCTGAAACTACAAATAGTTGGCTATTGTGAAACTTGTTTATAGCATCGCGCTTTTCTCTCAGTGGTAGCCCCATACCAGTTCTTTCGTAGACATCGTGGAAAGTATTCCTGTCGTCAGTCTTTCGATTACCATAAAAAAAGAACGTATGGTCATTGCTAATCCGTTCAATGTTCGCAACATCCATTCAAGCAGTCGAGTAACAATAAAATTTTTATCACCGTTATTTATACGATTGCGTGATAAAAGTGACTAGTACTTTCTCTTTAGTACCTCGAAAGCTCGCTAGTTTCTTTATACATGTATTATCTACGTCTAACAAGAACTGCGTTTATTTTTCTAGTTTATACTGCATTTTTGTCAGTTTTGATGCTTATTAACACGATCACTTTAAATAATTATTTCATTCCCATTATTCGCTATAATTTCTTAATACGTTCTCTCTCAGCTGGATGGAGATGTCATTCTGCCAAAAAACATTTGCGTAAACATTGCTTGTGTGCAATATAATCTTCGTTACGTGAACTCGATTAATTTAATTTAACAATATTCCTCGAACCATTACTTGGATCAAACAACGTTCATTATTTACTAGAGAAGTCTAAACGATAATACCTTGTCACTCCGTTCAGTGATCCGATGAAGCAGTGAAATAAATTATTATTGGCGATGCAGACTTACGATTTCTTTCATCGAGCCGTATACTTTAAAATTACATAACGCTATTAAAATAGAACGCATGAAAAAATTGTAACGTTCTGCTAGCCGGTCGACAGGATCCTATCAATGCCATTGAATCGATGATGCGTTCGTAAAATGAGATTTGATGATCATAGAAATCAATTGTACCTTCGTCCCATACATATGACGAGCGCTTAGGATCGTTCGCGTTCCCGATGAGCGTGAGCAAGTGCAATATCTAGTTTCCACGAGGGAAGGAAGCCGGGCTAATTATCCTCAATGAAACCTTACATCGGTTTCTTAAATATTGAGTAACGTGCATTCGAGCCTAGGTCGTGGAGCAACGATTAAGCGCATCTCGTTCGAGGTTCATAGGTCAATGTATGGCACGAAGGTAGGCCTGTCTCAGGACGGTTGAGGTCGTGTACTCTTTTTGCTGCTACCAAACGTGAACCAGGTGCCGACCTTTCGTCCCAACGAGTTTGTCGCGCCTTGTCCAACCATGGTAGGCATCTCGTAAGAGGATTCTCGTTTGTACGTTTTGTCTAGAATTATAAAAGATAGAGAATTAAATTGGGTACTCTTTCCTCTATCGGATTTCCGTAGTATCGAAACTTCTCGATCGTCTTACTGCGAGGTTTGATCGGCGGTCTGTTCTGCTGTCTCGCTGCCACGAGCCTTGCCAGTTGCCTGGCCGCAGTTGGAAACTCCAGTCCATCGTTTCTATCCTGAGCAACTAGCCTCCGTTCCTCCGCCATAGCTGCCAACCACCGACGCTTCTCTTCTGCCGTGCGGCAACAGAAAAGCAACCATTTGTCTCGGACACAACTGTATATTTTCAGACAGTGCCTTACAGTCACTCCCGATTGATGATCTGCAAAGAAATATTCGGTGTTGTTCTATTTTAATTAATGTCAGATTCTCGTGTAACCGATCCGAAAAATTCATTTTCTTTATTGTATTTTTTAAAAGTCATGATCGAATTACCTTTTCCGTCGGGAACGTCGATCACCTCGCTCGTGTCGAGGTAAATACGACCTTTAAAGACGTAAGTGTTTCGTTTCAGAATATCCTTTTTACAATAAACCAGTTGATGGTCGAACAGAAACAAGGTGATGTTGTTCGTCCACATGCCAGTCGTGACTCTCATCGCCTCGCCTTGATAAATTAACTGAGACGAGACTTCTATGAGGTCCTCACCCTGAAACAAACGCATTAAAAGTCTCATTGAAACATTACACGAATGTATTTAGAAAGGACTTTTATGAGATAGGGAGATATAAAATTTGTACCTCCCAGCCTTCGACCCTCAATTGCCAAGCAGCCAACTTCTCAAGACTCTCCATTCGCCTTTTTCTTTCGTTGATCAAAACCGCGACTCCTCGCATCGCTTCGAGGGCCTCCTGGATTTTATGGTAATCCGGGTGATCGGCTTTCGTGTATTTCAACAGTTCCGCCAATTGGAGCGGATATTTACATATCCGTTGCACGGGTGTCAACAGATACCCGTCCAATGGAATTTCGATCAAGCCTCTCATTAGTCTACAGGCTTCGAAGAATTTGCTGTAACGATTATGCTGGTATAGCTCTTGCAGCGTGACGGTGGCCATCGGATGGCTGTTGCAGTATTCCGAATACATACGAAATCCTGCCCTCTGAAAATCAATCGTATATTACAATACAATGAATTTAATAACACCGAAAAATTTAATGCCGAAAAGGCTACAGAGTATCCTCCTTACATGATCCAGGAAACATTCGCCGACACAGCTTTTGTACGGAGCGTTCCAGTCTATCCTGGATTCGAGATCCTTCAGAAACTCGGACTGAAAGTCCAGCAGTTCTTCGAGGTTGATGAATATAGTTTCTATTTGTTCTTCGTTGAACATGTCCGTCCGCCGCCGACATTCGGCGATGTATCCCTCCGCGACGTCCCTCAAGATCTTCACGAAGTCTCGCTCGGTTTGAACCAACTCGCGGACCACGCTTGTCCTGACTTGCTCGTTTGACAGCAGCGAGATGCTCGTACGTCTTCTTAGCTGAGAATTGGACGTGCTACCGGACGCCATCGCCGCCAAACAATCCTCTACCGTGTCCTCTTGACTGACACGCAACTAAAAGAATCGATGTTTCATCTTAACACACTCGGAATATCTCCAAGGTTCCGAGATTAGGTTTCGAATAGAGCAAATGTTGTGTACCCTAACGAACGCAGCCGGGAACCAGCCATGCTCGCCCCTACAATTACCCCACCACCAATCCTTGTCCAGATTGTCTAGAACTTCGATCACGTCGCCGGCACGAAAGGCCAGCTCCTCCGGTTCCATCGCTACATGGTCCCAAACAGCTTCTGCCAGGATCACGACCTCCTCGTCCATTGTCTGCTCGAACGATTTCTTTCTGTCCGTCAAGGAGGCAATGGAGGACTCCGAGTCGGACATCATCTCGTCGTCCGACGTTCCACCTCTTCCATCCTGTTCATCCTCGGACAGGACATTCCCACCGGGCAATCTCGCGCCTGGTTTCAAACGAATCGATTCTCTTTTATTCATTGAAATTACGCGATCCTATCGCGATGTTCGATGATCTATTCATAATACGAGGGTCAGTCGAGTGTAAACCGGACACCTTTTCTCTAATTTTTCAATTTTATTCGCTGATTCGTCGTTCCAGTTATCGACAAAACGGTGAAGTAGGATTATAGTCCACGATGCAGATCGAGTGTAAGACGCGTCTACTTTGACTTCCACTTGGTCGTGTCTACGTAAGTCGTACAATGCAAAATCCGGTTAGTATTTGACCGACCCTCGTACATTGCGTCATGGTTGAGTAGATTTCGATGTTCGTGTCCCTTTTAAATCGCAATACGTGAAAGCAATGACATATTTGAAAAATCACCCTGCAGTTTATCCATCGTAGGCGTTGGCAGCGGAAGATTAAAGAAATTGTTTATGATGTTTGTGTAATGAAGGCCGCCGATCGTTCTCGTCGGAACTTCGCGAGAACGCTTGCCGGTGGAACTCGTCGAAGCAAGGTGTCTCCTTATTTTTCTTATTACCGTTGGCGAAAGCTTCGCGAAGCTCCCTGAGAGCGATCGGTCTCTACTGTAGCTTGCAAACAAAAGCGTATTCACAGGAAGCAGTCGTTACAGAATGAAGATATTAACACGTTTAATACAGGAGTGTTCCGCATTCCGTACTCTCAAGAACTCTTCTTACAGGTGCGTTCTCTTACAACGATACGAATGCTTTAAGATCGTTACAAGGATGCATGCTAACTCGGAGCACTCTCGGAACTGGCGTCTAGAGAAACTGGATACCATTGGAACGGAAAGTGTGCACTAATCTTCGTCAACGGGCTTCTGCTACCAGTGAGTTTCTTCCACCAAGCGAACAAGCAGATATATCGAACGAAGTATACAACTGTCTCGAAGATACTTGGTCCTCTTACACGGATCTACGGACCAGCAATATTTTAATATATTCTGTAGATTGCCAAACGTTTCATCAAGTTCCTAATCGAGCAAGTTAGCGCTAGCTCGAGTGATATGCTTGTTGAATTACACTGTCCAACAGCCAGAAAATTTTTCGATTCTCACTATGCTATTCTTATAGAGTTTTTTACGCTGATTCCGAATCTGTCCTTAATTTTTCTCCTAGACGCACAGTTCTTGAGAAATTTGAGTTTGAAAAAAGACATATTTTTCAACTTTGAACAAATATTGTGATGTTTAACAAATTGATCTTTACAGCAAAAGATTTCTCAGACTTTCCCGAATACAGTGATATCCAATATTAGTACATTATGATTGTTTAAACATGTTTAAACGATCATTAAAGACGGAGAGACACCACATTTGCACCAATTTTTGGCGATATTTTTGAATTTATCTCAAAAAATAACTGGCTGCCACCAGTGGTGCTCTTCTACTAGCGCGGTCGTTCGACGGAATACGGCGTGGCGTCACGGCGATGCAGACGTGCAATTATGTTAGCTTATTTAAATGTTATTTATGATTGTTATTTGCTATTTTTATTACTCTATTCCCATTCTATTAACATATTTATTCTTTATTTATTATTTTATAGTAAAAATAGGAATTTACAAGATAGGAAAACTTCTTTCTTCTTGACTGACGTTTATAACATGTTTCCGCTTCTGTTATTAAATTCCAACAATGGTTGCAAGCATGGTTGTACTATCTTTTCGCAAGTATCTTGTCTCGCGTTTTCGTCGCGTTTTCTTAGCAACTATTTCAAGTTTTTAAGTTTTAGGTATATTTCCTATCTTGTAAATTCCTATTTTTACTATAAAATAATAAATAAAGAATAAATATGTTAATAGAATAGGAATAGAGTAATAACAATAATAAATAACCATTTAAATAAGCTAATTATTCCGTCGAACGACCGCGCTAGTGGAAAAGCACCACTGCCGGCAGCTCATGTCGGGCGAAGATATTTTGCTTTCTGGTTCGGTAAAAACGTCGACGTTTCAAACTTCAAAGGGGGGTTTCTCAAGATAAAAGTCTGCTCTATCGCGTGGTATAGTTCAATTTTCTGCTGGACCCTTATTTTTTGAGATAAATTCAAAAATATAGCCAAAAATTGGTGCAAAAGTGGTGTCTCTCCGTCTTTAATAGTCGTTTAAAAAATCATAATGTATTAATATTGGATATCACTGTATTCGGGAAAGTCTAAGGAATCTTTTGCTGTAAAGATCAATTCAATATCTTTTATAATAATATCACAATATTTTTTTCAAACTCAAATTTCTCGAAAACTGTGCGTCTAGGAGAAAAATTAAGGACAGATCCGGAATTAGCGGAAGAAACTCTATAAGAATTGCATAGTGAGAATCGAAATCCCCAAAAAAAGTTGAAATTTGTTGGACCGTGTTATTTTTAAGCAAGTCAACAACTAGAGATTTTTAACTAGAGCTTTTACACATTTGTGCAATGAGAAAACTTTTTGTTTTAGTTACTATATATTTTTCAATGAAAGAGGCAGAAGGATAAATCCTCTTATCAACTGCTCGTTTGCTTGGAGCGAGGGGAAGGAAGTTGTTTCTACGTTGGAGCACGGACAGTATCGGGGGTCTGATTCTCCGCCGACGAGCGTTAGCTTTACCTGCAGTTTTGGTGCGCATCAAGGGTGATAGCTGATTGATACCCAGTGGTTGACTAAGCGAACGCCTCAGATTTGTCCGAGTACTCCTCCCTTTCGCGTTACTGAGATCAAAATAAGATCACCATTAATATTCATCTTCGCTCGTACACGGACGGATAGAGGATCAACAAGCTTGTGTTTACGTAGAAGCATCGATACAACATTCAGCAACGAATTACAATAGGTAAGTATATACACACGACAGGTAGAACACGTCTATACAGAGTGGTTCTGCGGATCGGGCTACCTCGAACAACCGCTTATTACTTTGTCCTCTCGCATCGCTGAAATTCTACAGTTTTCTGGTGAATGGTACCGGCGGAGAATTCGAGCAATTATTTCTCGAACGTGTCAAGAATCATCGGAGTAACGTGTACCATTCATCATTGAACGTCCTACGTATCTTTTTGCGAGTATCAGCCGACTATTTCTAGAAATTTCAGTATCCTCGATTAGCATCTAATTTCAAATTTAGACTAAGAGGATTGGAACAAAATCGATCTTGAGCGATAATCAAATGATTTACAATTTAAAACAACGTGAATTCTACTAATGGAACGAATTACGCAAATGAAATTCGAATACTTTTACGGTGGTTTGGCTATCGAAGGGAAAGAACCACTCCGTACATGGTTACGCGTGGCAGTCCAACTTGTTTTACGAGGAAAAATGGTAAAGAAGGTGGTTTGTTATAATACCCGTCTACCTACCACTATTCTCCCTCGATTTACTGGAAAGGTTCGAGAATAAAGAATTTAAATTTCCTTCAAGGACATTTTTCAAGGAATTGTTTTTGATGATTGTCTAATGCCGTGCTATGATTCGTTTCGATCCGAGCAGAAACGAAGTACAAGGAGAAAAGAAACAGCGAGCCGTTCGCACGACGACCGTACGAAATTGGTCGAGAAATTCGCAAAAACGTGACGGAAAAAAAAGAAAGTAAAAGAACCACCTAGATTTTTCCATCGGTCAGAGGTATGGCTGGTTTCATTTGCGATGTACGCGAGTACTTCAAACCCAAGCAATCATCGCATAATAATAATAAAAGTACAATAAGAGTTCCAGCTACGGTAATGTCTCGATACGTATGAAAGAGATCTGCGCGATATTTGTGAAAAATTTGATCTTTATCTCGTCGAACCTCAATTATCCGATCCGATGATGAACGCGTGTTTCACGCGTAAATGGTTCAACCTACATCGATGCATACGCAAAACGATTTACTGTACAAATCAAAGAGACGATCGAATATTGTCCGAACGCTCAGGCGCCACTGGCTATTTCGATATAATTTGTACGAGACATTACCGTATTCCCAAAAAACGTAAATTCCCGGTAGGCGTCGATTGCTCCAAGTTCTCGAGTCTCGGTCGGGGAGCCGACGAGACACGAGGTAGGTTTCCGTCGCTCGCAGATGGCGAAAAGTCAATGAGGCGTTTTGCGATATAAGGATGCTTAAGACCGCGGGACGGGTCTTGGCGTTTGAACGCACCTTCTCAGCGTAACGATGTCATGGGAGGAATGCCTCGGGCTGAGCCTGGGAGGCCTCGTCTTGATAGGCGAAGGAGTCGAGAGCATCCTGCGGTAATTGTGCGCGTGGCTGTATCCGGACCTCGTGTCCCACTGCAGTAACCTCTGACCTCCTAAATCGCTGTTCGTCCGACGTACATGCTGATGCCTCGACGATGTTCGGCTCTGCAGATCCGCCTGAAAGTATCACAACATCCTGGTCATCGTTCGCGTTAACCTTTGCCACCGGGTACCAAGCGTGAACTCTCCATCGAACATGACGCGAAACGCCAGTTCACGGGGAGATCGATCGGCATAAGCTGTTTCGCCAAGCTGATGCTCAAGGTGAGATCGAAAAGTCTCCGAGACTCGACCGATCAAAGTCTCCGTTGCGGTCGCGGTTTGATCATCGTGTTGCTACTATGCGGGCCTGAGTCACCTACGCTTCCTGAATAACTTCTACCGTTTTCGAAAGCGAGAAAGATGCGTCACGCAAAAGTTCTTCGGTTCTAGATCGTTGGATCGCGGATGATCCTCAGCCGAATGACCACAACGAATTTCAAAGGTTGCCTTGGTCAGGAAAACTGGTGTGCTTGAATTTCTAAGCTCTCACGGTTCGAAGGAGTACAATAACTGTTAAGTTTACCTTTGCGATTTCGATCTCGCTACCTCATTTTCACGAGGTTCTCGTTGTTCAGCAGCAAACGTGCCAAAAGCGACGAATATTCTGTTCAGGTCTAAAAGAATTCCCGAATCTTTTCGATCACACCTCGCACATTCGAATTCCACTTTCCGTTTAGAAACACCGTCGACATTAATTCGTTAATGAGCCGAAGGATGAAGAGATTGTAGCTATTTTCCGACAGTACCCATTGATCGTCGAACGGAGACGTTCGTGATTTTACGATTTTCCGTTTATGTCGGACGGGCATGCTGCGTCAACGACAAATTCCTCGAACAATTCGACAGAGACAAGTAAGTAGAGGAGGTTCGAGATTGCGACGCGTATCACGGCCCGGTGTTGATTGCTCGGTCACGTAGATCGAAATAAAGTAAACGACGCGACGGGCGAACTACGACCGGGGCGTTCGTACGCGATCCCATAAATCGTGCTCGGTCGGTCGCGCAACTCGATATCAACTAACCAGGACTGCGTTTCCTCTGCTCGTATCCTGGTCAGCGCGATATATTCTCTGGTAGCCTATCAGAAACTGCCAGTGATCTGTACAACCGTGGCTAAACCGTGTACAAACGTGAGTAATGCGAGTTATTGTTGCCGAAGGAAACAGTCGTGCGTGCGGCTTGATAATGATTACAAATGTGTGACGCTTTTAACGGCAATTATAAATCATCGCCGGTAGCGCGGCGAGGCGCGGCGCGGCCGACCGACCGCGAATCACGCTGAAATTCAAAGACGAAACACCGTGGGACAAAAGTCCGGGAACGTTCGAACCGATGATTTATAATACCGTGAATGAATCGCCGCGCCGTCACGTACGTCGCAAGCAGAAGCGTTCGCGTTCCTCGGGACCGATCCTTGATCACCGTTACCAGATTGGGTTAGCTTTTGCGGTGAATTAGTCCTCCAACAATGGAAAAGCATGTTGCATAGGTTTTTCGGGCCATTTAATCCGGCTACGCTTATTGGGTCCATTTCGACCCGAAGCATTCTTTGCGCGCTTGTAACTTCCAAACGGAATGGCCGACGAGTCTGAAATTTCTTGGCGGAGAATAATTTATTAAAATCTTTCTTCCACTTAAAAAAATATTTAAAATCCTTTTTGAAATACTTGTAATAGAAATTGTTACACTTATGGTGTTTTTATTATGGTTACCACATTTGACCATAACAAGCGACGAACAAGAACTGAAGGTATTGCACTACCATAAAAAAGGGTCAGAGGACGGTGTACTTTTTGCAGTGAGACCAATATTATTATAGAGACCAATATGTTGTACCAACTGTTCAAATTTCATTTGTAAAGAGCACAGAGTCTCACTTTGCATTGATTGTACAAGAGACTCCGAATAAGTTAATTTAATTACGTATGTAATTTACGTTAATAGCAACAGATAAATAAAAAATTGAAAAACATTTTATAGCTAAATATTAAATAAATAGATATGGTTCCAAATGGACCCAACACAACTTATTAAGTGCCTTTTTTTAAAGCGTAGCCGGGTTAAATAGATCGAGTTGAAAGCACCAAAGTCTGAATTTCAGCGGTTTCTCTAATCGATATACGCTTCGAATTTCTGGGAGGTGATGTTCGTGTCGAATGCAAGATGCTTTTCCATTGCTTTGCGTTGAGCTCCATCGACAATGTTAAGTACAAATAAAGCGACGATGAGGTTCTCCAAGTGATCGATACATGTGTGTTACCGGTGGTGATAATGGCCAACAATGAACACTGCGCGTAGCGGGATTCGGGGGCAAAGAACGACAGTCTTTACCTTAAACTTGTCGATCAGTATCTGGTTGATGAGCTCGGACTGGGGTCGTGATTTGTCGGCGACTCGCCTACGAAGCGCTGGAGGGCTGTCGGTCTCGTCTTGGACATCCGTGTCGTGGGACTCGGAGCTATCACCGCCCCCCATCATTCCACCACCACCGCCCCCAGTCAATGCTCCACCAGATACCATCTATATCGTTCACAATTCATTTAATTATTTGGCACTTTTGTTGCAGTTATCCGAGCGACACTCCGAAACGAGAGAATTCCCGGGAACTGATCGGGTCCGCAGGGTCAGACGTGTGCGAGTCGTTAGAAGCCAGTATCTATCGAGTTATTAATATTGGAGGTGGGTGCGCGGACAAACTTTGATAGTAATTTTTAGGTGAAGTACTCTGCAGTCAACTTTACTACAATGAAATCTAAGACATTTGAGGAAGAAAATAGTGTTGTAACTGAAAAGCACGTAAAAAATATTATCCGTAAAACACTTTTTCTTTTTATCTCGTCGATGCTTGTGTTTTACACAAGGGGGAATCAAGGGAGCTTCGTGTTTCTACGAAATGGCAAAAACGCTTCGAACTAGAACAATATGTTCCCTGCAAAATGTTCCTGATTTTTCAATATCCAATTTTCTCGAAGAGATACTGGCCTGTAACGGTTCGTGTCGCTCGTCTCGTTTTATCCGTTCAAACTCACAACAGCGTTTATATTTTAGCTAAAATTCTAGGTAATTCATCAGACGAATAGAAAAGAGAAACGACACAGCGATTCCAGCAATCGTTTACGGACGATTCACCTTGAAAAAGATTAAACGTTGCACGGTTCGTTCGTTTCGTTTATCGATCACCTCCGTCTGTTCTAGCAAAAAGTAAACTTAAGAATTACAACGCGGAAAAGTTGATTCCCACGAGATCTCTCACCTCGATTTGTATTCCGCTGTCCCCGGAGTTGCATTTCGCATTTCTGGCAGCCTTGCTACCCTTTTTCCTCTCCTTGCTACTTCTCCACACAAGAGGGCCGAATCTGGAAACGGAGAATTCATTTACAGCGACGATCACGACGAGCGCGAAAATTAGAAATTCGCGACATCGCGCATCGGTCCGGAGAGGTTCGGATAGGTTCGACTGACCGGAATTTTTGGTCGTTGCCGGTGTCCTCCTTGTGTTGAGGGGTTTGCTCGGCGACGATCGTCTGTTCGCGTTCTTCCTCCTCGTCCAGGGGCCCGGATCCGTCGTTATCGTCCGGCGGACACTCGCTCTCGTTGCTCTCCTTGCTGCCCTTTTTGTGGAATCTCAAGGAGAAGCTCTTCCTGAATTTCTGCAGAACGCTTTCTTGCTGGCTCTGCGTGCTCGACCGGGGAGGATTCTGGCCGCCGGAAGCGGTCACGATATTGCCACTCAAGTTGGAGGGCTGTTCTTGGAGACGCGAATGGGAGACCAAGGGGATTGTCGCCTCCGCCAGAGGATGCTCGGTTGTTACATGACCGGTCGTCCCCTCGTCCTCCTCGTCCCCCGACCACTGTCGACTGCGCACACAACAGGACGAGACATTATTACCAGATATTTTAGATTTTTATCGTCGGCTTCGTTTCTGAGGCGCGGTTCGCCGACCACCGATTCAACGAACCAACGCTTCGACCACGAAATCAGCGGGCACGAACCGTTAGCGAAAGTCCATTCCGAAAATTGATTGTCCGAGAAGTACTCTTCGGAATAACCGAGTTTAATATTGTCTCTTTGGTCGGTGGGGAAATTAGTACAAATCAACATTATCATTGAATGCGCATACGATTAATCCGACAGTCAAAGTGTTAAATGAGAATTAGAAAATATTTTTCAAAATTATATTGTACACCGTGTATCTTCGATTTACCACAATTATTGAAAGAATAAACACATTTTTACTCGACGTCCATTTCTCGCGATCGACCCGGGGAATTGTTATTTTGCACGAAGATCCGCGGACATCAGCATTTTATTGAATTGTCTAACGTTTTACAGACTGGTGGATTTCTTTTGCATAAGAACTGCACGGTTTTTCCTCGAAGGTCTCGAGGACTCTGAAAATAGGGCACGAACTTTTGCAATCATCCAATATAATACTTTCTTTTCAAAGTAGTTCGAATAATTGCACGCGATGCCGTGTATCGCATAAATCATTCTCCTTTGCGAGACTAGGGAAAGAAGCTTAATAAGAAATTATCCGAGACAATGCGAGCGTTCGTATTACACGACAGCAGCGTTGACGGTGCACGCCCAGCTAGGTTTAATCGAGGCACGATTAAACGCGTCCGAGGAGCAGCGATCGATTCAATTATCCGCTTAATCAATGGACCATTGTGATCGCGAGTGGAAAATAATTTACGGGCCGCATGAAACTTAACACCGTTTCTTCGTGCTGCGACCCCGCGGGAGACTCGCCGTAAAATTGATAGATCACGAAGGTTCGCTGGCTGCGCCGCGCCGCGCCGTCCACTCGACAATTTACCTTGCCTGGACAAGTCCTGAACCCAGCAAGCTGACGAGGCGACTGTCCGACTTGTCCGAGAGGTCTGCATAACGGAAACGAACCCGTCACGGAACGACCACCCGTCCACGGAGCCAATCGGACGCTTTGGAAACGGAAACCCGTGGTCGCGACGCGAACATTTCGAAATCGTCTCGCGGACGCTGTTCCATTACCATTTCGCGAACTACAATATACTGTTATACATGTTATACATTTCTGACAAAAATCAGCAGACTCGAATTCAAAGAAAGGTGTTATTCGAATGTGAACACAAAATTGATAATGCTCTCGGCGCAAGGTTCGATCAATATTGATCGAACCTTGCGCCGAGAGCATTATCAATTTTGTATTAACCATCATACGATCGAGACTACAAGTAAACATTTCTAATGCGAACGTTGCGAAAAATCGTTTTTTTTTTTAAAAGTTAAAACGAATCGAAGGAATCGTAAAATGTGTCGGGAAGACAACTTCGGAAATAAAGTTCTGTGCAAAGCCTGCGAAAAAGCGGAATCGATTGAAAGTCGCAAAGTTTCGGTAAACAAATAAATCCTTAACGAATCGAGTTCACCCGCTGAAGTTAAGAATTGAAAGCCGATTGTTTTTTGTAACGTTAATTATGAAGAAGTTTTTTGTTGAAACTTGCTTTTCGCTCACTTTTCATTCACTCGACGCGAATAATTTCAGTTTCTAGTTAATTGCATATCGGCTAAATTTAACCGAATGTTCGTAGCACAATTAGTATTGCATCGATTAAAAAGTATTTCTGTTTTTACCGAACCATTCTGCTTTATACGTGCATTTAGGAATGACTCTCTTTTTTCATCCGACTGTTAATTCAACGCGTTCTGTCTTGGGAAACTGCGAGGACGATAAATTAAAACATCGCACGGTGCAACAGATGTTATGATTTTTCATTTCCCTGACAACGTTTCCTCGTCGACCCGTTTTTTCCGTGTCAAACGAATGAGAGAGCATCGTGTAGCGTCACGTACCACATCATAGGGGCGATTTTGATCGAGTTTTTCTCCCCCGGAAGAGCTTTCATCCAACGCGGTTCGTTGTTGCTCGCTCGAACAACATTTCCACTCCCTCGGGATCCGTTTGTCCTATTTCGGTGTTGGTGCCCCTTGAAACTCGCCGTGCGAAAAACGCGTAAACGCCGCGCCCCGTTCCACCTGGACACGGACGACGAAGTTGGCGCACGCAAAACAAACGACGAAACCGGCCGATTATATCGATGAAAAGCACCGAGGAGAACTCGTTCCACGGCTCGGCGCCAGTCGATTTAACACGTCAAGAGCCTCGAAATTATTATGCGCACGAAGAACCACTTGCTACCACTTTTAGACAGGAAACGCGTCGAGCGACGGTCCGCAGACGACTGGAAACCCTCGGACGGAACACCAAACCAAACCAACGTCCATGTGCTTCCCCTCGTGTGTCGCTCGGCGACTTACACAGCCGCTGCCGGCTGCCGGTATAACGATATTCATGGAAACCTTCCTGCATTAGAATTTATTCCACGATAAAGGTCCACCACTTGCGCCCGAATGAGGAACCGTCACTTGTTGATCCAAGGAAACGATCACGTACACGCACCTTGCTTCCTCGCGATCGCCGGAACGGAGCAAATCGATATACCGTGGATAACACGGTAGATGGTAGAAATACGCTTCGCTATCTCTTCACGTTGAAATTTAAACATTAAAGTCTCCGATAGTTAACAACTTTTTCGCGTAAATGAAATCGCCAAAGTTCAAGGCTGGCGAAGTCCGCGTGGATTACACAATAAACGGGCAACTTTCGCGCAGGAATTACAATTGGATATTTCAGACCGGAAACGAGCAAAGTCTGCGGTTGTTCTTCTTCGAAGGTTCACCGCGCGATAAATGCGTTCGAGCTACTTTTACGCGGATCTCGAGGATGAAACGTTCAAGTTTACGATTGAACCGCGAGTCGAGCTTATCGAGTAGCTTTTGCCCAACAACCAAAACACCGAAACTCTTTGCAAAGATGCAAAACACGGTTACACAGAATTCGCAACTAGTAAAGTGTGAAAAGCTAATCGAACACCTGATGTGTTTAGCTCGTTCGCAAGAGTAAACCGCGGCTCACGCGACACTTATCGAGCAACTTCGACACAGGAATCAAACTTAAAAGCACCGAAAGTCAAGGGTGAGTCTGCAGTTTTCTCCGGAAACCATGGATCACTTTTGCACAATAAAACGGGATTAAAACACCAAGGTCCAAGAGCGGAAACGAGCAGAGCGCGTGGCTCCTCTTCGGAGGTGAAGCACAATAGAAGCGCTCTCGAGTGTCTCCAGTACGGGGATGAAAATTGAAACACAGGTTTAGCGGTGGCAAGGAGCGAAGTGTGCTCCGACAGACGAACGGTGTCGGGAGGAAGTGTCGCGTCCGATGCTACGATTCCTCGAAAAAGGGAGAAGCGTGCGAAAAGCTGTGGAAGAGGGCCACTCTCGAAAATAAGAAAATCGCCTGGAACCACTCTTCCACAGGAAGCGCATTGAACGGCGAGCTGCGGGCGACTGAAGGCATCGGCGATGTGCACACAGGCCCACGCCGTTCACATGTTGTCCCACGTGTGTGCGTGCACACCGGGGTTCGTGTGCCAGTGCACCTCGTGAACTCTTCCGAGAACAGATTTCAAGGGTCGCTTCAGGTATAAACCGAGGGTTGCACGCTGCCCCCTCCACCTCTGCGTTCTGTAGCTTCTTCTTTTTTTCCTTTCTTTCTCCTTTCACCGTGTTTCTACCCTCGTTTCCTCCTTCGTTCTCTCGTGGGCGGGAGAGGAGCGGCCAAGGAGAGACGCCGGCCTCCACAAAAGGTACCATTTATCCATTGTAGTGACAGTGGTCCGTTGCTCCTCTCTCGTTCCTCATTTAATCGGCGGAATTTTTACCCTCTCTCTCTCTCTCTCTCTCTGCCTCCCTCTTCTCCACTCTTCCTTTTTTTCTTTTTTCCTTGGACACGCCACCTTCCGCCGTACAAATTTGACACGCTGTACCTACCTCGCATTCTGTCATTATTGCTAATGCTCGTCGGCTCTGTTGCTCCTTTTGTTCTCGCTTCCACGTAAGTGCTCGCAGCCGACTTGCTTCGCTTTCGATATCGACGCCTTCGATCTTAGAAACGGTCTTGCGTCGTAGATCTTTGATTATCTGTGTAGGCTAGCCTGGAAGCGTGAAGTTCGATCTTTTGGGGAGATTCTGACCTAGAGCCATTCTAACGAGCCACACAGGTGGCGCGGAATTAGCCGGAAACACTCTTTTATTCAATGTTGAAATTATGTTCGGATGCTATCGCTTTGGACTCTGGACGTTCTCCACATTATAAGTAAAAATGCTTCGATTGCTGTGAATCGAATGTGCTTAGACCTTTCGTACGTAAAATTCGATTAGAATACTGTGCGCACTCGAGTCTCGTTGCTGGTAACTGCAGAATACAGACGATCGTTATTAACACGTTGACTGCCATGTCACCCATATGTGGGTGACGGAACTATTTGTCCAAGTTTTAAAATTAATTTTTACGCTAATATATTAATCGTAACAAATTTTATTAGGATCTGTAAAATGCCAGAAAGTTGGAGGACTACTCCATGTCATACATATAATTTTTTTCAATTTTTATTTCATTAAATAACCTACATTGATTTGATGGAATTTTTTAGGTTTCTAGTTTGGCAGTCAAAGTGTTAATTAAAATTTCTTCTGGTAACAGTAATTTTAGCGTAATTAGGCGCACTGGAATTTTTTATCGACGATTTACTTTTTACACATTATTCAGCAGTCGTTTAACTACAAGAAAATTTACAATTTCAATGGCAACCGATAACGATCACGTGAAATACGTAAAATCATTATCGCAGCAAAACGGTCACGAGTTGGACGCATGCAGATAATTCTGCAACTAATTATCGTTCGTGCGGTAAAATTAATTTTTTCGTTAATACCAATCTGCTCGCTAAAAAAAGGGGTAAAGAAAGGGATGGACCTCCGAGGGTCCCAAATAGACTTTCAAGGTTCTCCAGGAATCCCCAGGCCTCAGGTATCGGGGACTAGAAACGGACCGACTATTTTTGGCTGCGCAGCTCCATTTATCTATTCGTCCTAATTCATGCGCATGACCGAAGATCATTTAGATTGCAAAAATATTATGTTTCCCGCTTTGTAGTTATCAATCGTTGGCCGTAGACACATTAATTGACGCACATTCTCGTTTCAATATTACTTCCACGAATAAGCTTCCAACCAGCATCTACAAGATGATGCTTCGACGCTTGAATTGCCGAGCGTAACAATTCAAAATGGCGGAAAATAAAAGACAACCATCAGACTTTATCTCGGTATTTTGAGATAATTTAAAGGAAATTGAAACGGTAGAGATTCGGTCTATTAATCTTACAGATCCAATCCGTGTAAGCTATGAAACCTTGAGCCATATCCATAAAATGTCTATTCTCATATCCTGTCGGCGACTTCATGGTACAATAATTAATCATTTCGGAACACGTGCAACGCGTCGTATCCGTTCCAACCCTTCGCCTTCGGCAATCTTGTTGTCTCGCACTGGGTTATCCCTCGAAACTTTCGTTTTCCATATGTTGTCGAAACTAATGCGATCAGTAAACCTATAAGGGTAACTCCCCATCCGCGTCTTCACGGACAAAGGCCCATTCTTCCTACTCTTCCGGCGCGGCGGACCAACGATATCTGGAAATTTCCGAAGCATTTGTGCAATTCCAAGAACCGAGGAGATTCGTAAACGAAGGGGAAAACGTTTACAGGGTGTGACGTAAATCGAGACGAGTTCGTAAGCTTCGCGAAAATTTTTTACGAGAAGCTCGAGCGATCACCGGTCACGTTCGAAACATTATTATTTTTCATGGGGCACTAGTTCCTCGGCAAACTTCGCCACCGTTTTGCCCACGATTTATAACTACCGCGTGCCGGGATGTGCGGAACGAGTGCGCTATAACTCCTTCCTTTTTATCGATTTGTGTACCGATCCTACTCGCGTGGGTGTTATAATTCCAGCTTCTGTGGATATTACCGGGAAGTTGGAACGGCCTTGCAGTTTCACCTTCAGGAAGCCATTACTTGGTCATTCTTAATTAATGCACTCTCACCCGACCGGCACTTTTTACGAGGGACCTATCATTCGGTTTTTACGATTAACTTGTCCCGGTGTTTAATTGGTTTTTTTTTTAGCGATAAAGAATGATGATAATCTAAGGAAAAACGCAAAACATGCAACTTTAAATTAACTAAACATGCATCGTATGCGCTTAAGTATCTGTTATGCTATTAGTTTAATGTTTTATTTTTATCTTTGAGATTATTCGAAATTTGGTTCAATCGCAGCGTAAACTGTATCTCTTAAAACTTGAACTAAAATAACAAATTGTAGAGTCTAACATTTATCGTAAATGCATGTACTTGTCGATAGAAATGTTGACAGAGTGGTTTAATATTTCAGGAGAATCATGGATTAGCGGGTAAAAAAGTGAGCAGAGCACTATGCGAAAAATTCTTCCCGCGAGGATAGTTTTCGGAACGGTATCCGGAAATGCAAAGGGCGGGGTCGATAAACAGAAACTCCGTGCTCCTTCTACTACTACGGGAAAAGTAGAAAGTTTTCAGCGTGCGGCGCGGCGCGGAACGGAGGTTAGGGTAAAAAGTTTCATTCTCGAACACATCGGAGCTTCAGACCGCGCTGGAGAATATTAAAAGATAATGCTGTCCCTCGAGGAGGCTCTCGAGAGTCGTCTATCTCTCGCGCGTCGAATTACCAAAGAATCTGGAAGGATAATTCAAAGCGACTCTCTCGAACGCGTCCCGAACGAAAAGTAGGGCGGACGAGCCGATTTTAGTTGATCACGGCGAACCGGGAATCCCCTGGTCCAAAGGATTAGAAGTTCGAAAGGAAAATTTAAATCGTCCGGAAATAATCGCTCGAGACGTCAAACCGGAAACGTTGATCCACACTCGCGTCGAGCCCGGCGATTACGTAACTTTTAATTGGATTCTGCCGCGCGACGAGCCTTTTTTCCCCGAGTTTTGCTTCTTCGGATACCTTCTATCGTCTCGGATCGAGCGTTTCGGAGAACGGACAATAACAACGAGAACTTCGTGGCGTTAAACGGAGCGAAGAACGGAGGTGAAGAGACCCGGGCCGACGCGACGCCAGGAAACTTGCCATACCTCGAAACTTCAAAATTAGAATAATGCCGAGTTACGTTTCATTGTTGGAGCCGTCGAACGCCGAAAAGTTTCAAGCTGGGACGAATTAACGTTTCGGTGACTCGAGCTCGATAGGAATCGTACAAAAAAGTACAGTGTCTATTAAAAATTAAAGGATTCTGAGGTATTTTTACGATAGACTTTCCGACGTCAGGCAAATAATTCATTTAGGCAATGTAGCCAACCCTGACAGTTTAAATAATTTGATTTTCTCTAGAATTCCGACCGATTGCAATTTTCGCAAAACTTTTTGTTCACGCCATATAGATATTATAGTGAACTTCTAAAAAAAATTCAAGACGTGTAGTCCAACATTAGAAAAGGTTATAGTCTTTTTACAAGTGTCTGAACTGATACAGTGATTAGCTGTACGTCGTTGTTGGAGAGTAAATTTGTTCGACTGTATCGATGCGTTGAAAGATCCTGTGTGCCGCCGTCGCGTCGCGCTCGAGATTTCTAAACGAAGTGATTAAATAGCACGCGAGCCGTGTTTACAAATAATAGAGAATATTCCACGTAGTCAAAGGGAAGGGAACTTCATGAAACACTAACGAGCGAATCTCCGCGGCGAGGCGAACCGGAAGCGAAGGGACGCCTCCGTGAAACTAAAGAGGATGTCGCGAGAGATTTTCTATTCACGTCGTAATTAGTGCAACGACCGGATGAATGTTCGTCCAGGTACAAAGTCGATGGAACCGGAAGAGAAGGGAGGGATTCCGAGAGAAAGGGAGACGGGTCATTCGAAATAACGTCTTTATTCGTGTCTCGGCAAACAACCCCGGCCGCCGAGACACGTTCTGCGGGGATCAAGAGGTCACGATGGAAAGTCGTGAACCAGGAGGAAGCACTTCAAACGAACCTGGACGCGATCAACCCGGAACCTTTGATCAATTCCCTGCACTTCGATCGACTGCTTTTTTCCAAACTATTGTTAGCTACCTTCGCCTGTCGTCCATTCAACGTTCCCAATAATACGTCAAAGAGAGGATCGGCTTTTTTCGGCGACTTTGTTCAACTGCTGCCGTTCACAGTTTTCACTCGATTCGTTACACGGTAAATACCCAAGACAAATCCACCTTTAACTGACCCAACGAACCAGTTGCAAGTTGCGCGCCGATCGCAACGAGCAGGAATAATAATTGTAACGAGTTACAAATAAATACGTTGGTATTCTTAAATTAAATTTATCACAAAAAGTGGTTGGATTAATTGCAAACCAGTAATGAAATTGAAAGAAGTTAAACTTACTTTGTTTTCATTACTTTGCATAAAAATTTCTATCTATCGTAAATCCGCGGCCCAGCCATTACCGTGCCTACTCGCAGCGTAACTATTAATTTTAGCTCTTAACAAGTTCGGAGGGGTACTTGTTAATGATTTGCATCCGAAACAAATCTAGCGGATACGTTCGAATTGAATGGAGATTAGTTTCGTTCCGGTCGCATATTGCAGACGACGAAAGCCAACTTCGCTGTTTCAATATTTGCCCGTGCGCATGTACAGCTTTTCTTTTTGTTGTGGGACGCAAACACGGCTTCCTGAAACAGGAAAATCTTCGTGCAAAGCCCACGAGGCACGGAACAGACAGGTTTCATAACTTATCTCGGGCACCCCAGGTGTTTGCACGAGGCAGGATGTCGGAGTTGGAGGGCGAACGCACACCTCCGAAAGAAATTCGAACCTCCGGGCCACTGTAGGCCACGCAGTTGTTCGAACACATCCCGCCCCTCGGGGATCATCCGAATACGTGAACGTCATCGGTGTCTTATTTTCTTCGCATCCATCGTTCGACGATCATTACTGCTTTCACCGGGACATCGAAACAATTTGTCTCGATTGTCGTACTCAAAGTAACAATGATATGGGAAAACCTACTCGTTTCACTGCTGAATTTTTATATTGTTACACAAAATTAGGATGACCGATTCACCCCATCTACGATCTTCTTCGTTAAAAAATTCTAGGATAACATTTTACCAAACAAGTAAGCTAGTTTTATATATAATATTTATAAACAATTTTTGTCAATATGTTTGTAGCGGTACGCGACTCGCATCTGCAGATGTTAGGGTCTAGGGTAATAAAACCTACCCTGACGTTTGCAGGATGGCACAATTATTTTATTTCTCAAATTGCTTTACGGGTAGGAAAATCTGACTACCCCATCATAAACGCTGCCAGCTGGGTAACGCTAGGCTCTGTACCGCCGAAATCTTTTTAGCATTTGGCGACCACCTTTGCCGGTGATCATAAAACAAGACGCGGGATTTCCTAACCCCGCCTTCGTATCTTCGGAAAGGCGTTACCTTTCCGAAGATAGGATATAAAGGGAGGAAATCCGCGGCAAACGCTCTCAGTTGAAAAGCAGCTCGCTGTCTGAAGTCCGGGTCCATTTCGTCATTTGAACACGCAAAGTAAATATAAAGACTTATAGACTTGAGCGAAGTAACAAGAGTCAGTCTTGTGGCAACCTTCCCCATAATATTCTATCAATAATATATTTTGAAAATTGTTACAATATACATATGTTTACAGACGCAAAGCAAATACATCTTGAAAATTATTCAAACTAGAATCGAAACGTCGATGATTATTTGTTAATCTGCAAAATTGTTTTTGATTTAGTAACTGATCGAACCGTAGCGCCGAAAACATTGGAATTTTGTTGTTAACAATAATACGGTCGATATAAGAAACATATTTTACCAAACTATGCTTTCTACTTTAAATTAACGAATGGTTTTCTACTCTAATTTCATAATTAAAACAAATACATTTTAACACGTTGACTGCCATGTCACCCATATGTGGGTGACGGAACTATTTGTCCAAGTTTTAAAATAAATTTTTACGCTAATATATTAATCGTACCAAATTTTATTAGGATCTGTAAAATGCTAGAAAGTTGGAGGACTATTCCATGTCATACATATAATTTTTTTCAATTTTTATTTCATTAAATAACCTACATTGATTTGATGGAATTTTTTAGGTTTCTAGTTTGGCAGTCAAAGTGTTGAAGCTCAAATAATAAGGTTTCATCCACATGTCCAGTTTTACCTCTACGTACAACATGTTTTTTAGTGACGTAAGTTGTTAAATTTCACCGTAATACAGAACACGTATACGTTCGTCGAAAAAGCATGAAGTTCTAATTTTAAAAAACCACCTGGAAAAATTCGGATCTTCCTTCGGTCGAATCAATTCAACGAACTATACAATTTATACGTAAAAAACATGAAGGGAAAACACGACAATTAATACCAGGCTTAATAAATATACAACTCGAACCGTCAATTAATACCTGAAGAGAACAACAACTAGACCTTACCTACAATAGATTGAAACTTAATGATTCTAATATTCCCGACTAACGCGTAGACTATAATACACGCGCGTTCGCAGCAACAGTGCGGAAAATGACGAAGGAACGGTTTTAATTAAACGAAAGAAAGCGTATTTCCGATCGATATCGTTCCCGAGTAAGTCGGCTAAGAACGCAATCTTCGTAATGACATATCGGAAAGCAGATTTCGAATGGGAAATTAAGTTTAGAGATGGAGCGCAGTCGCGTCGAGGGAAAAAGGATTCGGCTGATCGAAAACGGACATGGATGACCGAGAGAGAAAGAGACTATTCACACGGGTGCCTGGCCTGTCGATAAAATCACTCTACCCTGATGGGTTGTTCCGGCGTTCGGTGAATTAGAAGGTTCATTCAATAACTCACCTTCCTCGCATGCAAAAACATTTAGATAAAGTAACGTCTGGTAGCGCAATTAAAGACTCTTGAATATTTACAGATCGACTGCTTACGCGAGCCGTTAAAAATATCGAAGGATATTAAGTTTGTCTTATGCAAGCTGATTCGGAGTTGGTTGGTACATTAGGTTCGCGAGGGACAGAGGGGCCTTTATACGCGCAACCGTAGAGCACTGTTGTGTTGCAGAATAGATTTCCTCGTGGAAGTTAAAACGACTGAATACATATAACGACGAAAAAGAAGCATCTCACCTTTCTATATCGCGATCCAGGAGCGCCGGCGTGCTGGACGCTTTGATACGCCTCTGCGCCTTGCTCAGTCCAGGAATTCGTCTTCTCTCCTTGCCGGTGTACGCGGCCGAGCGTTGATCGTGCAACGGCTGCAACGGAAACATAATCGGAATTATTTTACACACCGCCGCCGGGATAATTGCGTGAAGCGTTGATCGAAATACCAGACACAGAAACCGAGGCCGTGATAACACCGCGCAACCGGTAAACCCCGTAAACCCGTTGATCTTTCCCATGATTCGACACGCACGAACGCTCTTGATCGCCCGTATATCTTGCCTCGCTTATCGCAAAAGTATATGCAATAACAAATTATTCGACCCGGCGCGGCAACGCGTTCGGGAATTATTTCGCAAAGTATACTCGACTCGCTCGACGACGCACCTAACGATTCGGATACCGTGTCCCTATTGTGTCACGTTCGAAACTAAGCGATCGCTACACCGCGGATCTTTATGCGTTCGTGTCGCGTGCAAAATTAATCGCGTTATTATTTCTTTACATAAATATAAAGTAAATGATACCGGCGCAAGGTTCGATCATTTTTAAAAACAACGTTTCGATCCCTATGTGGATCTTCTTCAAAGAATCATTTTTGCGTCTGAAATTATGCAAAAGAAAAATTAACAACAATTCAATTTTATAAACAGCTATGTAGTTTCTACTGAAAATACCAGAAACAAAATAAAATACATACTTGCTGTATCAAAAACATGAAGTGGACAAATTTTACTGCTTCGCCTTTGAACGCAAATGGGTTCAGTTACACATCTGCCAACATGTGACCTAAGTGTGTTCACTGTAACTCAATGATTTTTGTAAAATTTGTCCACTTCACGTTTTTGATACAGCAAGTATGTATTTTATTTTGTTTTTAAAAATGATCGAACCTTGCGCCGATATCATTTACTTTATATACTTAAATTTCGATCGAGAAGAATCCATCTATTATTATTTCTTTACGTTTGCATCGGAGAATCTTCTGGACGATCTCTTTCGTATGTATACATTACGGTGTTTCGTGACCAGTTTCGGACCGTCTTTCCAGTTCGCGAGTGTAACGACCATAGTGTATCGCGTAATGATTCTGCCGTGGTCGTTGGCACTGTTTGGCGTTGTCACTCGGAAATGAAGAGGGTGCAAGTGGTAAGGTGCCACAATGGCTGATGATATCTGCGGCCGTCTCCACTGCGGATAGGACGACGTTTTGCTAATTAAGACTCGCGGCTGGTGGAATGTCGCTCGCCGCGCAATATTTTAATGTTTTAATAAAATCCACGTCTTCTCTCTACGGTTACGTCCGTCTCGTTCAATTCTTTCCGAGCGACAAGCTGTCGCTGGTAAAAAGAATAATTGGCGTGATCCAATTATTTTTCAAAAATATCGCTCGTTTGCTCGAGCCACGTTCGATTCCCCGAACTACAAGATAGCGCTAGGGACACTCGAACGAGTATGTAATCGATTAAAACGTAATAAAAATGCATCACGATTTTGTGAGCTGTTCACTCGGTGAACGAACGATAAATTAAGCATTTTATATAGAATAATGTGTTACAGTTTATATGAAATTGATCGCTTTAAGAAATTCAACGGTATGCGTGACGCAAATTGATTTCGGAGTCATAAATAAAATTAATTGAACTGGAATTCATAAATTTCAATTAAAAGTGTGGTAACATGTTGTTGGTCACGCATACCTTTTTCTTAAAGAAATTGGTTTTAAATTAATGATTACGATCGCTTGCAGTCCTCGGGTTAACAAAGCAAATGGAAGAAAGAAGCACGAGTTCTTTTAATATCAGATTTTCGATGCAGCGTTTATTACAACGATCTTCGAAACACGTGTTTCGCTCGTTGTTTCAGGAACCGTCGATTCTTCGTTGCCGCGCGCGCGCCATCCAAACACTGTCAATGAATATTTCTCGGCTTACGGAGTTTATTTTGCGGTCGAAATTCCGCGCCGCTTATAAATTTGAATTTCAACGATTCGCCGTACACGTCCGCTCGAGACAAAAGCCAATATTTTCGTTTCGTTTCCGTTTCATCCGGCCCGTTGCGATCTGCTTTCTGTTGAAGAGGGGTTCGATCAAACAGATTCTCGTTTTTCTTCGTTTGCGGATCCGTATCGACGCAACTTTGTATGTTCGCTTACTTAGACGAGATCAACGGCGATGATGCTATCGGGCTTCTCGAGCCGGCCTTAATTAAAAGTTTTAATTAAAGGTAACAACGAATGTTCGCATGGTCAATGCATATTCAACGGTGTGAAATATATTTTCGCGGTTCTCGAACACGGTATTCCATCGGTCTGTATTCAACATTCGAGCGCGGTCTATTCGTTAATTAGGGAATTTGCAATTTTTTTGGAGCGTTTCTGCATCGTGTTCACGGTAACGAGTGTAACGCTTAGGCTTAGACAGACAGTTCTTTCTTCCCTGATACCCAAGAGCCGATTATTACCTTCTCTACGAAGTTCTTATTTCGCGAATCGAGTCTTCATTTATAGCGCGATGTGCGCGTAATATTTAATTCGTTAGGTCCAATGTATTGAAATCTTACTAAATGTTCTGTTAACCCTCACACGTTACCGAAGGTTTACATTTCCTATTTTTGCACACTGTAAAATGATTGATCTCTCTTTCTGTCCGTGATGCGACGAGAAGATAGCGTTCTCGACAAAGGCTCGAACGTTTAACGTCGTTTATCAGTCGTTTAGGATTTTATCGGACACGTATCTTTTCACCGAAGAGACTTCATTTCAACGGATGAAAAAGCGGCTCGGAGGAATGGAGGAATGGAGGAATGTCGGCGACGCCGTTGAAAAGAGGAACGTCTGCGAAGGCAATAAATCGAGGGGGTTAGAATCCAGCAAAGCGGCCATTTGTAATTAAGAGAGCGAGACAATGGCATCGAGACATTTTAGGTGAGTTGAATTCCTTCGCGGCGCAGCCATTGACGCGGACAATGCTCGTCGTCCTCGACGAGTCAAGTGACTTCTCGACCTCCCTTTAGAAACACCGCTGCGGACAGAAATGTGGTCCGAGCTCGTTTAGGAAACCGGAAGTTGGTTACACCGGCGGCGCGGCGATCGATATTCTGTTACCCCAATCTATTCACCTGAGCACCGAGGATCCCGCGCCGCCGTGAACCCACTGAATGGATATTTTTCATTGCGGACCATTCTCATGGAAATGCTCAAAGCTGCGCGCGCGTTCCTCCGATAACTAGATACGGACACCGATATACTCCTTCCATCAGGATTTCCATTGCAATAAACACAATATACAAACGTTATCCCCCCATTGTTTTTCCTCGCGCAGATACCATTCACGAACTAACTATAAAGCAAACAGCTTTAACGCCGCGTTGAATAAAACTCACAAAAGTTAAACAATGAAGCAGGAGCTGAAAAAGTTGAGACACATTTTAACTCTTTGCACTCGAGCGGCGCGGATACGGCGCCGAAAGATATTTCTTTCGGAAATACTTTCGTGGACTAGGCTCGGCTTCCATTTATAACCAAAGCTCAGTTTAGATAGTTTCAGCCTAGCATTCGCTTGAAAAAGTCTTGGCAGTGAATAAAGCAATTGAAAAGTTTTTGAGCCCTAAAAATATGGATAAAGGTCAGATTCAGCTCAAGTTCGGACGAATTCAATTTTGCCACTTTGGATGAAGAAATTACATTGATTTCGTCGCGTTCCGATGAAATCCGATTAAATGGGAAGCTTCACATTGTACTAAAAGGGCCAAAAAGGGACTGCAAGGTTTGCTCTGACCGTAACACGCCTGGAGGTAGGTGGGAAGTAACGTATTACTGTGATACGTGTCCTGATAAACCTAGGATGCATCTTGGGTATTGTTTTACTAGATATCACACAAAAACTAATTAAAGGGTGTAATATTTATCAAATTTTGTTGTTTTCGATATAAAATTAAATAAATTGGTGAAATTTTATTATTTGTATACGTTTGTTTATAACTGATTTTAAAGTACTTGTAAAATGTTTAACCGAAATCTTCTCGAGATGCTGGTTCGCGCAAGCGAAAAAGGCCTCGAGTGCAAAGGGTTAATCGTTGTTAGCCTAATTAATAACGCAATTATAGCGCTTTTGAAATAATGTAAAAATAAATTGTAGCGTCTGGCTATAAGAGTTTGCTAAATTATTATAAAGTATTTCCGACGCGACGCTTAAACTATCACCCCCTCGGACAACAAGACAATGAAAGCGATCATAAGCGGAGGCTGAAAAGTGTCTGCTGTAATAGGACCGGGTATCGGAGCGAGCCAGAATTTTTGAGCCGCGTCAAGTCTTAATTAACAGCCCTCTGAGAGCATTTGCATGTACCTGACGGAGGCTTTAACCTATATGCACGACGGGACCTGATGCGGCAGGGGCACCGATAATCCAAGGCTCCTGGGGGTCAACAACGAATTATTCATCCGTACGGTTCCACTGGTTTCAAACGAATCGTAGGAACTCCAATCTCCACTCGATTACGCATTCGGTTAATTTAGTTCGACGGAAGAAATTCTGATTTAATGAACAGATATACCTACTCCGATCGATACCCGCTTATTTATTGCTCCGCCCTGCGCTGGATCGAGCAGTTCGTGTAACGCGAAATTGCTTTTGATTGGTACAGCCCGCGAAAAAGCGCGTACCTTTTGATCAAATTCAACGATCCGTGACGCTTTCAGCCAGCAAACGTGTCTAAATCGAGACAGTATGTAATGCGTTTTCTTATATACTATACGGAGGAACAAACGTTTTGCGAATATGTATATCAAGTAAGCAATGAAAACTTCACTTTGCGAGGTAATTAAACCAGAAACGAGCTGGCGTCACTAGCCGAAAAGTTAAAAGGATTTCAAACCATCGATGAATCACTTTCAACATATTCAGATTATTAAAGAAAAAAAGACCATTTTTATTTTCCATAAAGGCCTAAAGAATAATATACAGGGTGAATTCGATAAAGCAGGACACCTAAATATCTCCGTTACTTTTCGTTGTACAAAAAAACTTCGTAGGACAAAGTTACACTGTTTGAAGGGCCACATATAACGGTGTAAGGGAAAAAAAATTTCAAGGTTATTTTTATGAGATTTCAAGGTTATCGATGTCAGCTACAACATTACGTTAAGGAAAATATATCATTCCATTTAAAAAAACATCGATAACCTTGAAATCTCATAAAAATGACCTTGAAATTTTTTTCCCTTACACCGTTATATGTAGCCCTTCAAACAGCGTAACTTTGTCCTACGAGGTTTTTTTGTACAACGGAAAGTATCGGAGATATTTAGGTGTCCTGCTTTATCGAATTCACCCTGTATAATAAATATGAAATTAATATTATTTATTGCATGATCGGATAAATTTGGAAAATTAGTAAATGTAAGACTCCGATACAGTTGGGAGAGGAAACTGTACGTTGCGCATTCGAGAATCTTCGCGTTACTCAACAATTGATCTATAGCTTAGAAGTAACGGCGACTCCGAAGTCACTGTAGATCGCTGGGCATCGATCATTTTCAACCTCGATAATGAAACATCGATCAGAGAAGCCCGGTAAATATTTGAACGGCCGTGTCGCGAAATTATTACCAAGGAAGCATGTCAGACGTTCAATCCGTTAGACACGCGATTCGCAATTTCCTTCTGGAAACCGATGGATGACAGAACGGTGGAATGAATAATGGCCGTCGCCAACGACGTCTTCGCCGTAAGTTCGAATGCACGCGACAAGCAAATCGATCTGCACGATTGGTATTCGACACGTTTCAGTGTTTCAATGGCTTGGACCAGGTCGCCTCTATCGCATTGGAAATAAACTCGGATTGAAACGAATCGATTCTAAAACCCAAATAATTGATTTTTATAGTCGATCCCCTTTTCGTAAGAAAAACATTCGTTCGTGTAGATCAATCAGGACGCGTTGCTATGTATTCTGTAATCTTCAGTCCTCCAGCGATTCAGCTTTCGTTTTTGTTATTTTGCTTTCTTACACAACACAGGTGACCATCGATAATTACAATTGAAAATGATCAACCTATACAAGAATATCCCTAATATTTTCATCACCCTCCGTGCGATTAGGCAGCGGAAAAGGAAAGTTCGAAGGCCACTAGAGATCCGTTGGAAATACATTATTCACGAAACATTTTCATTTGTCAAGTAGCTCGGGGCGAAAAGAAAGCGAAACTGCTTCGCGCCGCGCCGCGCCGGCGAGGATTGCGTGACCGTTTCTCGAGCCGAAGGACCGAGGCCGATGTTTCACACGGAGAACCGGAAGACAGTCGATAGAATTTCATCAACGCCTTCAATTACACTCGACTTCTAATTGGAGCGTGCTAATATGTATATCGATTGCATTATTGCGTTCGACTACACGGAGGCACGGTGTACCGTGACTCGGTACGACCTACATGCATCATTCACAGCGACGTCAGCGCGCACCGGTTCGTTGACATTGCCGGCAACAATGCCACGTCGGATTGACTGTATCTCCCACGTTTATGCACAGGTTACTGTCGCCCGGGACAAGCATTTATCTGACAATTAGACGGAACCGTGGACAGAGGCAGGTGTGCCGCCAAACTCCGCGGGGCCGTCTCCAGGGAGTTGGAAATATTTTTAAACGCGTCAGACATCAAACTGCTTATAATTGCAGCCCTCTTTTATTTCAAACATTATTTCACCCAGCTTTGTACAGTAAACGCTCTTTCGTTGTCCAAAGGCCGAGGAGCTGAGTGGACAACGAGCGTGGAGGGACATGCTTTTTGATTTATGTATGATTGCGTCTTATCTACTGCGCCGACTGCGCCGAGCTAAAACTTCAATAGAGAGCCGAACATAGAGGACAGAATTTAATACGGATCGCATGACCGATGCGTGCCACCGTCGCCGGCACAGTTCAAAGGCCCACCGGTTCTCACAATGTAATGCCAATTAAAAATGCTTTATTTTTCATTATTTTTTTTATGGGACTTTCACTGGTTTGTTTCTAGCATTTTTCTGATTAGAACAAGACCAAACACGATATAATTTGGCCCATATTACCCTACATGTGAACTGTGCCGGCGGCGTCGACTGTTCGCGTCTCTTTCTTTCCAATACGCTGTTCGTCGTTGCCTTCGAGACTTTCATCGTCCATAAAACCACTTAATATAGTTGAAATTATATCGTGTTTGGTGTCATTTTAATCAGAAATATGGCAGTGAAAGTTCCATTAACAAATAATGAAAATTAAGAGATTTGTACAATCGATTCCTCGAGAGTCAATGTAGTGGTGTTCACACCGATATACCCGAGTCGACATCAATCGACGCCGCCCTGCGGAGCGACTCGGCGTTGATAGGCGGTGGAGTGGGTAGGCACTGGACAACGAGCGTAGCCTAAATTTTGGACAACGAAAGAGCGTTTACTGTACTCCTCTTCTTCTTTACTCTGTATTCCGGATGAATAAATAGGAGAGCGAATAATTGACAAATCCGGCGAAGCAGAAACGAGGAGATCGTCTGGTTAATGAATCGTAATCGAGTTTACGAAGTCGCGGAGATGAATTCGGTGTCGCGGCATTGCGTAATCGTTTGAAATAGCGATCACCCCCGGACGGCGAAGGATTTCGCCGGCTCGTTTCTCGGGGCTCCGGCGGGAAGTCACGTCGCGGCCACGATAACGTATCTAAGATTTGCATCGCCGCGGGGAATTCGACGATCTCACGGCACGGATCCGGAATGCATCGTCGCTCGCGCCGATGCGCCTCGAAAAGCACGGATTCTGAATAGCTCGAATCCTCGATCTCGATCCGGAGCGAGGTCGGTCCCCGCAGACCGGAAACGTCCGAGCCATGATTCCCGATTCCAGAAACCGAATCCCCACCATTCCCTGCACATCGTTCGACAGCTTTTCTTTCGCACTGTCAACCCCCGCGTTGGTGTGCGACCGTTCCCGAGTAAAATTAATATAATGGGCCACGGCGCACGAAGCGAGACTGCGGTTACCGTCGACGTGGTTCCGGTTAGCGTAGCTTCCCATGTAGTAAGTACTTAGGCGGTTAGCCTACGCCTCTTGTATAATACTAAACACGATAGGGGAGACCGCTTGCGAACCTGGATCATTTCGGCAAATTTCACCGTTGCTGTGTTCGATATCAATCCTAAAAATTTCCCCCCGGAATCCAAGGTCCATGTTAGAACTACAGGGTGAATCATCTAAAACAGGCCCATCGGAATACAGTAATCGCGCGATCCCTGTCCTGGGTCTTTACTACAATCCCTGTCCAGTGCCTACTCAGTCCACCGACTGTCAACGCCGCGCCGCTTCGCAGGGCGGCGGCGATTGATGTCGTCTCGGGTATATCGGTGTGAATACCACTACATTGACACCATCAATCGATTTTACAAATCTCTTAATTTTCATTATTTTTTTTATGGGACTTTCACTATCTTATTTCTGGCATTTTTCTGATTAAAATGACACCAAACACGATATAATTTGAACTGTATTATGTGGTTTTATCGACGATGAAAGTTTCGAAGGCAACGACGAACAGCGTATTGGAAAGAAGGAGACGCGAACAGTCGACGTCGCCGGCACAGTTCACATGTAGAGT
>CM052206.1:4856239-4952486 GCA_028454225.1 Lasioglossum leucozonium
AGAGCACGCGTGTTCGCTGAATTTTCAAAGATTAACTTCTCGAAACCGAGGCGTCAAATGAAAAACATTTATTCTCATATTTTCAACGAACTTTTCACTAACATATTATCAATTTATTTTCTCGCGTAGAATCATTCCCTCCACGTTTATACAATTTTGGGACACCCTATAGACATATGGAAGAAATTAATTTATGAAACGTCAAAGTTGTTTCTTAAAAGAACGGTTGACTCGAGACCCATTGTTCCTGTGACTCTTTTACGATACGATAAAAAATTTTTTAACCTTAAAAGAAAGGGTCAAAGTTAATTTTGCGGTCAATTTTTTTAACATATCTCCATCGATCCAGAGGTATAGAATCCCTCCACGGTATTCGTGACATATAATTTTTATACACCCCGTAGAGACAAGAGTTGGTCAATACTCGGATCAGGCATTGGCGCGGACAACATCTAAAACGACCAGGCAGGCGGGCAGACAGGCAGGTAGGCGCGTGCGTTGAATCTGTGTCCCTAGCGGGCAAATCGAAAGTAAACAGATCCTGACAGGGAAACAGTTAGGACGCGTTTTGCAAGCAAGCGCGTTATTTACGTTGCCACGGGACCTTTGAGACTGTCGCTGGGCACCTAGTGGCTCTCGCATTAAGGCGAAGAGGGAAAAATGACGGCAGCGAGCGATCAGATCTCGCAATAAATTGTTCCGGGGCGCGACTTGTCATCGTGGCCAGCCAATAGAACGATGTAATAAATTATCGGGTCGAGAGTCCTCGGACGTGATTTACACGGCCGATCATCGATAATCGGCCCTTGGAGATGCCGATATATTACGCGAGACAATGATCTACGATGCGACGATACGGTATCGCGAGATCGGGGGCTTTTAGCAATCTCGGCATGAAACAAGTTCCGACATTTTGCCTCGGCCTTTCGCGCAACGATGAAATTTCTCCGGGATTCGGCAACGGTACTCTGTTCCGGTCTGTTCCAATCATCCTTCGCACTCGGAAGCTACTCTGAATAAACCATTGAGAAATTTCGTTCGACCCGGAACACTCTACGAACGAGAAAAACTAGTACAGTAATTCATCCATAACTGTCTAAAATGTCTCAACGCTAACTGTCTAGTCGCCTACCCATTCCAGTGAGGGGCATACCCCGTGAGCAATGTAACCCGATACCGGATCGGGTATATCGGTGTGAGACCAGGAGACCACTATTAATCCAATGACAAAACTTCTTTATTATTTTTTATGGAACTTTCACCAATATATTCGTAGCATTTTTCTAATGAAAATGATACCAAATATGAAATAATTCCGATGAAAGTTTCGGATGCAAGGAAGGACAGCGTATGGGAAAGAAAGATACGCGGATAGTCGCAGTCGCCGGCATAGTTCAAAGGCCCGCGTGTCCTCACAAAGTAATGCCAATAAAAAAACTTTTTTATTATTACTTATTTTTTTTACGAGACTTTCACCAATATATTTGTGGCATTTTTCTGATTAAAATGATACCGATCACGATATAATTCGGATCATATAAAGATATGTATATGGTCATTTATAATACAAGTCAGTTCTCTTGACCGGGACAATTCGCGAATCTTACACGTGTAAATATCATCGGAATTATATCATATTTGGTATCATTTTCATCAGAAAAATGTCACGAATATATTGGTGAAAGTTCCATAAAAAAATAATAAAAAGTAAAAAAGTTTTGTCATTGTATTAGTAGTGGTCTCCCGGTCTCACACCGATATACCCGATCCGGTATCGGGTTACATTGCTCGGCGGCCGAGGTCTCTCGAGCTTCGGTGTCGTGTTCTACGTTCGGCAAAACTCAAAGAATAGTATCCCTTTACGATAACTGTCTTTGGTCAGATCCGTGGTATAGTATAGACAGTTATGGATGAATTACTGTATTCAGCGTATTTGCTCGTACCCCGTTCGGATGTTTAGTCATTCATTGAATGCAAACTAATTTAGAGTTGTAGCACCACCTCGGAGTCGCCATTCGCATAAATGGATATAATCCGCGCTTCGGCTGCAGAGAACACTGCAATATTACATGGAGGAAGAAAGAAAATGAACTTTTCTACCCTAATTGGTCACACACTCGCCAACTCCGCTCTGTAAACGTTGAAATTCTTCTCCGCCAAGCATCTAACGAAAAATCCAGCATTTTTCATGCGAGGCGCTCCGATATTTCACTAGAGCCAGCGTTGCTCGTCCAGATGGATGACAATGGCACTCGACGCATACCACAACCGCTTCCTGTCGCGATCCCCGACAAAAATCCTCGCTCGAATCGTCGAAAAGCATTCACCCGTTCGCGTTTCCCCTCATAAATTAGAAACTCTCTCGTCACCGAACGCCGAAGAGCATCTCGGAGCGTGATCGTCGCTGTCGGCCCTCGCCGGAGGATGAGACACGCTTATTGTCTCTAAACCGACAGGTCTGATCGTAGCCACTCCCAGGCCACGGGAAAGGATCATCGAGGATCGCTTCGTAGAAAGTGGAATGGAATCGATGAACCACCGCGGCCAGCTCGTGACCCGACGTTCAGCTGGAAGACGACTTTACTGTCAGTCAAGTCGCTCGAGCGGCTCCATCATCGTGGAAAAGAACGATCCTTCCTCCCGGTGAAAATCACAGACGCACAGTGGGTCCAAAGTGCCGTTTCATCTCTCACGAAGCGCAGCGTTTTATACGATATGGGATGTCATTCGGCGAGATTCGCGATTTTACTGTGCCGTACCCGCCGCTTTTATCAGCTAACTGATTCGAATAATGGTTATTTTTTTTTTTTAAAGAATTTTTGGTCAATATCTTTTGATATAGTTTGAAAGTTGTTTTAATACGCATACTTTTACAGACGCAAACAAATACATCTTGAAAATGATTCAAAAGTGAATCGAAACGTCGATGATTGTTTGATAATCTGCAAAATTGTTTATTGATTTTTTTAATTGATCGAACCGTAGCGCCAATAACACTGGAAATTTATGATTCGAATAAGATTTTAATTTTAAAACTAATATATTTATTTCGTATTTTCTATACCTTATACATATAGTATTTAATTTTCATTGGTTATATGCTTCTTAAGCGTTTTTTCATAACTTATTGAATTTTCAATTTCGATTTCGAGATCGATTTACTATCCTAGGATCGGTAGTACATATATCCATATTTTTAGGAGCGTACGAGGGTTAAAGGGAGAAGGGAGCCCTTAAATAATTCCATAGTGGATCAATTCAAGAATCTCGACATTCAAGGAACTTCCTTAGCTGAAGTTAGACATCTAAAAGTCAGGAGTACTAACTTTACGTGTAAGATTTCATTTAGTCGGTTCAAGGGGTCACGGAAAACGATGTCTCGCATTTGCTTGCAGATGAAAAATTGTAAAATTGATTTTTCAATGTCGAAATGCCACGTTGACTCGCTGTGTCGTGTTCTAAGCGCGCGTGCAGCGACGTAGCTTTTCGTTGACGGGTTCGTTAGAACTTGTCGCGCGTTAGACGGTCCATCGTTTATCAAACGGCGATCATTTGCAAAGCCGATAATGACGTATCGGGCCACAGTGAAAGCATCGTGGGAATTGATTCGCGCGCCCGCGTCTGCGCGATCTGCGGCCCGGAAGCGTGCGACGATAAGGTCACGACGAGGCAATAGCTTGGACGATTAACGCCATTAAAGTCCGACTTTACGGGGTTCTCGCATGGGAACCTCGTTATCAAGGATATTTTCGCGCCTTCTAGTAATTTACACGTAGAACGTGAGACCGACGCGACGACGCGACCCGACTATCTGACGGATTGCCAGTCTACCACTTCAGTTTCAGTTCATTCGAGCATGGTCTCTAGACCCTTTTCGGAAGCGATTAATTTTTATGGATTGCGGAGATTTATTTTTTGAATACGGCTGTACAGGTTCGAGCGTCATAAACGTACCAGACATTTGGGTACCAAGTGTTGCCGATAACGATCGCCGTGTCTCGCTGTACGCGAGAATCATCTCTTAAATGGGCAGGTACATTAAATGTTTAATATCGTCGCGTCCCGTTTTACCAAGCGCGCAGCTAAGATTGAGAGATTCTGCGATGTTGATCGGCATCATTCCGTCTAACAGGATTCGCGAGGCCGTGCCGCGCACGGTATATACCGCAGCGCGGCGCAACGCGGAAGATGATGGTTCGCGGAGCGTCATTTATTTAACGGCTCCCAACGCTTTTGACACCTCCGCGGACGCTGCCGGTCGTATCGCCGCTCTCTTCGGCTAATATTTGCCCGTAGTTCGACGAGAATTCCGGTTTGCCTCGACGTTATTCGGAAATTGAGATATCGGGACACGGAGGCCGTGAATCGCACACGGGCGCGCACGCTCTCTCGCGAATATAGATACGTATATGTACATCGGCGAGAGAACCTGCCGGCAACTTACGCCAGGCTTCTCGCCCGTTAATTCCGTCGTTATCAAGAGTTTCGTAATCATCGACACGCCGGGGACCGGATCCGTACGACGCGACGCCGAGGCGCAACCTCGTTTTCGGTGCGGAAAGTGCAAGGAACTCGGTCAATATTTCCAAGGCTGATGGAAACGAGATGTTGGTTCACGGGCCGCTGTCGTCGTCGTCGTCGTCGTCGTCGTTGCTGTACAGAACTTGAAGCAGTTCCCGGATAGATATCCGCGGAAACTACACGAGTTTCTACTTATAATTATCTCGGCGACGGAGCCTTTTTATCCTGGCAGTTTGTTTTTCGCGTACCGACTCGGACTCGCTCTTTGCACGGGAAAATTGTTTCTAAAAATTACCTCGTCGCGACCGTTGCGCTGGGACAAATCGAATATACGACATCGATAAAGATCACTTTTCGCAATGTCCGTCGCGCCCGAATTTATGACTACCGATGCGTTATTTAGAATTGTTGTAAAATTCTGATGATGATATATGTATCACAATATTCAATTAACTAAATTCAGCGTGTTAATATTTATTTCAAAGTGTTGTAACTTATTATGTGGAGGTTCAAGCATTACTTTAATTATCACTGTTGGAAAATTGGATCGTTAATGGGCAATCAATGCCGTCTCCCGCGCACCTTTCGTTTTACGTACTCTCGAGTCGTCTTTTGTTCGTGCACACACACTCCGCCGCGTTGCGCGCTTATATATATATATTTTTTTTTTTTATTGAAAGCTTAGATGGAACTCCCCATAGGAAGTTATAAAGCTATACATTATTACTATTTATACATTAGTAATTCTTATACTAATTTGTGCCTACAGATGTCGTCTCGCGCCTCATCTGCATGTGCTCAAGAGTGAATACAAATTTACTATATACTAACAAGAATGACAAAATTCGGGCAATGGTTGGTTTCGATTAATTCAGAGAACGTGGGGTTACGGGGCGCGTTTCGATGGTTCCGCCCCCGGATCCTAGATTTATTCTAAAAAAATTTACCGAATTCGCTCGACATGCATCGGATTTTTTTCCGAATTACCGTGTCGTGTAACGAGTTACAAGCAATTTGCGTTGCGATGATTTATGCAAACACGTTTACACTTTGTCCACCGTTGCCCACGGTATCCGAACTTTTTATCGGGCTCGCATAAAACTCCGTTGCTACGACTATATTTCATCGTCGGCTCCTCCTCTGGTTCCTCGACGCGGAGGACCTCGTTATTCCGACTGACTAACATTGTTCTGTTACAGTATTTTATCAGACGACTCGGCAAACACGAGTCGCTGGAATTTTTGACGAGGCAAGTGGACGGACGAACGAAGATAAACGAGTCGATTCGATGTTCGGACGAAGCAATTCTGACGCTGATATTAGGATAACGAATAAGTTCGGGCTCGTAAGGTTGTACGTGTTAATTAAATGTAGTCGATTAGAATGATTGCGATCGAATCTGGAAATTTTGGTAAATAGGCTAGGACGCCACCGCAGTGGAGGGGAGTTTCTATTTTCTTAGATCAAGCTTTACCGTATAAAGCTCAACAAACGGCTCCCGCCTATTGTAATGCATCCCATGAAATTGAAGACGAAGCGGGGCACTTACTCGGGGATTAATCTCCAGCGATGTCCAATCCAACCATAATCAACGCTTTCGTTTATCCGATCGGATGATCGTGTTCCGAGAAAACTGTGCGGCGAATCGGCTCACGGCGACGACGACGGCGGCGGTCACCGTGAAAAAATGAGGAGCAAGTGTTAAAAGCTGAATTTATACGATGACCACCCCCTATCAACGTTTCCTGACTCGTTTGCGTTTCGGTTTTTTCCCCCGTCGCGTCGTTGTCGTTTCGCGGAGCGAGTTGGATAAATCGATGCACTCGGGGCCGTATAAACAATCGTATTTATCGTGCCGGGTTCGCGTGGGTGTGCTGGTACGGGCGGCAAGAACCGGTCGTAAAATCTGACCGGTTTCTCGGTACGGCTTCCCTTGTCCGGAAAATTTTATTCGCCGAGAATTTCAATTGATTTCGAGCTTGGACGCTGCCTGTCGCGTCACAAGGTTTGACCGAGTGCAAAACTGCCTGCTCGATTTTCGGAAATGACGGAAATTTTATCGCAATATGGCACACATGCTTTTTTACGTCATGCTATGCACCGCGACATTCGTTAATAATCGGGCACTCGAAAAAGGCGATAACATTTTTAATATCGGACCGTACGATTTTCATCTCTTTTGAGAATTAAATACCTAGAAAATAGTCATCTTTTTAATTTTCCTAAAACTGCGCAAACTCTTAGCTCTTTAACCCTTAGCACTCGGAGCTATTTTAACTTAAAAATTAAACATTTCTTCTAACCTAGAATAATTCCGTTCTATATTATTTTCCTTCATTTTATAGATATGAAATTGATATAATACCTCATACAATGCTTGAATGTTTAGTAATTGATTAGATACCAACTTAATAATGTGAACAATATTTTGAATAATGCTGCAGCAATTTTTAATAGTGACTCTGAGTCACCACTCGAGTGCTAAGGGTTAAATTGTAACCGTTTCTGTTTCATCTTCGAATCGGGCACGAAGAGCTTTTGCACTCGTCCCATAAAAAGTGCCGTCGCGCGTCGTCGTTTATCGACGATGACGCTGTGAAATCGGTAATTGCGAACGTTAGCTGTCGACGTCGCGATTCATCGACGCGCGCCATTCACGAGAACGGAAAAATCGATGTGAACACTATGCCGAACTTTCCCCGTGAATTCTTTTCCAAGCCCCGGGGGTCTCGACCCTGCTGGAATTCAGCTTCGCGTTCGGTCACCCCCGTTCGGAAACACTTTTAGAAACGGCAAAAATAGTAATTTCCGCTGTGATTAAGAAGATGGGTTCAAACAGGTTCGCCGTAGAAATCTCTGTCTTGGGCTTGGTGAAATTATAAATTGTTAGGCCGGAGGAGTGAAGCGGGAACGCGCGCTGGTAGGAGTTTGTATGCGCGTCGGACAAAGTGTTAATTCGGTCTATGAAAGTGCTCCCGTTTCTTCGCTCGAAAGTTCGAAAGTTCGATCGAACGTCGACGAAACGATCTGTCTGCGTCTTGATGCAGAGCTCTATTCCACATAATATTGTTAAAAACGTAACTACCGTTGGCTCACAATTGTAAGAAGAAATACATGTTTATGCAGCTTCTGTTTCTCGCAATCGAAGCATAAAATGTTTATTCTGCATAAAAATCCGTAGTCTACGTATATACGCGACACGAATAAAAGAATATTTACCTCGCGAACATGAAAAGCAGCTGCAAGTTTTCTGAGCACTTGAAACTGCAAAGTGGAGGTCGAACGAGTCGAGAAAATGTGAAAACCGATTTGCTTTTGGAATCCGCGTAACGAAGAAGCGCGCGGCGATCCTCTTTGATGCTTTTCCGAAATTGCGCCTTCTTTTAGCTTGCTGGAAACGTTTGGAAGCTTTTCAATCGCGTTTTAATTGTAAAAGGTCGCCCCGTGATCGCATCTCTCTGTCGAACGGCACGGCACGGCACGGCACGGCCTGTTCAATTAGGCTGATTAAACGTACTAATTGCATAATGTAGAGCGCGGTTCGCTAGGTATTCCATCGAACTCGCTTTTCCCCTTCGCACTTTCAAGGATATCGTTTTCGTAACGGCGGCGGATCGTTAAAACGGAATCGCTTATTAATTCCCGTTTTTCTACCGGGCTTACGTTAGCCGTGTAACGCGCCATGGGAACCGGCTGCTTAAGAAATCCTTTGGACGTAACAAGATTTAACGGGCGAGCACTTGGCAATGAATCATTCAGCGACTCCTTCGTGCCGCTGTGACACGCATTTCATGCCAGCCATACTCGTGTAAACACTTTTATAAACAGACTGCGACTGTCTGTGCATTCGTAACAGAGGCACGTGAATGTTTCGCCTGCACGCGAAATCCCGCTCGAAAATATTTTATCAGCTCCGCGATGCGCGCGTCCGCTACTAGTTTCTCTTGGCGTACGTGGTTCATAGAAATTTTCTGCGTTCGGTGTCAATGCCGAATGCTGGTAATGCGTCGATTCGCAATGATCGTGCCCACCTCTTGCGCATGTATCGAGACATTACCGTAATTCGAAGGAAACGATCAAAGGATAATCGCGGCGGATGTTTGCGCAAACTTGCGTGTTTGAGCGTCAAGTATGCGAGATGAAATAGCATGCAATTTTCATCATTAATAGTTCCCGATGGACTCGAAGTCATACAAACGATTGACATTTAGTACTTTTTCCTCGTCGTTCTTGAGCGATCATTAGAAAAATCCACTGTAATCAAGAAACTCTCGCGGTTTTTCTTTTCCAGTTTGCCAATAATGCGAATGATACATCGATCGCGCGTTGCAAAGCGCCGAGCAAAAACCGCGCGGAGAAGCAAAGTATCCTGTTAACAATGTTTCGGGTCATTAATTTAAAAAGTGGGACCAGTGATGCGCTCGTTAACGAGATACGAATGACACGTCGCGCGCCGCAGATATACAGCGACGGGACATGCACAGCTTCAATATATCACCGCGGTAATATTATATAATGACTAATTTAAATTACCTTCTAGCGTCGAGTTAATATGAATCAAATATGGAAATAGTGGAACGTTTCAGCTGGAATTATACCCGAACCGTCGATCATCCGTGAAACAGGATTTCTACGCTCGATCGGAGGTCAGTGACGTAGAATGCTCTTGTCCCTTCAGGCGCATTCTTCTTCTTGCAAGTGATTTTCTTAGGCGTGTTTTATTGCCCGCCACGAGCAAGGATACATAAATCTTGGAGAGCCATGTATCGGTGCTCTGGAGTGTCGAAAAGGCGAAGGAAAGTAACTCTTTTTCTATTTTCCTGAACGTTCGATTGGCTACGAGGAGATAAAGCATTTCGAGGTTCCACAAAGTACTGGTACTACCGAACAACAAAATTTTCTACCTTGATATTGGAAATTTATAGAGTCGACATCACGGGGAGCCATGTATCGTTGTTCCAAAGTGTCGAAAACGCGAAGAAAAGCAACTATTTCTCGAAAATTTCTCCACCTAGTATTTTCATTACCCACCAACAGCTTATGGCCTTCGGTCACCTACGAACCTAAACGCGTTCTCGCGAAAGTCGATACGTTCCTGCGCAGTAAGTGGCCCTGCTCTCTGCGCGGATGTTGAATTTCATTTTACGATATCGTCAGCGAATTAATGCGATCCCAACGGGCATCTTCCGTTCAGTTCCGTTCCGTTCCGTACTGCCTATGCGTACGCGTTCGTCATCCTAACGACTACCCTATTTTTTCGGCACTCGGTTTGTCAACAGTTGCTAGATACGCGCTCGTTCCGGAATCGATCGTCGGGCCCGTGCGAGAGTATTTTTCCATCATTGTCAAAGCGGACGAACGTGCGCGCTGACATGACGGATCGCGGGAAACGGGAGTTCGAGGTTTCAATTCTGTCATCGGGATGGCAGCTTTAGTTTTCTGGGAACAGCTTGAAAAAAGATTTGGTCGAGCGTTGCGTCGCCGGTTACCTATATTACGGAACTTTTACGAGAAAAATTGGAATCGAGCGAGAGTGTAATACAGAATTAGAGTGGAGCACCAGTATTTCAGAATAATCTTGCGAAACTTTATGTAAATCCTCCTTTATGAACACTAAATCCTAGGTTCGCGAATGTTGAATTCTGGTAGGCTCTTATATTTTATTTTAGAAGAAAAAGATGTAACGCGGTTGCACTCTACAATAGTATTCTCTCTGTATGTACATATAAGCGCGGCTCGCTGTGCTCGCTGCAATTGCATCGTCCGTTATAATCATATTCTCTTCATTGTGACATATCGGTGAAAGTAGGCGAGCTTCGTTTCAATCTTCCTGTCAACGAGATGGAGGAAAGAGGATCGCGTATATCGATCATATGTAGACGCTTATGGTAATTTCTACATGAAATGATCTATTTTCTAAAATCGAAGAGAAATTACTTTTCAAGTATAAAGTGTTGGTATTATTTTTTATTAGTAAATAAATATACGAAGTATAATTTTAAGCTTAATTTCAGAGGAATTTTCAAGTTTAAATTAATTTCAGAAGAATTTTTACAAAAATCTTATTCGGAGCAGTGGTTGTAATAATTTAATTTAAAATAAATATTTCGAATAAATAGAGTGAACTATTAAAAAATTTCTTTTAATCTTCCTATCAATTTGAAACTGCTACTTTTTGTGATAAATCCATAAATCCATCGCAGTTCAGCGATCGAATACATCGAATTTAATATAAGACGCGAACAATTAACGAGAACAGATTCGCGTAGATCACGGCGAAAAGAGCGGCAGATTTAAAGAGTCATTGAAAAACCTCCGTGCGAGCGAGTACACGGCTTCATCGGCGCACAATTCAGTCGCCGACAGGAGAGAAGCGGAGCAGCCGTAAATCGTTCGTGATGAATTTTCGCGTGTGAAGTGCAATCCTATTTGCCAATTCATATTCATGACAGCGCGCCGCAATCATGCATGGCGTGCTTTCAATAATACTCGAGTAATCTGACGTTCGAATCAGAATCTATGCCCGAACAATGACACTTAACGAGTGTTCGCCGTTTTACGTCCACAGCTTCCTTCCACGTAGATACACATATTTATACGCAAAACTTGTTTTTCCACCTTCTCGTTTTTACATTCACAGATCGATGCACGAGAAAGTGAATTCTTCCACGTGTTCGCCGATTTTCTAGCCGGAGAACAGCAACGGCGGGCGCGAATTATAGTTATGTAAATCGCCGTTGATATCGCGATTAAACGGCTGGCACAGCCAGAAGAGAACTAGTTCAACATTCGCGTTGACCAGCGATCAGAAAAATTCGGTGTAATTTATTTAACGAAACTGAAAAGCTACGATCTACTACTAAGTCACCGTGAATTTTAAGATTAAAGCGTAATCCGTATAACGACCTCATGAAACATATACATACACAGTGTTTGTTAGAATGAAAATTGTGTCACCGGTATTATAATAAAAGGCATACTTCTCTTTCGAAGTTCAACAAAACGGTGACATCGAAACGTACACCTATTTTTCTGGTGTCGTAGAGGATAAGATTCCAATTACAGATCCGTTAATGTTGATCGTTAGTGTAATTAACCCGGCTACGCTTTAAAAAAAAGGCACTTAATAAGTTGTTTTTCTTTATCTATCTATATATATAGCCTTTCTATCTATATATAGTCGTTTTTCCATATCTATTTCTTTAATGTTTAGCTATAAAATGTTTTTAAGTTTTTTATTTATCTGTTGTTATTAACGTAAATTACATACTAATTAAAAATTACATTCGTAAACGTAAATTACATACGTAATTAAATTAACTTATTCGGAGTCTCTTGTACAATCAATGCAAAGCGAGGCTCTATGCTCTTTACATCGCACCACCTTCTGTCCCTCCAATTGAAAAACAATTTTTAGCAAACGTGGCGAAATGACGTTAACGGATTCAAACCCGAATGGTTAACGTTTAAAAGTTTCCATAAAAATAGCTATTATATTGTAGTAACTGATCGAACCGTGGCGCCAAAAATTTCATACCATGTATTTAAAACAATTTACGATCCAAATGGACCCCTAACGCCATATGTGTAACAATTTCTGTTACAAGTATTTCAAAAAGGATTTTAAATATTTTTTTTAAGTGGAACAAAGATTTTAATAAATTATTCTCCGCCAAGAAATTTCAGACCCGTCGGCCATTCCGTTTGGAAGTTACAAGCGTGCAAAGAATGCTTCGGGTCCAAGTGGACCCAATAAGCGTAGCCGGGTTAACGCCCACTGGAGTGTTCGCACATTTCTGCGAACAGGTTCGCGATACGCGAGCGCATGGAAAATCCTTCGCCGAATGTTTGCAAACATCGCGACCCCGTGCAAACACGCGAAACGATTTCTCGCGAACCACGATGCGGGTTTAAAAAAAAAAAGAAAAAGAGGGGAAGACTGGAAACGGTCCAAATTCGAGAAAAAACAACATCGAGAGAGCTTGCCGACCCGAAGCCGTGCGCATCTTCTGTTTTCGTTTCATTTTCTTTCTCGTCGGCCAGAACACCAGCCGAACCGTGAAATAAACTTTTCCTGGATATTCTTGATGCTATTGACACGTTTGCGATCGAGTGGTCCGCGAATAAACACGGTCGTCAGTATAACGTGCTCCGGCGCGGTGTCTCGTACACATTCCCGGAGGAAATAAAAACTGAACTAATAAAGACTTTTAAACGACATCGATAGATCAGGGAATTGCGAATTCCGGTTAAATATTTCAGCGAAGCTCGATCGAGAATTCTGCTAATTTGAAAAATAAGAGAAATTCAACCGGTCTTTCGATACGTAAAATCGTGTTTCTTTAAAAAATCGATACATATATGTATTATACGATATCCAAGTAGTATGCTATCTTAAACTATAAGGACGTGGCAGCCATTTCCGCAAGGCTATTTACTGCAAAACATATTTATGGTATCAGATGTCGATGAATTTTCAAATAACATTTTCGTAGAGTATATTTCAGAAAAATCGACTTTTATTTTATCGAAGGTACATATACGGCCCCCTAAAGGTTAGTTCGTGTTTCGGTCAGCCGGTTCACGTGTCCACGAGCGAATTCACGGTTGCCCTAAACTTTCTAACGATTCTAGTGGACTTAGTTCCGGCGCTAAGAGGATTAGCAGTTGGAATCACTCGGCCGACCATGTTCATCGACGGTGTCCAAGTCACTCCACACCTCTAAACGGCATTATGCCGCGTGCAACCTCCGCGAAGTTCGCGAATTCGTCTACTTCGCATCCTTTTCGCAAAGAAGCTTAACAGAAGTCGTTACCTACGCCTTGGCGTTCATAGATTGTAAATCTGTATTAGACCTGTGCAAAAATAATTACGGTCTTAAACTTTCAAGCACCGTTAGAAAATATATTTTTTATTCATCGAAACGAAAGCCATCCACACCATTTACTCCGGTAATATTAACCCTTTGCGGACGGAGTCATCCGATGAGCATGCGTCGCTGTGGACGAGAAGTATTGGTACGTTGAACGTTTGCGTTATAATAACTAAAACTTATTTTATTTGCGTTATAACTTTCATTCAAATTCAAAAAAATTTGTTTTCAAAAAATGTTTTGTCGGTTATCTGCCGACATTCGTCCGCAAAGAGTTAAAGTCTGGGCGTTTACCGATCATCCAAATGACTTTTCAGCTGTGATTAGTTTGTTTGCAGTATTTCATCTTCTGAATTTCGTTTTACTCCGACGTAAACAACTCGTCATAATGAAAACAAAACCACTCGTAAAATTTAACAGAGCGAACACCGTGCTGTAAAATCCGAAGTTGGAGAAGTCATAATTATTTTCGCACAGATCCGATGATAAAAGTTTTAAAAAGCCGCGATTCTTTAGCAGGACGACAACGATAACGATTAAATTTGATTACAGTCGGAACGTTGTTTATTATTTGTTTCACTCTCCTTCTTACGCCGGAGTGTTAAAACCTGACAATCTGCTCGGATCGTCCTGTTAAAATTTAGATCGGACAGTGGATACGGTCTCGATCGTTGCAATGCGACGCGACGACGAATCCAGACGCTCGTAAAGATGATATGGTGTATCGACTTTTTCCGGGAAGGATTTACCATTTAAGATTATACATCTGGCAGGTCGTTATTCCGTTCGCATGCGTGTCGTATGGAAGCTGAATCACATTCCGAGAAGTTCGTTCTTGATAATGCGCGAAGAACCGACGGCGTGCAGCGAGATAGGAAGAGTCGGCGCGATTAAAAGGGCCGTATGTCTGTTAAGCAATATTATTACGATGATTCGAGCGAGCATCGACGAGCAGATAATGGCACCGGTTGCTGCAGTAACAGTATTTCCAATGGTTCGTCGTCGCCAAATATTTTTACAAGATACGAATCCAGCTGGAAATCTTGAAAAATTGTCAATAAATCTGGATTCTTCGAAAGAATTATGTAAACATGGGAGATATTAAACAGTCACAGAAAATCCTCGGAGGTTCGAAAATATTTTTGGACATTCAACAAAGACTTCAGAAGTTTTTCAAGACCGAAACGTCTCCGAAGATTCCTCTAAGATTGTCGCAGCAAAGTATTGCCCGAGACTCTACTTGCCTTTCAAAATATTCGTAGAAGCCCGGGAAGACTTTGGAAATTCTGTAAGCGATCGCGGCGTTCTTTCAACAGATTTTCAGAAGATCAAGTTTTCTTGGCAACAGATCCCTCGGAAGATTCTCAGAGGACTCTGGGAGAGCTCTACTCAAAGGATTCCTGAAGACCCAAAGTATAATCGATACGTTGGAAGTCAGGTAAGCTCCCACAGGGAAGGTCCGTCAAGTCCGAAGACCTAACACAGAGTGGCATTTCTCGGCTTCGGTGCTTGTCGAATAAGTAGTTATGTCCTTCGAGCAAAGACGATGCTTGGCTTAACAGCTCTTACCTTATTTCCTCAAGAGAATCGCCTGTCTCCATATTATGCCACGATTATAGAGATACTCTACATAAATAGGTTCTATAGAGATACTCTATACATTATCGCGATGAACAGACTGTGGATCTTTATGCAATATGGTAAATCTGTAGCGACCAGCTGCCTACAGTAAAGGTAACATTTGCTGTGCAAATGCTGGAGAGGTTTTAGGACTCGTGCTACAATAGAGGTTATTTTTGAGGAAACTGTCCTGCAGGGTAATTAAGACATCTGCTAGGGTTGCTATTAGTTTTTTTTTATTAACGACAGTCTCAATAGCCGCGCGAAGAGTCATGAAACCTCGAGTTTCTAAAAGGCCCAAGTCGTCGATACGGGAATCCCGCGAAGACGCTTAGGACCCGCTACCTGATGTTGCACATGGTGCATTGAGAGTGTTGGGGCCTCGTAGAAATTTCGTTACAAGGACAACTCGTGCCCCGTTACCCTCGTGAATTTTCCCCTTCTTGGGAAACGTGCACGAGGGTGGGGAGTCAAATTATGTTTTCATTTTTTGTAAAGTTAAGGAGCCAAGCAGTCTCTTCCTAGCTCTCAGTTGAGCAGTAGTTCCGACAATAAACATATAGATGTCAAGATCGTGAAATTGTATCTTTATTTGAACACAGCACCTCCCAACAAATCCATCAAATCTGCCACGTAGCGACGAATCATTATTTTTTTTATTATTTATATTCCTTGTTGAGACTGCATTTTTTCGTCCGAATTTCCGCCATTTCGAATCGTAGAGGATCGACGAAGGATCTTCCTAGAAAAATATCGGTATTGCGTCACTTGGACCGACGCGACGGAATTCGCACGAGCGAATCGACGACGACGACGACGACGACGAAGATGACGTTTTCGCTCGGTTTTATTCCGAGCCGGTAAGGTCATTGTCAACGAAGAAAAGGGAAACGCGGTGACGGTGCAATCAGCCGTCCATATAAATGGCGGCAGGAAGGAAGGAAAGGCAGGGCTCCAAGGAATAATGAAAGGAAAAGAAGCACGGAGGCAAGAAGCAGCCAACGATCGAGCGAATTCCACTGTCGTCGCTCGCGTAGAATTGCGACGCTCGTAGGACGAGCTACTTTTTCTAAGGCCACGTTCACACGGAACGAAAGCTCGACCCGCGTTCCCACAATTCTCCGAACGATCTCGAGAGCACACGGTGGCGTCGGCTTCGTTTTTGTAATAACGTCACGTCGCGACTCCTCCGTTGAGCGCGATCATTTATTTCAAGGGTTGCTGGAAAACAGAACTTTTTCGACTTCAACAGCTTCAACGGATTTCGCTCAAGGTTGCTCCCGCGGAGTTCAAGGCTGCCGATTGCGTATGCAGATCATCGATTTCTCGTTGTATCATCGACTCGTCCTTTTAACGGGGTTAGTTGACTAATTCAGAATACGTTTAATTTATACGTATAACTGGACGTTTTTCACATTTACTTAGGCTTATAGCGTTTTGCCAAAACGCTTATATCAAAGGTACTACAAACACAATGGCTGCCGCGTCCTTCTAGTTTAAGCTGTTGAGTTAAGAATTTATGGGATTTTTCCCAATGCTTGCGCTGTTTTTAACCCTTCGATGACCAACGAGGTCCCTACGGACCTTTACCGTTTTCAATGTTGCGGCATTTCAATACGGTTAGTCCGAACAGCCGCAGCCTCTGTGATTTCTATAAATGGAATGTCTAGAAAGGATTACAATCGGTTTCGGTGCGATTCCGTAAATTTTTTCATCATAATCTCGGGTTGAAGTCACTTATGGCGTCAATGACCGACAAGGTTCTTGTCGCACCCCTTGACCTCAAAGACTGAAACGGGGATTTTTGTAACTATTCTTTTTTCCCCCATTCACCTTCCCCCCATACTATTAAGTGTTACATACTTTTATATTTTTCTAACTAGGCGTTAAAAGAATTCCTACATACTAATCCACCGTCCAAAGATAAGTTTACCCAAGAGACTCTCACACAAGAGAGCAATTCGGTAACTAAGCAATATCGCGTGGTAGTTTTTATATGTTTATCGATACCTGTTATAAGACTGTACAAATTTTAAACAATAAACATGTTTAAAAAAAAAAAGGCAGGACCCGCTAGATAGCCTTACCGATGAGTCCTCTAGCGGGTCTAGGACGAAACCACCACCTTCTGTTCCTCCAATAAAAAAACAATTTTTAGCAAACGTGGCTAAAAAAGACGTGTACAGATTCAAACCCGAATCGTTAACGTTTAAGATGTTCATAAAATAGCTAATTATATTGTAGTAATTGATCGAACCTTTGCGCCGATAATCTTATTCACATGTATATTAACTACAACAAACGTAGCAATTTAACAAAACTATAATAAAAAAAAAACAATTCTACGCATTACATGCTGGTAAGGTCCAACATAGATTTAGTTTTTGATATTTGTAAAGATTTAGATTTTATTACCTGCCACGGTCAAGGGTCGACAACGCCCGAAATTAGTTTTATGAACGGAAAACCCAAGAAGGGCGGGATCTTCCACCTCCCTTCCCTAATTTTTGTACTTTTCCAACCAACCAGAATGTTTCACCCCCCGACAAGACGACGAAGCCGAAGCAACGTCGAACCTTTTTTAATCAGATAGTCGATAGATCCCTAGAATAACACTTCGATAGTAATACATAGCCGGTAGAACGTCGCGAGACAACACTCCGGGACATTTAGCCATACATCGCCACAGAGCGATATAGACATTGCATAGTACAGTAATCATAGTTCATTTTGAAGTACATTAAAGGCAGTGGAAACCAGAAGCATTATAATTATTTCCCGATTCTTCGGGTGGTCCTTCGAGAAAACCTAAATTGGAAATTTGTCGGCACACACGTGCAAAACGCTTACAAGGCTCGAACATCCTAAGGATACGCACGAGCGTTTAACACATGCCATATCAATACAGAAGATCCCTGGGGACCTTGTTGGGCTACGACCGTTCAAAAAATTGTTGGGCATCGGAGGGTTAAATGAAAACGCTCGAGAACAACAAGCTCGACGTTTGGAGAACCGAATGCACGAGATCTTCGAACAGAGAGGTAATTACGGAAAAAAGGACAACGAGAGATTGGTATTCCGGCTGAGAAGGTCAGCGACCCAGCAATTTCGCAGACAGAAAGGTATGTATTCTCTCGAAAGAGAAAACCGGCGCGAAGGTGTGCGGCCACAGGGAATATTCAGATTCTGTCCGGACGCAATTGGAACACGTAAAATATCGCGTGTGAGACGTGCTCGATTTCCAGTTCGCTTTATCTCGGTGGTGCGCGGCGCGCGCCGGTACATAGGCTTTGTACGAAACTACCATCTGTAAGTTAAGTCAAACCGAAGTTACTGCTTTTCACGGAGTTAAATGGAACAAATCTGTTCAACTGGAAAGGATTTAGATCGCAACGAGATACGTCGAATCGGGACGGGGGCTTTCAACCTACTTCCTTTTTCCGGTGGAACCAGACGGTTCCCGAATCTCCGGCTCGGTTAATCTGGAGCCGAAGTGGCCCGGCCGCGGCCGGTGTGTTCGGATTTAGGGAACGATCGGGCTCCGTGTAAGCAACCTATCGTATCGGCGAAACGAGTTCCTAAACGATACACGAAAAATATGGGGAATCGTGTGTGCTCGTCCCACGGCGACCTGGGGGCGCAACGGAAATGGAAACAACGGATTACGCGATCGAATTGATCTGGACCAATGTTCCACGGGGCTTAAAATGATCCGTGCTTGATGCTCGAATAGCGAAAAAAGAAAACAACAAACAGCAACAACCAGGACGATCCATGTAATATTTTTCGTGGAAAAGCGTTGCAGAAATTCGTTGAACGCGAACGCGGACACGCTTCGAAATCGTTCGCGCAACGACGCTCGAGCATCGACGCGTTCATTTGTCTCGGGACAGGGTTGTTGGGAGCTTCCGTTTTGAAGGGCTCGCTTAATTTTTGCACCGAGTCGACGAGCATTATTCTGAGTTGTTTGACCTCGAAGCCGGTGAAAGAGGACCAGCGATGCTCCAGGCCTCGAATTATTCTCGATAGATTAAAATCCTTTTGTCCGCTGACCCATACCGCGCTGAAAAACCGACTCCCCAATGAAAAGAGTCATCGCCGGAATCAATAGTTACGAATAACTTCGCCGCGCATGTTTAAATACCGCCTCTACGAGATTAGAATTTCGCGCGCTGTTTTACTTGCGTAACTCGAATTCAAAGGTGTAGATAAAACAATGAATAATCTACTTCTTCTCGTAAAAATAAAATGCAGTAATTTCTCGTTCGTTGTCCAAAGGCCTGGGGGGCTGAGTGGACAAGGAGCGTGATGGGACATGCTTTTTGATTTATGTATGATTTCGTTTTATCTACACCGCGCCGAGCGAAACTTCAATAGAGAACCGAACATAGAGAAGGACAGAATGAAATACGGATCGCATTACCGAAGTGTGTCGCCGTCGCCAGCACAATTTAAAGGCCCGCGTGTTCTCACAATGTAATGCCAATTAAAAATGCTTTATTTTTCATTATTTTTTTATGGGACTTTCACTGGCTTGTTTCTGGCATTTTTCTGATGAGAACAAGACCAAACACGATACAATTTGGCCCATATTTACCCTACATGTGAACTGTGCCGGCGGCGTCGACCGTTCGCGTCTCTTTCTTTCGAATACGCTGTTCGTCGTTGCCTTCGAAACTTTCAACGTCGATAAAACCACTTAATACAGTTCAAATTATATCGTGTTTGGTGTCATTTTAATCAGAAAAATGCCAGAAATATGGTAGTGAAAGTTCCATAAACAAATAATGAAAATTAAGAGATTTGTAAAATCGATTCCTCGAGTCAATGTAGTGGTGTTCACACCGATATACCCGAGTCGACATCAATCGACGTCGCCCTGCGGTAGGCACGTGGACAACGAGCGTGATGGAGATTTTGGACAACGAACGAGAAATTACTGTACTTTGTCCGTAGCATATATCGGAAATATTTGGATCTGTTCGCGTAGGTGTAAATTAAACAACAGTTCCGAGCGATGTCATCCGTTACTATTTACAGTCGCGTGCGATCAAAAGAGAAATTTATTGCACACCGTATCGGCCCCTTTGTGCAACGCCATATATCCTCTCAATATTTCTTTTTCGAAAAATAACGAAAACACGTTTGGAACGAAAGACCGTGTTTTATGCATGTGGTTATTAAAGGCAATCTGTCAACGACCATTGCCTCGCTGAAAACACCGGTTCTCGTACGATCATCGAAGTTAAACAGCGTGGGGCGTGGGCAGCGCTTGGATGGGTGACCGCTCGGTAAAAAGCCGGGAAGTGGCCCTCTTCTGGGTGCTTTTCACGTGTTGTTGGCAAAATAAGTGGTTCGGAATCCACCTTAATAAAAAGTAGGTCCCGCTGAAATTGGAAATTAGACGATACAGTAATTCATCTATAACTGTCTAAAATGTCTAAACGCTAACTGTCTAGTCGCCTACCAATTCCACTGAGGGGCATACCCCGTGAGGGGCCGTGAAACTCAGTAGGCCTCGGCCGCCGAGCAATGTAACCCGATACCGGATCGGGTATATCGGTGTGAGACCAGGAGACCACTACTAATCCAATGACAAAACTTCTTTATTTTTAATTATTTTTTTATGGAACTTTCACCAATATATTCGTGGCATTTTTCTAATGAAAATGATACCAAATATGAAATAATTCCGATGATAAAAAAATAATAAAAAATAAAGAAGTTTTGTCATTGGATTAGTAGTGGTCTCCTGGTCTCACACCGATATACCCGATCCGGTATCGGGTTACATTGCTCGACGGCCGAGGTCTCTCGAGCTTCGGTGTCGTGTTCTACGTTCGGCAAAATTCAAAGAATAGTATCCCTTTACGATAACTGTCTTTGGTCATACCCGTGGTATAGACAGTTATGGATGAATTACTGTAGTGTGAAGAGTGGTAAAGAGGTAGAAGTTGGTAAAATGGATTTGAAACCCTGAGGGGACCAAATAGCATTACATACAACTATTAAAAGAAACCTTTGATGCATCTTTTATTTCCCATGTTTGAAGACAACAAGCTCTGAAAATAAAATGAACCTCGAGGCTTTTTCGACGTTTGTAGAATAACGCATCGCAATCTACTTAAGAGGATACCCGTTATTACCGCCTTTAAAAAGCTATCGCCTTTCTCTGTACTCGATCTTAGATATGTACTCTGTGAACTGCGAACGCGTTAATCTTCGTAACGCGAAGATCTCGGCTCTTTCTCTAGTTTTCTTGAGTTTCATCCGTCTTGAGTTCATAACTTGGTAAACGATGAAAACGTTTCAGTGGTATTAGCAGATCGTGCAGACATTTTATTACGGTTTCGAACGGTTCGGCATCGCCGGCAGACAGTAGCTTGCGGTCACAATCTGAGAAGTTGAAGATCAATACCGAGGATAATCGAACCCAGTGGCACGATATCGGCGACAGGTCGCGATTAGGTCGCGGGATTTCAATAATGGCGGAGCCGAAGTCATGAAATGCCAATATCGGTGACTCCGTGACACGGAATTCGACGCCGATGACCACTGGGTCGTGGAACCACGATACCAACGACTCCCCGCTCGCGAAAACGCGACACGGATAATTTTCGCGTCGTTGGCTTAGAATCATCGAAAATTTCTGGGTCATGAAGTCGCGATAACGTTCGATTTCCCCGGTTGTCCACGGGGCACAGGCTGTGGCAATGATTAACGCAGGTGAGGTCAGATTGATTTTGAATTTATGATTTTACGCGATCATTAGAGCCACAAAGTTTCCTTTTACGGACGTTCATTGTTCAATTTGTAGATACGTTAAAATTCAAAGATGAATGTAAACGTACCAATGACGTCAGGATTAAAAATCAAAAATATTACATCTGAGTGAACTTGACTGAAGTAAATACTGCAAGTAATGACCAAGCGCAAGCAGTGCAGGCCGTGGGAACAATATTTTTTTGGTTGTTGACAGATCTTTGAGTTTGAAAATATTTTATTTTATGACTAGATGATAAATTGCTACGCTAACGAGTGCCAGGTTTATTGGGTGCGTAATGTAATAAAATTATAAACTTTCGATTTTCTAGAGGTATTATGACACAAATAACGGTTTCCCTGTCGGTTTCCTGTCAAAGATGAATGTAAACGCACCAATGACGTCAGGATTAAAAATCAAAAATATTACAATTACGCGAATATATCGATATTCATGTACCCATTTAATCGCAATAAAATTTGTAGCGCGCTTGATTCTCAATCGCATTCTTGTGGGTTTAGTCGAATAATTCTCTGCGAATTGCAGCAGCTTCCTCGGTTCGTGTATCGTAAAATAATAGTGGCTACATATCGGTGGTTTCGACGTTGTTAAATTGTCGGGTGTAAACGGGTGCCCGATGGACGATGCGTGCCATGAGAATAAGTTACGGGAGGCTGGGCCGTTTTAGCTCGATGTAATCGCGCGGTCTCGATATCGACGGTATCTCGTGTTTTATCGCGAAACGGTTGCCGCAGCGATGCGACGCGGCGTCGGTTCGAGAGGCATCGAAATCTTTTAATCGGAGCGGCTGCAATTAAAAACAACCGGCCATTATTGGCTCCGGCTTGGATACCGGCGGACGACGAATAGTAATGACGGATACGTGATCGAAATGCCATCGGCCGCGGCACGTTGGCCAGCCGCCTATTGCCGAAGGGAACCGGAATACGGCAACAGAAGAATCGATGGTTTAACTATGCGAGACGCACGTGCACGTACAATTTATCAGAATGATACGACGCTTTTCGTTGAATACAAATGAGCGGCGTGGCACGCGCCGCGTTCGACGATAACCGCCGATAACAGCCCAAACGAAATCGTTCCGGGTTTCCTTTGTCGCGGTAATCCAACGTCTTCTATCCTAGCCACCGTTGTCGCCGTCGAGTCCAGGTGGTTGTACCATTTCTTGCATTAGAACGGTCGCATAACGTCCACTATAAATGCATGCAGGGGCCGCGTAGCGCTCTATAGAACGTCTTTATAATACATACTCGCCTTACGAATGAAAGACTACGTCGGGCTGGTAATCGTTTCAATCTATCTGTTCCTCGGTTCTTTGGCTCCAATGCATACGAAAGAATCGATCCAAACACGCTCGGAACGGCTGGTTATCGAGAAAACATGGAACCACCGTCGACTGCGTCTTCATACATCGACTATGAGTCTTTTTACCGTATCCCATGAATAAATTTACACACTTTCAGGATTTTCTTTGTGCTTTAATTGTACACTGATTTTCTTATTAGCTAGTAGGCCAATACCATCGACTTTCGGATAGCAATGACTATACACCGGATACACATATCTTCTTCTGGGTCTTCTCATACGTATACATAAATAAATATGTTTCTTATAGCGATCGTATTATTGTTAATAACAAAATTCCAATGTTTGCGGTGCTACGGTTCGATCAGTTACTAAATCAAAAAAATTTTTTAAATATCAACATTGTTGACAAAGAAGCTAATTTACATCGAAGGTTATTATTGGAAACAATTCACATGATTAAACATCATAGCGTAAATCTTAGGTATGAAACCCCTAAGATACACGAATATTACGCAACATTACTGAACCAGTAATGTTTTATGATGATATTGCTTTCCAAATAAAATAACTGATACTTATATTTTCAAACAATTCTTATGTCACATACAATTGTTCGTATAAATCTCTTCTAACAATAATTGAATGTTAATAAATGAATTTACCGATTTGGTACTTTCACATAAAAAGAGGTATTATATCTTTCAAAACCGCCTAATATCGATTGATATAACCTAGATCGTTTCAAATACACTCAGTGTAGTGACAGTAAGCATTGGCGACGCACTCATACTGCGTTACGTCACGATGCTCTTATTCAAATATTAAATCACATCAAAGACAAGTAAGCTAGTTTTATAAATAACATTTATAAACAAAAAAAATTTTTTTTTGTCAATATGTTCTATCAATAACATATTTTGAAAATTGTTACAATACACATATTTTTACAGACGCAAAGCAAATACATCTTGAAAATGATTCAAACTAGAATCGAAACGTCGTTGATTATTTGATAATCTGCAAAATTGTTTTTGATTTAGTAACTGATCGAACCGTAACGCCGCAAACATTGGAATTTTGTTATGTACACATAAATATTCGAGAAAATATATTTCACGAGGTTACTTTCCACCTGTTCGATGTAAACGTCGTTAGAAAAAAATATGTCTCACATTTTCGCAGGAACTACGCGCTCTCAAAGTTTCATTACGCGACGTTACTTTTAAGTTTGTTGCTCTTGCGAAAAAGAGCAGCACATCCGAAATCAATACATCAAAGTCTCCCGGCCTCTTGGCTGCAAGATATAGGTTACAAATGACCCAGCACCGATTTGCGACGATTAAAAACTGGGATCGTTGCAGACAGAGCGATAACGTACAGCAGTATGCACCATGTTTGTAATTGTTGGGTAACTTCGTTGCAATGTAGCGGGGGAAAGATCTGAACTGCAATTACAAGTTCTCTACGTAATGCCACGTGACAAGAAATGAATAATAGACCTTCCGCGAAGGTATTAACAACTCTTGCCGACCGACGCAGTGGGTAAACCTTGCTCGTAACGTACCACTGAATAATTGAACAGGCAGATCTGCTACCACCATCCTCATTTTACTTTCAATTCTGATTTAAAATCTGCCATCCTTTTTCTCTCGAAGATTTATTTCCGGTTTATTGCGGAGATCTGAAATTTTACAGACCGGTGTTTCAAGAAAAAGAACGTCGTTCAGCGGACAAACAAAATGAACAAATATAGTATGGAGGCCGATTTCGCATACTTGGCGTGCGTTATACTCTTTAGCGTGCCCATACTAGAGCGACTGTATTTGGAGGGATGAAAAGCTCTCGTTCTTCGAGAAAAACCGGACTTTCTAGCAAATAATTCGGCGTGCGGCGACAGTTTGCGGGGTTGAAACGATCGTTTACAACCGCGCGAGAGGCTCTCCTCTGGTAACCGCTAGTCGGCCGTGGCTCACCCAGCTCGACATTAAATTAATTACGTCGCGCCGCGACAAACGATGATTCGTCGGCGCGGCGCAACGCGGTCCGACGCGACGGTGCAGGGATTCAAGAAAAATGCCGGGGTTGCATTGTTGCATATTCACGACGGTGTTGCGTGCAGGCATGTCGTTCTGGACGGCAGCTGCTGTCCAACTACCGACACAGCGCGTCCCTGGACCGGTTTTCTGTCCGTGCTCTCTCGGACACCGGCAACTTTTCGTGCGAACCCCTTCCCCCCTCTCCTCCCCACCACGTTTATCAGTTACCGAGATTTATGGTAATTTGATGGTGCTTCTGCTTCGGGGGAGTTCTCTCTCCGTCGTCTCGACGAGGCCACAGACGAAATTTCCCGACCGACGAGCACGTCGCGATTCGGTTTCCATCGCGGTAGGGTTCCCTTTGAATGAACGCGCGCAGTTTAACAGCTTCGGTGCTGACGATGCACCGGCTGCACCGTAAAATTGCAGCTACACCGACTCCTCGAACTTGCGAATACGGGGGTTCCGGAGAGAGCTGAATAGCTCTGCGTCTTTTTCTTCCGTTATAAGCATTCTGAATTTCAAATGAGGTTCGTTTCTGCTGCACCGAGACGGAGTAAACTATTTATATATACATCGCGTACTCGCATTAGCATAATTTAGATCGAATTAAATCTGTAGTTGACAATTTTCGAAGAAATTACAAAATTAACTTTAATTAGATTAACAGCAGTAACGTACGCATACCGAAGGATGGATGCGAACAATAAATTATTGTGACGAAAAGGGCTCGCTATCCATGGTTTATTTTCGAGACTCGAGAAGCGAGAAGCGATAGAGAATGTACCGCGGCCCGATTGCGCTCGAAAAAGGAGGAGGATTGTAAATCTTTCAAGTGTCCCCGGCAAACCAACCAAAACACGGAAATAGGGGCGACGGTATTTACTCGGGGCGAGTACATTACATGCGCGACAAAGTCTCTCATAGGGAGGGGCTGCTAAATGCCACGCTCGTGCGACTTTTTCCGAGTCTGGAGGGTGAAAGAAACGGGAGGGTGAGGTCCGCTCTTCGGAAACATGTGGCGCGCGTGCCCTCCCTCATTAGAAGAACCGTAAGCGGATGTCTCTGAAGAGATTGAGCGTTTATGGTCGAATCATGCTCGAGCGGTTCTCAATCTTGAAAACCACAGTGCCCTCTCGTTACAAGATCGTAACGAGGATTTGCACGCGAACGCGTCAAACGAGGGAGAAAACGAGAGAAGATGGACATCGATAGTCCTCGCAACACGAACAAGATCTACGAACGTATTAGCAGATGATCGTTTTGACGTAACGGTAAATTCTCTGGAAAATTGTCGTTGTCAGAGATTTTTCAGCGTTGCTCTCCCAACAGCCCAGTTTTCAGATTTTCACGATACGAATTTGAAAATTAAATGCCACTTTCATTACGCACGACACGCGCGACAAAGCCCGTCGTCGAGTTCCTAAAATTTCTCACCTCTGCGGTAATTGCTGCCGGATATAAACATGCGTAAGATAATTGGGTAGGATAAGGTTAATCCAAACGAATTGCTCTCTCTCTCTCTTTTTCTCTCTCTCTCAGTCGTGTCTCAGGAACGAGGTTAAACGCGTAATTTGCTCCTAATCTCGGCAGTAGGACTTCCCGACAGGGCATACTCGTTGACAAGTATGAAAGCTGGGACAAAAAGAAGAAAGAAATTAGAAGTTAGAAATTCCATAATTCCATCAATTAATTCTTTTTCATTTACAACTAAGATAATTCCCGAGACCCAATAAATATATTAGGTTGGGGAAAAAGAAATCCATTATTTTTTTGGTAGATGGCTACAGTGATCGATATCTCGTAAAGTATCGATCAAACAATTTCAGATTTATGCTCGTTGTCAAGGTGACATTTCACACTAAAAAAATTCTTTTACTGTTTTTTGTTTGGTCCATTCAATTGTGAGTTACAGGGTGTTAAAAATGGAAGTGAACAAAGAGAAAATTCGGTACATTTTACAGTTTTTCGCCAATAAGGACCAAGACTTCTATGAGAGAGGCATTATGAAGCTACCTTTAAAATGGCAACAAATTATAAAACAAAACGGTGCATATTTGACCCAAAGTGGACAATCCGAAACTTGTTAAATAAAGTCTTGAAATTCACTAAAAAAAAATGGATTTCTTTTTCCCCAACCTAATACATAAAAGAATTTGAGAAATGCGCTATTGAGACGGTAGAATGCAATTTAGGGAGCGCGATTCGAGGAGAAAAAGTTACCTTCTCCCTGCCGGTACCGGACACGCGCGCAACACAGACGAATCGTGGGGGAACAGCGTCGTAGAGGGGTAAGGTAGAGCGGGGACAGAAATCTTAATCTGTCGACTCTGCGTGGTCCCAGTAAAAACGGAGATTACTTCGGCGTATCAGGCTTACTCCGTTGCTTCGGTGGGCTTTTATTCGAAGCGGGTTTCAGGAGAGATCCGGAGTAGTTTCGCGAACGTAATTGTATTCGTCCTTATTGAGACGCGTTCAGCAGTGGATACTCCTCGCGACGGCGGCGAATGCAAAAATCCACGTGCTCCGAGGAGAATTGGCTCGCATTGTACATTATTTGCGGAAGGAAATGTGTCTCTCGGAGCGCATAGAGAGCGGCAGCTGGTATGCCACTTAAATCCGCTGCATCTGGACCGGTTTTCAGGCGCCTGCGCGCGCGCAGGAACGACTAGGGAAGGATGAACGACTCTGCGGGATGAGGGTGCCTTTTATTCTTCGAAAGGAAATATGTGGCACGCGAGTCGTGTGCCATCGGTCTAGACGTGGGTGGATCTACTATTTCTATACACACGCAAATAGTCGCGTCAGTGGTTCTCATAGTCGGAACTATGGATACGTGCCACGTGACGCGCATGCGACCAGAAATTGCACAAATCCCTTCGAATCTGGATTTAACTATAGCTATATTATATTTTCTGATGCGTTAAGTGCTCTTTCGAGTCTTTATTCTATGAAAATGGATGTCAAAACAAATTCCTTTATCTTAAATATTAAAAAGAAGTATAATATTTTTGTACAAGATAATGTGCACAATTTCATCAAGTTTTACTGGATTCCGTCTCACACTGGGATTGTTGTATTTCTGGTATTTCTTTTTCTGATCTCTTTGAGTTATTTAGAAAAAATATGTTAGAAAACACCCTCTCATCTGTAAAAACTGATGGACTTTCTAAGGGTAAAACGTTCTTCCAAAAATTTTTTAGTGAAAACAGACTTCCTTGGTTCTCACAATTAAACTTATCCCGATCGGATGTTGTCACTATTAACAGGTTTAGAGCGGATCATTATCACTTAGCTGCTTCTCTTGCACGCATTGGGTTTATTGATGATCCAGAGTGCAGATGTAGGGAGGGAGAAGAGTCTCAGAATCATGTTTTATGGCAATGTAATTTGTACAACGAGGAAAGAAAAAAATTAGTTAATAAGCTCCGTTCAATCAATCTTTACTTACCAATGGATGTTTCATTGATAATATCCAAACCAAATATCAAGGCTTGTCATTACATGTTATCATTTCTTAAAAGCTGCGCCCTCAGTGTATAAGCGATTGGTCTATACTGTTTTTGTTATATTTTCATTATATTGTTTTTGTACTTTCAATTTTCTATTCTCATCAGTTTGTAATTTTTTTATTGTATTGTATTTTCTACCATGTTGAAATAAATCTCATACGAGATTTTCTATAATACAAAAAAAAAAATCTGGATTTGCCAACACGGTTTTGTCTGACCAGCGCGGTCAGTTGCGAACGCGAAAAAAAAATGGAGAAAGGACAGACGTAAAGGGAAATACAATTTCTACGCTGTTCTTTCCGCTTCACTCCCCCGAAGAGAGTAATCTCATTTTACCGCGCGCAGAAGAGTAGAAATCATGCCCATTAGCCTAGACGTCGCGCGCGACGGTGCTCGTAACAGCGAATTTCAGTTTCGTACGCATAATTCTACATGATAAGTGCGAGGGCAGCGATATGAACGTGGGTGGCTACTTTCTTTGGGTTCCTTGATTCCGCGCGACCTTTAAATTTAATATTTGCCGCTGGTTTGCACTTATACCCTTATCGTTTTAGACTTTAAGGAGGTCTGACAAAATTCTGAGGCACTTATTGTGGTCTCTAATTGAACATGGGTAATTCGCAAGGTATTTAAACCGTTCTACAATAAAAATAGGACATTGAGCGATTCATAAAATATAACATATGTATAACAATTTATCCGTTCGCCGAACAAATGTTGTATTTGCCTTTGTGGGATTGTTGTCGCTGAGCAAATTGTCGGGCGAGTCCGTTGTGTAGCGAACAGAAGGCCCGTTCTTGAGAATCCGGGCTAGGCTTCTATTTTGCTTGGAGATATCGAATCGCCTAAAAACGAAGGAAGAACCGTGGCGCACAGCTGTCGCGTGCCCATACGAACATCTGCTCCTACCTGCGGCTTCTCCCGACTCTCCGGATCCTCCTCCCGCCGGTTCCTGGCCTCCTCCTCGTCTTATTATTTCGCGGTACCGCCGACGATTTTTCCCCCGAGCCCCAGCGGCTCGTTTTAACGTTCACCACCTGCCGACGCGCCGTGGAATTTTATACGGTCGCAAGGTGATCCCAGATGAGATCGATAGTGAAATCCGATGAACCGTAAAACACCCCGATGTTCGAGCTTCCTTCTTGATTTCTCGCGAATAACCTTTGCAACTTTATCGGGCGGACGATGTCCGCAGCAGTAGCGATTTCATCGTGATAATATCGATAACGCTTGCCTGCGTAACGCGCGAAGGGAAATATTTATTCAACGATTAAATTGCCGATGGCTTATAAAAGAATATTGTCAATCGGTGTTTTGACAGTCGGCTCGAGTCTTTTAAATCTGGCTCGGATTGTTTTCATCTGGAGACACCAGAGATAACTCTATTAAACATTTTTCTACGGGAAGTGACTTGTTGGTTTAGGATCGAAACGGTTACCGATCTATTAAAAAGTCCTTACGAAATAGTTGCTGGTAGGTAACGCGTTAAATGCCAAATTAATTTACGCAATTTAATCAAAAAGTGTCGTTTAAGTATCGTTCTCTCTTGCCGTCCAAGGGTTAATTGGGTTGTTGCATTATCGATGTACATACACTCGAAAGACCCAAGGAACGGGTTGATAAATTGCTGGCAATATGTTTCCATCGTTCAACTAAAAATCGAAAAGCCAGAAAAAGAGGAAAACGATTTCGCAGGGCGTAACGGGTTTTCCCAAAGTTCAATTAAGATTCGTATCGAGCAGACGGTCGTGTCGATGCCCAAGGAACGAGGCGGTGTCGGAGCATTCCTGCCTGTAATGACTTAATCTCTGGTAACTTAGGTGCATTCCGGGTAAACTGCAACTTTTGTTTGGTCACGTTCCCCTTTGGTCGCGAGTGGTTCGGCCCAGTGATGATTAAAAGTTAACGATGCAGAAAGATTCGCGACGGGCGCGGCGGCCGCGGACACAATCAACAGAGTGTTCCGTAAATATTCCGGAGCGCTTATTAAGCATCATTAAATTTTCTAAATTGTACCCGTTGCTCGGTAACGACCCCGCGAGGAATACTACGCGGCCAGGGCCGTATACGGAGACGCGAGGCTGTAGTTAAGAAGCTGTAAAAATCTTTCCTCTCCTCTCCTCTCCTCTCCTCTCCTGTTTCCGACGCTCTCGGAATGGCAGTCGACCGCGTTTTTGGCACACCGTGTCACTCGCATAATCGCCGCGCTGCGCCACTCTCGTGAATCAATCGTTGTGCCATAGAGCACAAAACATACATATGTATAAAAGTGAAATGCTTTATAAGATTTACTTAAACTTTTTACGGTTTACAATATGTGCTTAAATAAAGAAGTTCATTCAATCATGTTGAGAAAACTTTATTTGCTTAAACAAGAAATACTTTATTTATTTAAAGCAAACAAAATTACCCGAGATCCCGATGTGAAAGAATAGAAAGAACAAACTGTATTAAAAATAGAAAGAAAAAATAATGCTGTAGTCACTGTAGTGTAAAAAACGCAGTGGTGTTGACCGTACTGAAATGGGATGACGACTGAGCTGGTTCGTCCGTGGAAAACCTCCGGTCCCTTCCCTTAAGTGGGGGTGTCATAAAAATGCTTGGGCCAGGCAACGAAAACTCTGCGACTCCGGCCGGAGACGCACCATAACCTATTTCTATATATTATCGTTGGATTCCAACAAATCATTTCAAGCGTTTCTATTATTTCAATAATTATTGTGAAATGGGAAATCGGTCAACGCGTTCAGCAGACAGTCCCCAAATTAATGCTATCGCGTGTAAATGTAACAATACTGAAATTAACTAGATGCGAGGTGAAAATTTCACTGTGTAGGTGCGACTTGTGCGAAATACGGGTTTCCGGCGCGCCGTATCGCTCGCATAATCGCCGGCTCTCGCGTTCCGCTCGAATCAATCGTTGTTGCTCGGGTACGGTTTCATTTCGCCGCGCGGAATCATTTTAATTGGTCGCCTGATTTTCATTCGAACTGCACACCGGCGCGGAGTTCGATCGCCGACGTACGCGTACCGAGCGGTGGTCCGATGACGCCGTGAGTAATTAATACCGGATGGAAGTTTCGAAATGAAACGACCGACAATATTTTTTTCAAGAGTTGTCTGCCACGATTTTCCAAATTTTATTGCCGCAATATCTTTTATAGCGTTTATCGCAAATTTTGGATACACGATCGATTCATGCGATTACGTGCAGGCGAACGTGCGATTGTTCGCGAATATTGTTTCTGTTTCCGCGAACTTCTTCGAATGCCACGAATGCAGTTGGAACGACTTTGTCCCGAGTTTTTATCGCTTCTTTTTAAACACACGTTTCATTAATTCTTCCGTCGCCGTTCACCGCGCTCTCGAATATCGTTCGCGCTTAAAAGCCCAGCCGTCCAAGCTCGGAACGTGCAATTTCGTTTAATTGTTGCTCGTATGCAATTTGTCCCGTTACGGCCGCGCACCGTAGGCTTTCGAAAACATTCTTGCAGTTTGCTGCTGTGAATTCTTCCGCGGACAACCAAATTATCCGAATAAGTTTGGAGCTTTACTTTCAAAGCATTGAAGACATAGCTGTCTGTTCGTATTTTTTGATTCTCTTGACTTGGACATGTGTCTTGATTTAAGCAATCGAAATAATGTTTTTTTCAGCAGGCTGGAGGATGATATCGATCCCCGGCTCACGATAACCGACGTTCGTCTATAGAAGCTAACGGGGAACAGGAATCGATACGTAACATCCTCCATAATGGTCAAGGAGGTTCAGTGACCTTGTTAGATAACCCGAATCGATACTATCGCGTCGCGATCGGGGGACAACCGTTATCGAAACTCCCTAAACGAATGGCTGGATTTACCTCCAATCTCTGGACGATAACGAACTTGCCAGGAGCAGTGTACTACGCCGAAAAGACGATGCTGTTTCTTTGAAACAGTTTATGCGTTTAGGCCGTGATGGTACGCCAAGATTTTTAAATTCATCGAAACTTCATGATTTTTGATTCATGAAACACTGAATTTTTCATTAAAAACTCATGATTCATCAATGATTCATCATTTTGATTCATGAAACACTGAATTTTTCATTAAAAACTCGAGTAAATTCTTCTATTTTTACCCACCTTTCGACAATACGTACAATATTTCTTCTACGTTAATTTTTTGTTCACCTTTGTAGCGAAGTTGTGGCGATTAAACGTGCGCAATTCGCAAAACGGTTTTCGCGATATTTAAATGTCAAGGTCGATATTTATGACATTCATGGCGTCGCAAAGCGTTTGACAGTAATCTAGTTTTTACGACGCGAGGTCGCTTTAATTTCGCGCGTGAAGTGGCGCTTGCTGCTTTTCCGTGTTCGGTGACATAGCGGAGGATAAGGAAATCGATTACGAATAGCTGCGAAGTGCCCTTGACCATAAACGACTGCGTACGTACAAGGTTTCAGATGGAAATCGGCGAGGGATATTTTTCTAGGGACATCTCTATTTACGGTAGAATTCCATTAACGATAGTTTAAATCTTTTAAATATTTATCATCGCTGATCCTATTTTTGTCAGAAATGAAAAAAATCCGGAGTCTAGTTATTTCTCTGGAATAAAAATGAGCAATTATCCGATCCTAGAACGTATCGAACCACCGTGTTAACAGCATGAAGCCTGTAATCAAACAATCAGAGAATGATCGTGCAGCTTTCACGGCGTTTTAGAGAGCACCGTTTAGGTTTCGTTAATGGCAACGCGTTTTTGCGATCAACATTTCACGCCGTCGTAAAGGGTTTCGCGAGACCGTCCGCGTCCCCCAGACGCAACAAAACGCTGCACCGCGCCGGCCCACGCACATTCGCCTGAGTTTGCTTTGCCATAACGACGGCCGCGATAACTCGGAGGCAGCGAGTACGTTGACTGGCGCAGTTCGAATTGCATTTGCATGGCTAATTCGTTGTAAGAGGGAAATGGCACCGTCGCGCGTCGCCGTTATCAGGAAGTTGAGCGTACGAAACGTTCTGTACGGATTCGACGGTTCTCGTCGCCAAGTTTCGTCTTTGCATTGTGCGATGCACGTTCACTGTCTTTCAAACATTCGCGCCAGATTTCAAGGGAAACGCGAGTCCAGGCTCAATTGTTATCGGCGCGGCGGACTACCGATATTTATGCAAAATGAAATTTGAATATTTTCTGAGAAGAAACAGTTGTTGTATAAGGGTGAATTCGATAAAGCAGGGCACCTAAATATCTCCGTTACTTTTCATTGTACAAAAAAACTTCGTAGGACAAAGTTACACTGTTCGAAGGGCCACATATAACGGTGTAAGGGAAAAAAATTTCAAGGTCATTTTTATGAGATTTCAAGGTTATCGATGTTTTTTTAAATGGAATGATATATTTTCGTTAACGTAATGTTGTAGCCGACAAAATAACGAATTCATGCATGTAACACAATATGACCTTCAAATGACCTTCAACCCGGAAAAATGGTATAAATAAAATTCAACGTGTAAGATTCATTTGATGTATTTCTGTTACGCCAAATGTTCAAAAATACATCCCTTGAGCTGCTTTTTTCCCCTTACACCGTTATATGTGGCCCTTCAAACAGTGTAACTTTGTCCTACGAAGTTTTTTTGCACAACGAAAAGTAACGGAGATATTTAGGTGTCCTGCTTTATCGAATTCACGCTGTATACAGTTGTTGCAGCTACAGCACACAAGATAGTTAGTTACAGTACAAAGTTGATCTTTTTTCTAAAAGAAAAATAATCTAAAAAGTGTAGTATTCGTTTAAAAGATATTGTAAAACGAACCAGTTTAATTACATCGTGAAGTTTCCATTTCTACAGGATGCTTTATAAAAATCTGAAAGATAGAGAGAGAGAGAGAGAGAGAGAGAGAGCAATAAATTAAAAAAGTTTCTGCGACTAAAATAAAAGAAAAACATAGTGTCATTTATCTTTGTGGAAAAGTTCTCTTGTATTTTACGAAAGCGTCATAAAGATCCGCAAGCTAGTAGCAACACATCGGAGAACAAAGCGGAGAACTGCGGCCGACAAGTAAAATTTTTAATTGAATCGGGCAAGATAAAGAACGCGGTTCGAATGTCAGAAAAACATTGCAGCTCGGTTTTCAATTAAAAGGTACGAGAAACGCAGTCTCGCGAGAAGTTCTCTTCGCGGTAGAAACTTGCGTTTCGAACTTCGGCGACATTCTTCGGAAGAAGTTCTTCGGTAATCGCGTTCTGGAAGTTCGACGTTAACGTTTCCATTAGTTTAGTCGTTGCTCGGCTAGTTCTGCTGTTTCGATCGAAGCTCTTGCGTTGCCGATCGGACAAGTATTCTTTAATTTAATGCATTTGAATATACATAAACATACACATGTATTCCATGAGCTTCCTAAGATGATTTGCAATAACTTTTTTCTTTGCGAAAGTGTTCTTCGCTGCTTCATCATGGAGATATTAATGAAAAACGCGAACCAATCAGTGCGCGGCTACAGCTGGCGGATTCGGGCTCGGCCAATGTAAACGTCACGTTCAGTGGGACCTGTCGTCGAGCCGAACTCCGCGCACAGTAGCAGCGCTCCGATTGGCCCGCATTTTTCGTCGATAACTCCTTAACAAAGCCACGGAGAACGTTTTCGCATAGGACAAAGCTACTTCAAACGAGCTCAGGATTCACATCCTGTACGAAGGTGTTCATGCTATCCGACCGGAGCAGCGCATAGACGTATCGGAAATTAAACAAAAGAAGTATTATTATACCGAACGGAACCGTTCCGTGCCGGAACGGATAGTATAAATCGACCTTAAAACACTGGAGAGCTATTTGAAAACGGATTTTCCGGTCGGGGGAAGCAAGTTGAAAAGAGGATACGTACACGGCTATCCTGCCATCGACTCGCTCGAGTTTCGCCGGGTCTCCCCCGCATTTTCATTCCTATTAATTCGGTCGCGCGAATTTCCGGGATAGTTTAATATCAGAAGCGGAGAACGACTGTTTCGAGCGTTATTGTCTACACGCCGGAGGGTAATTCAGAGCCTCCACGTTTCGCGCACTTTATTCGCCACCCCCGAAACCCCGTTCCATCCCCCGGACTGTTTCGTCTGGACTTTTTTCCTGTTACGCGATGCCTCCGAGGCTTTCGGGGACCAGATACTCGCAAAAGCTCTCCTTGTTCGCCGGTAACTGTCTCCGCTCGCGGCTTCTGATCTTTTTCTTCTTATTTGCAGCTGGATCTTGTTATTGGACTACGCGGAGTATTTGCGCATTCGCCAGATGCATATTCAAATTTCTGAGGTAGAGCGAACGAACAAGCTATGTATTAGAGCCACTTGCATTATGAAAATTAAGAGTTATACATAAAAATTCGGTAAAATTCTGACCGAATTAATCTTGAAACTATTAGAAATAATGTATTTTGATGTACTCTTCCATTGCGAGGTTCACTTCTTGATGCAGGACCGGGTCATGTCGTAAAACCCATGGGGTCCGCTGACCGTTTTGGCACCCCCCGTATGCTAAGGCGTTTTACCTTTTTTCAGTCAGTCGTGCGAAAACCGTGAACGGAGCAACGTTCCTTGACTAAGGTCGTTCCTTGTTTTTTCGCCTCCGCGCCTTGTACTTTATTCTTTTTAAATCATTAAACATTTTCTTTTTGTCCTGCGAGATCGATCGAGTCCAATCTTTTCCCACGTAAAAGATCCTCAATAGAAACGGATCAACTGTGTACGCATTTTGCGATACCCGAGGACATTTATGCACGAAGGTTCGCAGTCTAACGATCGTGCTACAGTTTCTTCCTGATATCGACGCGTCGTCGGATTCGTTCGTTGACATAGGTTGAACCGGTGCCAACGGCGATCAGATGCGCCCCGGTCGTTGTAAATTTGCGTTTCCCGAAAGGCTGTTATTTAACGATTGCCTAGGTACACACGACGATTCCCGTGCGCATCAGCCCGCGTCCATTCGTCTACGCACGCACAGGAAATTATGGGTTGCTGTAATGTCGGTTGGTTCGACATTGCCCACGGTGATACGATTATCCTGTCGATGCGTCGGTACGTGCATTCGCACCGGTTCATTCGGATCTCGGTGCAATTATGTTATCAACCTATCGATTGCGGCATCTAATGACGTTACGCGTCGCGGTTAATTAAGAGGCCCTTTTCGCCGTAGATATCGATTTTAAGAATCGCGAAGACAGCGCTGCCTCCGGTCAAAATTACTTATTTGTGGAACAACGTGGCAGGAATAAAGTTACATTTTATGTTAATCGCAGAAAATCAAGATTCTGAAGCCTAGAATTATATGTATATGAGGAGCAAAACTGCAGATTTTTATTTAGAATGTTTTCTTCACTTTGAAACCTTTAAAAGGAACGACTGCCCTCTTCGTAAGATTTAAGATAATCTTAATAGAAAATGGTTATATCGCTTTTAACCAGTTTCGAGAAAATCATGATTTTCCAATTTGAATTTCCATCTAACAACTTCTGTTTCCAGGTCAATCGATTGCACGCCAAAAAACGTTCTTCTATGTCCGCCATGCAATCCCGCAATGCAAACAGTGATTAGGAAGCATTACGTGCCGGGATTCGACGAGATCGTTAATTTTACGCAATTAAATTATCAGGATCGTAATTAGATGCACTGAAAAATCGCAGTTCTTCGGTTTAAACGTCGACGCATTTAATTGCCACTTAACATCGGCCGAGGGAATAATTAATGGATTTGGACAGAGCATTTTCTCTCGAGCCACTGATTTCGCGCATCATTGCCTCAAGCGAATATTCTACCTGGTCGATTTTTGTTTATCTACCTTGGCGAGTAGCCCTTGAACACATTTAAGATTTCGATTCTTCTACGTAGCGGTTTTCTTTAATCTTAAAAAAATCAATTCTTTTTATCAATCAAAATTAGAGAGAATAATTTCTTTATATTCTATTTTTGGTGTACGATTTATTTGCTGTAAAATCGATTTCGTTCGATTGCTCCACGATTTTTTATATCCATTGTATTAAACTACGCTGCTGTGAATAATGGGAGTTACGTGCACCGGAATTCGCAATGATGAAAACTAGCTGTCGCAATTAGCATGCTCTAGGTTACAAGCTACGCCGCCGATAAGGGTTTAAATTCATAAGCTGACAGGAATAATTAGAAAGTTACGTAAGAAGAATGATCTACGTAGGAACAACGATTGCGTAATAACCGAATTGCATTGCGCGGCGAAGTACGTATCTCATAATCAATGTATTAAACAGTCTTGCAAGCTAACTTGTAATACATACATAATATACATATAAGCGAATCGCGTAACCGGAATAAATTGTATTGCTTCATGGTTGCAGATAGGAAAGAAAACGGCGCAGGGAATAATCGAGCGGCGCGACAAGATCTCTGCATTCCACCATTTATTATTCGTTTCTTTTCATAAGTGCATTGCTGCGCCGCAACATTTTAAAGGGAGTCATTCCTCGTTCGCGTAGCTCTCGCGGTTGGAACAGAAAATATTCTTAATGTCGAGAATTTAATGTGAAAAGTGAAATTTCTCAGAAACCGAGGTCGATGGATGAAACGGTTTGCGACAAAATCCGCGACGATGACTGTAATTGCCACCCGTCCGTGTTGAATAATTTACACCGGTGTAAAGAGGATTTTCGTGTTGCAATCGCGATAATACGCTCGAGGAAACGGCGCAAGATTTTATTATGAAGCGATCGGCACGCGAGGCTTGTCCGGCGCAGGGGGCAGATAACTTAATTCGGATTATCGACTTTTATGCGAGGTACGCTTGCAATGGGAATGCGTTGGGAATGCAAAAGAAAACGTCTCAAACGTTGTACATTCGGTAATAAACGAGCGAAGAGTCATTTCGCGGATATTAGCTCAATCACAGAGTTTCGCTCGAATAGTTAAAAGAAACCGCCGCGTCGCGCCGACACGTTTGTCCACGTACGAAGAAATAAATATCGATTTCACTTAGCCGAGCACGGCCGAACGGAACAATAATAAACGACCGGCGTCTAATTGCGAGCGCGGTAAGAGTTAATCGCCGACCTTTATTGGACAGCGATGGTGGAAGTCGCCGCCGCGCCGCGCCCGGAGAAACTTCAACGCGAAGGAAGCCTGCCTTATTTCTCGTTCGAAGTCAACGCGCAAAACGTTCTTCGGGTTGCTGATGCAAAAGCCGAGTGCCTCGAATACCAGATATCAGATTTCTCAAGGTGGTCAGCGCGCGCGCATCGAGTCTGTTGGCAAACTTATTAACCGTTGCACCGCGGCCAGGAACACAGGTTATTAAGCACCGGCAGTAATTAACGTAATTACTTTCCGGCCGTTGCATTAGCGGCGCACACGCGGACCAGATATACCTGACGCAATCACGAAATGCAAATCGCGCGATTTTAGGCGATTCCGAGCTGTACGAGGTGGAGGACGGATCTTCGGGGTCCTCGCGGTACCGTACCTCTGCAAACGATTTGAGAGCAGGTTGCGGTTGGATTCGATTTTTCTCCGCATGCAAAAATATATTTTTCACGGTACAACGTACGCATGCGATAAAAGGATCGGATAAATAAAAGATCAGGATAGAGTTAACCACTTCGTTCTCGCTGACACGTTATGACGCGACGTCGATACTGTTCGTACAGATCACAGACGCGTTATCACGCGACGAAATTCCTAGGTGCCACGGACGTGCGAACACGCGGGCTTGTCTTTGGCCCGTCTGAAGACACCGCTTATTTCTATTGTGCAAATTGTGACGTTGCGTTATGTGCAGTTCCATGTTTTGAATTATATCATACGCAGAAACAATAAATTTAAAATATCCTGAAATCAATGTTTTTCTTTACCTACAGCGTTCCCAGAATTAATAATTTTTCGAATTAAAGCACTTAATCTAATAAAGAAGCACGCGAGATATGTCGTGTGTAGCATCGAACGAACGGTATTATTTCGCGCGTTTACACGTCCGTGGCACCTAGGAAGCGGTATTGCGTCGCGTGATAACGCGTCTGTGATCTGTACGAACGGTATCGGCGTCGCGTGATAACACGTCCATGAGAATAAAGTGGTTAAAAGGTCTAGAAGTCTGCTATTTCCGAAATCCCTATGCAGCCCATGACCAGTTTTTAATTATCCTTTACATTTACACGAACCTACACACGTTCCCAGCGATGCAATATCGGATCGCCTAGAAGAGAGAATTAGTTTCGCGCAGGACGTGGAAAATGCAGGAGGTATTATCGTAGCGCGTACGCGAAATAATAAAAAATAAGTGGATTTTACGTGGCACCATTCATTATACGATGTATGGGAGGGCTTCATTACCGCGAGTACGAGTTTCGTGCGTACGAGGTATCGTGGGGTTCTCAGGCCTTTGGCCGTACACGCACAAAAGATTCGTCGGCAGCAATTACGCACGAGACATTAAGCTCGAATAGAATACGAATAACATACGTGTCTTTGACACGGCCGCGGCCGGCTCCAATTGCCATGCGACCGTGTGCGTATACACGCTCGAACGATGCTCGCTTTGATCTAAAAAGCGAAATTTTCACTTCTGTTACTGGCCTTGATTATTCTTCGTGCCTCTTACTTTCCTTTTACGACGCTCTTCGGAGACCCCTTCCCTCTCGAGCTCTTTCCGCGTGCTGCACACTACTCCGATACCTATCGACCGACCCTGCATCTACTATCCCAGATAGCACTCGGATGTCCGATGGATGTCCCAAGTACGTCCGTAATCGGACCTTCCTATGTCCCAGGGATGTCCGTATCATGTACGTATGTCCGAGATATGTCCGATATATGTCCGAGATACGTCCCAGAAATGTCCGAACGATGTCCGTGTTACAAAGTGTGACGTACTCCCGCGCGGACCTATCTGCGACGTCCCTGGGACGTACGTGGAATTTTTCTGCGACATATCTGGGACATACGGACGTTATTTGACCGTTCGTGGGACATACCTGGCTTATTTCTATTACTATTATCAGACATTTACGAAATAAACGAGTATAAGTGTAACATAAAACAGTAAATAAAAAATTATGATAATTTAAAAATACTATAGGTTAGGTTATTGTTAATTATTCTCTTCAGGGTTATAATTCCATTAACACTTTATCGACCACTCGTTTTTGAGGCTGCCACTCACTAAGTACTGGCTTAGTCGCGCGCGTATGTACTCCTAGTACCGGCTTAGTCCGCCGCGCATTTACCCCCAGTACCGGCTAAATTTTCGCTATTTATTGTGTTGTGCTTATTCCTTTTGTTTCAAAGCAGTGTAATTTTATTGATATTTATACTTTATTTTGCATTTATTTTATATAATAAAGGACCTTGGGAACTAACATTCATAAAATAGCCGATAGCGTTGGCAATCGGAAAGCCGATTAATAGGCTACCGGTCAATAAAGTGTTAACAATGATCTACCTTTTTCCACCTTCCATTTATTTTTTTTATTTTTTATTAAATAATATTCATCGTATTGGACCTACAGTTTATTAAGGTTGATTCCGAACCATCCCCGTGTGTCACGTTGTTTATGTCACTTGAGATCACAAGAGTCGTAACCGCGAGCCTCATCACTTGAGCCACTGGGCGCTTTCAAATTTAAGAAAAAAAAATACTATATATTGTTATATTATTTTTGACCTATTAAACATATTAATTAAGAAAAAAATGCCTATTTTACTTCTGTTATTTGTTGCAACTCAAGTAAAAATTTTTTATTTTGTATAAAGATCCGCTCTCTAGTTCTTAACTATTATAATATATATATTTCATTAAGGTATTCGAAATACATGAGGAAATTCGAATATACATATGTATTAATATATGTCTCACGCGTAAGAAGTGAGTACTCCAACGACATACAAAATTGAAGTTCTAAGTCCGAAATTTAAGTCCTACGGATGTCCTTAGAACGAAAAAAAAAACGGATGTCCCTGGGACGTCCGAAATTTAGGTTCTACGGACGTCCCAGAGACATCCGCAACGGACATAGGACGTATGGACGTAAACGGGACATAAAACGGACGTCCTAGGGACGTATGGTGCTATCTGGGTAGACAGGGTCTCGAACTATGTATTTGGCAAATTCGAGAGAAAAAGATCGATCTTTCGATGACCGGACTTGGGTAGATTTTAAACCAGAATTACGAAAGTTTTATTTAAAGTTCTAGTCGATTATGCGAACATCCTTTAACATCTGGAGTCTTAGACACAACGTTCTTGTCTGTTTTATTTTTAAGCATCCACCTTGCAAAGCTTAAGATGTAGTTTCCTATTGACAAAACCTCTTTATCTATTTTCGCATAAACGGGTAACTATAGCTATGTTCGAGAAAAACGTATTTTTAGTAATTTTAAGTTTCAACAGTACGTTTATGCCAGCTTCTATCGTTAACGAGCAAAACGTTATTGAATGACACTGTTGGTAACGACCCGAGATCGGTTTGTGTTCCCGGCGGATTACGTCGTCACGGTTGCAGAGAGATTGGGCCTTGTTCCGAGCAGATTGTATCGGCAAAGTGGCACTGGCACGAATTTGTATGCAGATAGGCGTGTTACGGTGTGTGGAGCCAGGATCACTTGAAGAAATTATAACTTTCAGCCTCGGCGTACACGAAGGGAATAATACTAGTCCAGTTTAGAAGCGTTTAATCCGTCCGAAACGGTATCATTGTTAGACATCGGATATGTTCCGACGCGGACAACGTTAGCCGCGAGCCGCCCGCCGTTGAGAGGCAACGAATTAAGCTATTCAGGAAAAAACGCATCTGCCATAGTAAACAAGGAGGCATAGCCTAAAACCATCGTGTAGATTTAGACCTTCCCTGCGCCGGTAGGAAGCGATTCATTGTTCGGTACTCAACTTTTCGTTTATGACTTTCGAGAGAATAGGCTATGGCTTCTCGTAAAGTAATTTAACACGTGCCACGAGATTTTTGCCTCCACGCGAACCTTTTTTTACCTGACCATCCCCACCACACGAAACCGGTCACTCGCGGTCACCGGAAGCTAATTTCTATGCGACAAATTTTACGCCAATAAAAAAATACCTGAAAAAATCCACCAATCCAAAAGCCTTTCCGGTCGACGGAGGAACTTCCGAGAGAGGCTCGGCAGGCTCTCGCGTGCGGAAAAGAAGGCAGTCTACGATCAGCACTCTCACTAGCAATACGTTAAAAATAGTCAAACTCTGTAATCACCTTGCAATAAACATACGTGTTAAGGTAATCGAGAATAACTCCTTACTATCCCACTTATTTTTAAAAATAATAGGGAATTCCGCGACAACCAATCTGTGCGGAAAAACAGGATAATCGGATCGTATCGTATGATTAATTTAACATTTTCTTATTAATCCTAACAAGACAAAATCAAGGTACCAGTGGTACAGGAAAATGATACTTTGGTTGGTTACAGATTACGCTATGCCCTACGGGGCACAGTAGCGGCTCCGTTAAAACCCGGAGCAACGAAGCCACGCCTACACGGGGTACTCTACATAGTTCGACATAGGTGGACAGTTTCCTATTGGTAATTATCTTTGTCGAGAGCAGACAGTGCTCCTTGCTCACACCGTCCTACCGAATGTTTAATATGTACATATCTCTAACCCGACAGAAACTCTTTACTATCGGTCTTCCCGGAGTTAATTCTCGATTCCGCGAAATGATCTCCGAGGTTCCTTCCTCGAGCGTCCGCCCATCACGAACGACTGTGATTTTTCCAACAAATGCAAAACGACTGTTCGTTGATTACGTCGTAATTTACAGTCCGCGTTCCCCCGGGTCAGCTCGGCTCCGTAGATGGATATTGAAGGAATTACTCGTGTTATTTATGCAGTCGTTTGGATTCCCGTCGTCGCGCCTCGCGTTTGGCTGCCCATGCATAATGAAGAAAAGTTTCCGAGAATGGCCCGCGAAGAATCGAGAGAAAAGGCGTCCGACGCTCGGAATTTATTTCCCCTTTCATTTCCCCGTTCCGAACGGGACGCCAGCATATTAATTCTAACGCGGCACTTGGCACACGTGCCGCCATTCACGGTGCACCGAGTGCCACCGCGGATCGCACTATGCACATGCACCGATCGCTATGAAACGAGCCGACACACGGCGCGCCGAGCCGGGATGCGTTTGTCGGGTTTCGAGTGAATGGCGTTCGTTAGCCAACCGGCGCATTACGAAATATTAACTGTGTGTCATCCAATAAGACGACTGCTCCCTTCCCATCCGTTTTCGAATCGACGGCCATTTTTTCCGGGACCGATTTTTCTCATACGTTCCGACTGGAGTGCGAGGGGACATATCGTTTATGTGCCGAAGCCTTGCGTAACGCAATTAAAGGTTACCCTCGTGACAACGGACATCGAAGGTGTATTCTTCGCTCCCTTTCCGATATCGGAGACGGAGAAAGTGTGGGACGATACAAATAGAGGTTAATGGCGCCTATCGAGGATACGGGCCGACAATAAAAGCCTCGATGCGGTCATTTAGACCGTTCTTGCGTTGCCAATAGCAAAAACTAGTTAATTGATCGTAAGAGTAATCGTCAAAGTTGCTGGACCTCTTACGCAACGAGGCTGCGTTTCGCGGTAATTAATCTTGACGTGCTTGTATAATGGCTCGCAAAAATCTTCTTCCACTGAAATTACATATTCGTTTGTTAAAAATTCACTAGGTAGAAACAAGTATAATATCGTTAAAAATAGTGTAAGGACTTAACAAAGTAACCACGACCCATTTTGAAAAAGTTAGGACGTAGTCGGTCAGTTTATCTCGTCGGTAGAATTACGTTTTAGAAGCTCGTGCTTAATAGGCGAGCAAAGAAATCTCTTCCAGAGTAATTTCTGCACGTAATCTTGAAATACAACCATTAACATTTTTCTTCATTCAAAGATAGGAAATACTTACAGTTTGCCGGGAATTTTCGTACGTTCAAATATGTGTAAGATGATTTCTTTCAGTTGCTGCGATACAAGTAAACGCTCTCCTTTGAATCTTACTCGAGCGATTTTAACGAAGCTTTAATGGTCGAAGGTCTGGGTTAGGACCAGGTCACGGACGCTCTTTCAAAAGTAAGAATGTGAAAAAATTGAGAGCAGCCCGCGAAACAGCTTCTTTGAAACGTAACGAGGTTAAAGAATTCGGAGCACGAAGCAGCGAAAAATATGAACGAATTATCCGCGGGACTATAATTCGCGTGTCCCTGATTCGAAAGATAGCGCGTAAGTGCAGGTTCTATCGCGAACACTTTTGCATAATGTCACGACCATGTGGTTATTTTCTGGAAACCGTTTGGTCGCGACATTTAGCTTCTGGAACGAAATTACTATAATTTTTTTCAGCTACGATGAAATTGAATGTCCTGTCAAACTGTTTTCAAGATAGGCAAAAAAAAGTCCAATATTAAAATTAACTTTTTTTTAACATCGTCAACGTTGAAAGAATGAATTTCTCTAATGTGAATTTTCTCGTTGCTTGGAGCTATTAAGAATTTTCCAACGGCGCGCGTCCTCGAAGATCTCCGATCGCAGAATGGAGAAGATCCCTTCCCGAACAATTAACCTGTCGCCGATGATCTTGTTTTTAAGTAGCACCCTCTGATTTATAGTTTCCTTTCGGCAAGGGATGCGAGAGACGCTTGGACGTGACGGTCGTCGTTAGGGTGCACACGTACCGACGCGTTAATAATTTACACGCGTCTCGCGCGGCCATCGTTTCGAGACCCGTAAATATTTGAACTCTTTCCTGTCGTTGACGCGCCCGTTTGCCTAAACGGAGAGCTTTCCGGTTTCGAAACGCTCGGCCATCTTGCTCGGACATGTATATCCATATTAGAAGCTTTGTACGTCTGAATTTATTGGACTCGTCCACGGGTTCGTTCCTGCTGCGGAATAACGATAGATCGTTTCCTCTCAACCGTAGAATAAAGATTGTTCAAGAGACGCAACTTGTACGGTTAAGTAATCGAATTTTCTTTTCGTATACATCGTTAATGACAGTGATTAAAATACAGGGTAGTCCTTTTAAGTAAGGCCACTTAAATATCTATTCAGGTTATTGTGATGCAAGAAATATTTGTTAAGTAATGTGCATGGTGTCCATGCACCAAATATCTGGCAACGATATTTTTTTCTCGAGGTCATCTTTTTCGGAGTTATCAAGGTCATCGGTGTTTTTTGACGCATAACTACATATTTTTTTTTATTGCAACGTGTAACTGATCGAAAAATAAATTCAGACATATATAATAACATAACCTTTAAATGATCTTGATCTTTGAAAATTATAGTGATCACTTTAGAAAAAATAACTTTGAGAAAAAAATATTTACAAAAAATTCATCTTGTGTTACCATCCATATTGCATTAAAAACATTTGTTATATCACCACAAATAATGGAGATATTTAGGTGGCCACATTTAGGTGGACCACTCTGTATAGTGGAAATTTTTCAATGATCTACAAATTGCATCGTTAGAAATTTTAATGTCACTTTTTTAAATTGCACTATATCTGACCGGATAGTCTTGTGAACAATTTCAAGAGGAATTCAATGATCTACCATACTGTGACCTTGATGTGACCTTGAACTAGGGTGGTATTAAATCGAAAAATCTTTCGCCTTACAAGCTCCGCGATGCAACACAAAAATCGAACAATTTTGCAATATTACGCAGAACGCTACGGTCTACGTTTAACGATGCCACGTTTGTAATTATCAATGCGGATATTAATGCGCACGGGACAGTATATTACCGGACAGGACAAGCCGAATTGCAGCACAGAAATAATAGTGGAAGATTTAATTTGGAATTAATTCCTGGGCTCGTCGCGTCGCGTCGATTCGGCTGCAACGAGGTCGGGGATGTAATTGCCGAATAATAAATCAGAAAACTTCATCGGACCGAATTGTAGGGAATTCGTTCCGGGCTCGTGTACCGGGTCGAAGATAAAAGGTTAAACGCGAGGCAAAGAAAGGGGCGTGCATGAAACGATTGGGAAGGGGGATAAAAATTAAGATGGGACGCCGATGAGGCCTCGCAGGAATTCACCGACGCCCACGGCGGCTTTGTATCGAGGGCCCACGTGCCGGTGGTTAAACAAACGAGTGGGATCGTTGCAAAACACCTTGATCGAGGTATTCGTATCACATTATCGAACTGCAGCCAGTCTTTTCTACTGGCTAGTCGTTCGACGAATTATCGTCCAGATACTCTGGCGTTATTTTGCATTTTTTGCCGTAGAATAATCGCATTTGTGTAGTACACAAAAACAGAAAAAAGGATATTCGCAAATATTGTACGATTGTTATTCCAATTCAGCGATATGCGATAACATCCGCTGGGTAAAAGCTGAAACAACCACTCGTTGATAAAGCGGGGATCATTGTACATGGAACAACCGAACAGTCGTTTTTTCAGCGGCAGCGTGTGCACTTTTAACAAGATACTAAAAACGTAATCAACAGGTCTCTCGATTATCACTGGTATGTGACAATGCATTTTACAGAATCTGTTCGCACTTCTCTCCATACACAGGATTTTATTATACATACATACACGCATACGACACGGGCGTACCCTAAAAACGAGATCTCGAAAGCTCGCAGTCATTCGACGGTAAACATGTTCCGAACTTCAGCATTAACGGTGCATTAACACATTCTTTACCGAAAGCCTTTTATCGGGGCAGTGCAGAAGTTCGTCGCTGAACACTTCCACCTCGCTGGAGCCTCAAATGACTGCCAAGGTAAGCATGTTGGTATCTGCCACTTGATACGCGACTGTCGCGCGAATCTACATATGTAGAACGTATACCTCTGCAATCGCAATTCTTTATTCTTTATTTTCGTCTTATGTTCTCATGGAGAACACAACCCCTTAAATTTCTTCCGAACTGTAGCGTCTGCAGAGGCAAGCGGCCGCAACACAGTGTTGCAAAGGCGGCAAAAAATCAATTTTATAAATTTTCGATTTTAAGAAAAAAAAATTATTTTCGTATTGCCAAATAGTAAATGAATAATGTGCCAAAGTTCGATTATTATTAAATTTTTTTTTATTTAAACAATTGATTCTAACAAACTATTTCACATTTCTCTTTATTATTTATGATATATCCTTTAAAAATGTCACCCTAAACATCAAATAAAAGTAACTTCCGCGCGATTCATTCTTGGAAATTCTAAAAGTTGATATTTAAACTTAAATTGTAGCCAAAGTGGTTCGGAGTAGGCCGAGATTTTTTACACAAAGTTAGTTCAACATTATACCTTGCCAAAACGATTAGTGCCAGACTGAGCCTGCTTAACAGATTTTAGATATGCTTGCATAAATAAAAAATGAGCGGAAAACAGAGATTTCCGATTAGCCCATATTATTTAATGTCTAACAACTTTTTTAGAAAATTATTTTTGCCAAATAAGCGTTGTACCTGTGACAATCTTTTCACAAAATTTCAATCAAATCCGTTGGATAGATTCGTTTTTACGGATTTTTTGTCGGTTTTTGGCCATTGTGCAACACTGTGCGCCATAGCGACTCCTGTTAAACGAATAATCAGAAAATGTTTTCGATGCGCGGTGGCGGAAACACTGTGTCAAAACACGACCAACTTTTCCTTTCGTCGGTGCGTGGAAAAATGAGCGGCGCGCTTACAGCGACACGCCCTTCCCCCGTCGCAACCGGAGAGACACGAAAGCCCGGCGCAAGCGTGAAACGCTCGCAATTATGCGGTCTAATTACGGAATAGCACGTCTATCCCGCATCTACGTACGCGCGTCCCCACACAATTACGGGGCTGCGTAACAAGAATGACGCATGCACCGCGCAGCCACCAGCATCACCTATAGCCCAACTTGCGCTCTCTAAGGACGAATTACGGAGTACAAGATCCGCTGACGCCGACACCTGGAATCCGGTCTGCGGAATCCGTCAGTGATGATCCGGACGCGATCACGATAGAACCACGGGAACGCCGGTCCAGGTCAAAGTGTGGAATTCCAAATTTTTTAATTGAAAATTATCCGAATCGTAAAATAACTGTAGCATTTACAAATCGTATCGCCGACCGAGGAAAAAGCATTTTCCTGTTTGAAAAAGAGCAAATGAATTTGCAGGTGTGTTTAATGGATTAATAATTTATGGTAGAAACTTAGAAAATGGCCGAACAAGCCGAAAGATCGCTGACTTTCACATATCTTCCGTTTACTAAGTCTGCTACCAGTTTAATTACACAGAAACGAACATGAACGATAGAGCTTAGTAAGATTCCAGTGCATATTTGTTCTGCTCCACGTCCATCTTGGCACGCGGAATGAGACAAATTAACGAATAACGTTCTGTTTGTGCGTTATCTATTCCTAGCTCTCGACTATACCATACATACATATGTATACTTGCGCTCGCGCTGGCGCCATCCGCCACCTTAAACTTTCCTAAGCGATCGTTCATCATTAGCGGAACAACAGTTAAAACAGGACTTTAGAATCTATATTTACCGTGCGAGAGTAATCTCTATTTGCTTTCTGACACGTACAGAGCACCGTTCCCGGCGAAAACGGCTCGTTAATCATCCCTAATCTTCTGCACTCGGGGGCAACACGATTTTCGAGGCATAAACTTCACCGGGGAACTTCATGATCGAATATTGGGAGTAGTCGGACCGTGGTTTCGCCGAATAAGAAGAAATTTATGGCAGTGGACGGTTCAGCACGGCGGAACAGAACGATCGATCTGTTGTGGCTCGTTTAATCGGAACGGTAGCAGGTGGTTGGCAGCGTTCCCAGTTCGATTTGCGACTCGAATAACACCGCCACGAGAACCAGTATCTTATGGGACGTGGTCGATCGGATCGCAACTTTCTGACACGTGCGACTGTCTCGGTGAGCCAGCGCGTCTTCGGTTCGGCAGTGCCGACTACCGAGTACCGAAAACTGACCCATCTCTATTGAAACTTTACCAGTTTTCAACTCGTCGAACGACCAACGGTCCATTGTGTCCACGAAAAGTGAAATCCTCGGATAAAGCGTCGAAATCGGTTAACAGCTCGGAAACATGTAACGAGACATCGGTATCGAGAAGGCACTGCTTCAAACGAAGCGAATTTATTTCAGCTATTATGTAACTCGAAGAAGTTTAACGAAGAACAATTTTCGTCATGGGTCCCGGAGACCCAGCCACCAGTGGGTTAATATCGCGAAATTTCTATCTCTGACGAAAATCGCTCGAGCGAGATTTTAATATTTTCCATAATTTATGTCAGCGCGTATCTCCAAAGAGACCGGACATTCTACAAATTTGCAGAGCTCGCAGAATCACCGGGAAAAAAATTCAATTTTTCAGCCGGCAGCTCCGTGTTCTGGGAAAAAGGAAAGATCAGCTCGGCCATGATCAAAAGTTTCCGTTCCTTGTCGAGCGCATCCGGGTAATCAGTTTTCCAAATCATTCATCGAATCAGCGGACCTATTCAGCGAAAATGACGATTCAATTTCACAGCGAGCGGAGCAATTTCAGGGGTCATTTAAGCTCCTGCCTTCTCGGATTGAAATTTCGCGGAAAAGAAAACTAAATGAACGGGTCCGAAGGCATCGCCGGGCTCCGCGTGTAAATTGCGTTTCTCCTTTCGCAATTAGTCCTTTTACCGGGGTTCCCGATTCCGAGCGTCGACCTCTCGTCAACAAAAATCCTGCGAGTTCCCCGGACGGAACGGTCTCCGATAAGTTTGCAAAATGTCATTGAACGCGGCTCTGCCAAACGAATCCCTGGCAATCAACAACCAAAGGGTGCTTGCTTGATTAGAGGAACTCGAACGAAGACGCGGATGGATTGCGATGGCGAACGATTGTTTTCCAAACGAACCTTCATCTTGTTGGAACATACCTGTTTTCCTACTGGAAGCTTTTAATTAATTTCATAGTAGATCATTTTCAAGTAGTCTATCAGTCTTGGAATCTTTCAATCGGAATCTTTGTTACGATATCGTTAATAATTTCCGAGATATTCGTGTGGTTCGGTTTCGGATGAGACATCCTGTACGAATCCTGCGTGGTGGCTCACGGTATAGACGAGCTCGCATACGAATTAATTGGATTAATTAATGGCCCCGTATTATTTCACGGTAGACGTTTCACGAACGGGATGCAGAGCGCGGCGTGGCGCGGAGAAACGCATCGCGGAATTGCGCGACGGCCTCCGCCAGGGAAATAAATTGGACGGACGCCAGATTGCATCCAGAGACACGCGTAAAGAGTCGGCGGAACGAGATGTTTTTAACCATACCGGCCTGCTGCTGCCAGATATGCCGACGATTATAAAGAAATATTTCACCGGGTATGTTGCGACTGACATTTCGCAGTGGCGACCACCCGCTTGTTTCGATCTAAAAAAACCATTTGCATATATATGGGACAGATTACCGAATGCGAGTAATTAGGCCGTGCATGTTCACCAAGTAACCTTTGCTAAAACAAACGAAATACTCATCATGGATCTGACTGGATGCTATGCGGCAAATTGTTAGCATAACAGAGTCCCGAGTGTATCCGATAATCCTTATGAGATTGTTAGTCTTATTCCTTTAAGTAACTACAGTTGCTTTGATTCGAACACAATTGTCTCCCCACCGATGGTAAAGTAAGTAGTTTTCCGATGGGAAAGTAAGCCATAGAGCTTTTGACGGTACGCAGAGAATCATTCTTTCTTATTATCGCTGCTGTTATTTGCTTCGATAACGAAGCAGTAAAGGTTAAAGGCGCACGATTCGTTTGACGAGAGTCGAACTTGAGAAGATCACTTTAAAAAGAAGACCCAGCCGAACGGAAACGGCAATTTGATACGTAATTTTATTGTAGTCTGAACGTAAGAGGAGCTTCCCGATCTTTAGATGAAATCGTCTTTCTTTATGTAGTCGTCTTGTGTACCGTTGGATTCCGACGTTTTGCAATTCGCTACAAACGAAACTGCGAGTTGAATGTATCCATGTGCTGAGGTTCCTGTGTACAGGAAGCGTGAAGCAAGTTCCTTGACAATCCGTCGATCTGTGAAACTCGACGAAGACCACCCGTGTTGAAGGGTCCTCGAGAAATCTTCGGGAACGCCTCTTCACGGATACTCCATTACGTCATTGCTATCTGTGCTGTCAGCCTTGCTGGCTCCCTTCAGCCGGAAATCTTTGGCAAGTTAATTGTTCCGCCCGTTGGCAAACATCTTAAGGGCGTTAGAGAGCGATTAAGCTTAAAGATACTTTTCACTTAGAACGATATCCGACAAAATTCTTCCTTAGCATCCGCAACCTGTGACAACGATCTGCTAATTGCAGATAGCTTATAGAGGGATAATTGCCAAATTCGCACGGGTTATGTCGTGAGAATCAATTTTTTAAGTGTCAGTCCATTCATGCTGAATTATTATTATATTTTTCACAGGAAGATCGATGTTTGCATGTTGTAAATACACATTATTGTGGGCAGTATTTCAGAGATAGGTACAATTTTGCAAAAATAGTCGCGCAAAAGATCTTTTCGTAATTTTCAAGCATTTTCGTTTCACAATTTAATTAGAACGTTTTTAAAATGGTTCATTGGAGTATCTCGCAACTCCCTTATTTAATCTCGAAATAAACGGTACGCCAGGAATTGTATTTCATTCATTCGTAATCTCGCTCGTCAAACGAATATGTACATCCGACCGTAATGCGTACGTAGACGAATAAAAATGTTTTGTGATATCTGAAAAAGAAAATTGGAGAATTTTCCCCCGAGGCGCGGCGGTATCGATTATCCGCATCAATGTCCTGGCACGTTTGGTCCAGTTAAAGTCAATCACTGTAAAAGTGTGCGTATCGCTTAGATTGATAAAAGTATCAGTTTTGAGTTTCAGTTGCGGAAAGTTTTTACGAGAATGGCTTGGAAACTCCGAGTGCGGTGTCGGTTTGTAGGCGGGAATAGTCGTATCCTTTTACTGATATTTTAACAGTGATATTTCGCGAAATGTACTACAGCACACATCCGGCTTTTATTCGATTCGAAACCGTAACCGTATTGCAAATAAACCCATCTCCCGCCTGCACAGATTCTTCCGCGTTAAAAGCTGCACGGTTGTTAAGATAAATTAAATTAATGGAAAAACATCGTGTGTACATATTATCATGCTAATTAACAATTCAGTAGGTATGATCGTCGTTAAAGCGTAGAATTAATCAGCCATTTTACGACTAATGAATATATGAATCTGAAATGCATGTATTAAAAGGTTTCCGTCATAAATTACCAAGAGCAATAACTAAAAGCAAACACGAAGATAAACTTGGCTGCGTAAGTCATTAAAGTCTATGTTCAGAAATCGAATTCATTGATACTCGCTGATCAACTAGTTCGTCGAAATTATAGTGAATGCTTCGTAATCTATCCAACTAACGAAGCAATGAAAACAGGTTGACAAAATATCAATGAATTCGAACGTTTTTTAGTCTTTCGTATAAATGCGAGAAAATACCAGAGTCGATTAACACCCATGACGCTTACATCTGTGTAAATGTGACGTCTTCGAAACTTTCTTCAAACAGCTACGCAGTAAAGTCGAACACCACTGGGAACCATATTAGTTAAAATCCATCGATGCACCGAACGCAACAAAACTGCGAAATTTCCGTTGAACCGTTCGATTACAGAAAGTTCCCAAGGAATCACCGAGCTTACCCGAGCGAACGACCAGGTGCAACCCTCATTATAAAACAATCACATTCTTCTGCGGTCGGTAAAGGGGTCATTTACCTTGCCGCGATGGAAACCGTAACAAGAAGCATTCTCGAATGAACGGGTCCTTCCGGCAGAAGAAGCGTCTTCCGACGAGTCTGCTGGGTGGCAGTCGCCCAAAAGAAAAGTACGATGGCGCGACGCGACGCGGAGCGAGCGTTGCGCAAAGTTTCGTGGGTGGGTTGCTCGCATTGTCGGGTTCGCATGCGAACACGAGACCAGAGAAAAATATTCTTGGCAACGGGGGTGGCAGGGCGGGGGAGGAAACCGTGCATAATAACCGCGCCGACGAAGACGAGACGAAATTATTACCGTGTCCTAGGTGACAAAGAATCCTCACCTCGGCCTTCGTGCTCGGAGATATGGTCGAGGCGAACTGGGTCAGGTGTGTGGTCCCAGTGTGCCCTGTGCGCGTGTGCGCGTGTCCGTGCGAATCCAACAGTCGTCGTCGCATTGTCAGCGAGAAAGAAATACACCGAGGGGTATCGTTTTCCGACGAGGTGAAAATCCATCGTAAAACTTGCCGGAATTAATTAGACACCGGTGTATTTTCCTTCTGACTCGTGAACAATATTATATGTATAATAACGCGAGAATGACCGGCACAAACAATTTCTATGTCCGTTAAATTATCCGATAATTTTTAGCGTGACGTAAGAACAATCTCACTTGTGTCATTAAATTCTCCTTACGCTTTGGCTCTTACTTTCCACAATCGTTGGAGTACATTTTTTACTTTGCATAAAGATTCGCAGTTTACTTGGAATTTTCTCGTCTAGCGCATCCGCCCGCGAACCGCTGTTTCGTTGAAAAGTAATTGGACAGAAGTGGCTCGGGTCGCTTGAACTTTCCCATGCAATTCCGTAATATTCAATTGGAATGATAAGCGAGCGAATAAAACGCTTCCCGTTTCTGTTTACCCCGATGAAAAGTGGATTTCTCAATTACGCGATTGACGACCGACTTCCATACGCCCTGTAGAAATTCGCAAGCGGAGCGCGTTTTTTGGCCCGCTCTTCGGGTTCGTTTCGTTGCAATCGTTTTCAACGATTCGCTCATTCGTTTTGCGGATTCGTTCGAAACGCGCACAGCAGCAGCAGCAGCGCCGAGATCATTCGGTCGTGTAGCTACGGAGCTCTCTTTGAAAACCTGCCTGTGAATAGTTGTAGGTGTGATGTTCAAGCTTCAATTGACACACACTTAGGCTCCAGTGCTCTCGCAATTAGAGCACTAGTTTTTTTAGGACAGCGGAGAACACTCGCGCGACGGCCGTTCTCGTTTTTAGACTTTCCGCGCGATTATTTCGGAACCCTGAAGTTTTTCGAGGAAACAGCGCGAATCAACCGCTCCCACGCGAAATTGCTCGCGATTTATAGTTTCAAGGCTGCCGATATAATTCCCGAGGCTCGGCTGATATTCGGTAAATTGCTGTTTCGTAACCTCCGTTGTTTTAGTTTGCAGAGGCTTCTGGCTCTGGAATAAAACGATAGCCATCGTCAAAATTGTAATAAAGACTTTCTATCTTTCGGAATTCCACAATTTTCATCGTAAAAGTTCAAAGAATTACGTCCACTTCTATAGGTAATATTTATTTACTAGACTGCGAGTATCTATGCGTGCCACCGTATTTCTTCAAATTATTCACCCCAGATAACGCGGGGGAGAATTTATTTTTCCCTACGGGGCACGGTGACAAAAGCTTTAGCAGCAAAATTTACTTTCGTAAGCTGTCTTATCTCCGAATTCGAACGGCCTACGCCGCCTACGGCAACGGCGGCCGTCTACCAGGGATTTTCCGAGGATTTTCCAGAGTTACGAGTCGGCTTGCGCGATGACAACGCCTGGCGCAATGAAAAGCCAGTCAGAGTGCCGGCGCGATGCACTCTCCGCGGGTGCAGCGCGGTGCAGCGGCAGATCGGCGCGCGTATTTTATGCGTGACGTAGGACCGTAGGCCGAATGACAGCCTAGGACAGCCACTGCGGAAAGGATGCGGTTAACCTCACCAGTTTCGTGTTTCCTGCGAAGGTGAAGCGTCGCACCGGTGCGCACGCATGCATCGAGGGTGCAGAAATATGCTACCTTTTCGACGGTGAACTGTTATTATCCAGCGTCGAGTTACTTCCACCGGAAACGCGATCAATTTTAATACTTCTCCGAACAGCCATCTTTCATTCTCGCCGCGTGTCAAAACTGAAAGTCTCATCAAGAGGATAATTCGGAACAGGTCATGGTCTATAATTAATTTTCGTACGCTCCTAAGGCGGGAATTCATTCATTTTCTGCATCTACGAATTATGCAACTTGTAGAATTCACTTTTGATGATTTAATAATACACAATAAGCTTGTGTCTGTCTCGGTTTGCTACGATATTCTCGAGCGGGATCCGAGAAGATTAAATGGAAAGGAAACATTACATTTGCAAATCAGTCCGGGAACATCCAAGAGAGGAATACTTTTTCTATAAATATTCTACAGTTATCGCGGGGTGTTGCCTTTCGTCTCACGGCTCCTTGTAAATTATGTTTAAGAATGCTTTCGTTTAACACGTTAAATTATTTATGCATGTTTGCAAATTAATTTTTTTCTGCAAATTTGGCTGGGAAGGATTGGGGAGGGGGAATCAGATATCGAGATTCGCGAAACAACGGGATTGGAGCACCCGTTGGCCAGGTCTCGTGACGCCTCGAACGGAAAATACGGAAGTGCTCCTGGCGAGGTTCGACCTCGGCCGCACGCAGTTTTATTTCGCGTAACAGGCTCACCGACGAAGATTTTACGTACGCGCGACGTCTCTTTACCGATGTTTATATCGTTGGCTCTCAGCGGGAAAGGTTCGTCGCGGACATAGGCAGCACAGAGGGGCGGGAGGGGGGCTATCCCCCTGCTTTGCGCCGGTTAGAAGGCAGGTTCTTCCAAGACCAGTTTTTCTTTAATGCGGCACGCCGACCGGCTCTTCATGAAGCAGTTTCTGCCGAAGCAGACAATGCACGATGCGAACGAGCCAGCCTCGGGGGGCTCGTATTTCATTGATATTGCATCGTGAATTCCCGACCTAAATCACATTCTGATAGCCAACCAACCCTCCGCTCCTCCTCTCTTTCTCCATGCTCTCAAATTTTTCCATCGTTCTCTGTCTACCTTCTCTCGAACCCTTTCTAGCCTCTCTGTATCGTATCGCGAAATTATTCACAAACGGAGCCTCGAGGAAACTCGGGGAACTCGAGCCGCCTTCTGCTGAAGGCTTTCATTCGGCGCGGCGCGGCGTCTACCACGTTGCGTCTGTTCGCAACCCTCTCTCGCGATCGCGCTCCCGCTCTCTTGAATATTCCATTCGGACCACCTTGCTCCACGGCTTATTACGCGCAAATTGTGACCGCGCGCTTTATCCGACTCGCGCCGTTCCATTGCATCGGCCGGATCGTTCTCGCTTTTTCCGCAATCGAACCGTGGTGCGCGCCGGACACGCTCGGAGTCATAACCGGACCCAGTGGCAGATGTTTTTCAGAATGCAGAGAAGAAAGATCCTCTCTTCGTTTTTTCTTTAACAATTTTAATAGATTGAAGACAGCGTATAGACATTATTGTATTTAACCCTTAGCACTCGAGTGGCGCCTCAGAGTCTTCACTAAAAATTGCTGTACTATTATTCAAAATATTATTTATATTATTAAGTATGTTGGTATGTAATCAATTACTAAAGGTATTGTATGAGGTATTATATCATTTTTATATCCATAAAATGAAGAAAAATAATATAGAATGGAATTATTCTATAGAGTGCAAAGGAATTATTCTCCGAGTGCAAAGGGTTAATCTTCCTGCTATTTTTAATTCCTATTTGTTTAACGATCAACATATTTCGATAGATATTCGGTTGTAGAGTGAATTACAGTTTCACGTACGCTAGGGAGCCAAAACGATTACTGTTTCTTTCTCTATTCTTTCATAGTGGAAAGACAACGAAGAGCTTGGTGGTACTCATCGAACCGGAAGCCGAATAATCTTTGTTCCCCGTCGAATTAATAATTCATTCTCCGCCGTCTTCGGTCCTCGACCACTAATCATTTTCTCCGTCAGAACTTCCTTTTCCGTTCCTTTTCATCGTTTACGTCTCCCGATGAAAAACCGAAGTCTGTGAAACTCGAATATCGCGAGGGAGACATACCGGTTTGCAGTAAAACATATACAACCCCCTGTATTTTTTGTCGTTTCACCGTCACCTCTTAACTTATTTCCCCTGCTTCTGCTTTGTCGACGCGGGGAATTATTCAACGAAGAGGAAGAAAGAGAGAGAGAGGGAGAGAGAGATCTCCGGGAAAAGTGGACCGGGAATTCTTTTATCGCGGCATCTGTTTCGAAGTCCTCTTTGTACGGGGAGACCATTATAGCACGAACAATTCATTGATTGAATTAATGGCGCTGTTTGGAGAAGCCTCTCCAGACACTGAATATCGTGGAAACTAATGAATGATTAAACCGCCTTTTCTACAATAGCATTGTCCGACGCCCGTTCAACGACACGTTCAATTTGCACGTGTTTAACCATTGTTGGCCGACGGCGCACGGAGCTTCTCGGAATTCATAAGTCGGTGCTATACTCGCGGGTCCTTTCTATCGGAAGATTCGGTCGACGAACTCGGGCAAGCGAGAAGAAACAATTTCTTGGAGCCGTAAAATTTTACCTCCAACACTTCGCTTTTAGCGCTCAACCTTAACCTTCCGGCGAGCCGTCGGGTCGTCCTTAACACGCGATAAATCTCTTTAACGCTGCTGTTCGCCATAACTGGAATGGAATTTTCATTATGGCAATCAGCGCCGAGCTCGATAAATAAATACCTCTTTTCTTCGCAAACAATGAAACGCGTATATCGAATTTTTCTGATAACCGTCCGTGAAATATAAGAACTTATATTAATTCTCCGAAAGTTTTCCGATTTATCGACATTTTAAATAATTCTATTTCTTCAAACACTTCGAGTAACATACATGATGATCGAACTTTGGTGACTTGGAATTTTGATTTAAGTGTAACAATATTAAAAATATTAAAAATTCATTCGAATTTTCATTATACGTGTCCAAAAGTAGTCTGTAATTCCTATGGGCCCTGTGATTTTAATAAAAAAAAAAACGGATCAGATTTTTTCCTGATTTTGGTGGAAGTATGATTCGGTGTTCTGCGACAGAGAAACGGAGGTTTCTTGCTCGACGACGATGTCATCGTTTCGAGGGGATTTTTGCTTCGAGCCGCTGACGCGGATGGAGTTAATTAGTGCCGAGTCATCCACTCTCGCTCCATCCTCGGCGACGAATACCATTTTGTCATTTTCCAATATGGAGGAAAAATCGACGCGACCCCCGACTTCCAGTGTGTTATCGCACGATTCCCAATTAAACCGGATTAAACAACGCATACTTTCAGCCTCGAGCTCTATCTCTCTTTCCCTCGCTCTCCGTTGTCGAGTCTCTCGTCCGTTCGTCGCTAAATTCCCCGCATTAATCGAGTTTTCCACTGAAAGCGTCGATCGGTAACGTTATAAAACTCGACACAGATTACGTCTAATAACGTGCTATGGAAAATCTGCGGACAAACTGTTCCGGACTGGCTTCGCGGCCGCGGTGTTTAAATCCAGGTGGTTTCGCGGCCGACTAATAAAATTCGGGGAAACAACGCGAATTACTAAAATACGCCGGCATGTTCCGGTAATCGAGTTCCAAAATAACTCGCTCTCAATCACCGGCAACCAAGTTTTATAAACGGCCCCTCATGTGTCCGTGGAAACTCTAACCGGACGCGTGTACGTTGTTGCTCGAGGAGTATCGGAAAAATACTTGATCCGCATCGTAGAGTTGCTCTAACATAAAATATTTGCTGGAGGTTTCCTATTTATAATGAAAATCATTTTTCGCTTTATATGGATTCTCCGGTTCGCTCTGAAAGCTGCAAATCAGTATGTACATATGAAATCTTTATTTCTTTTAACGTTAAATCGTAATAGCACTATTCCTATTAGCGAATTTCGCTCGTTTAAACAAAAATGATATCAAATATTGGTACGTTCGATTATTCCTACGATGTTATTATTATTCGAATTAGTTTGATCGAACACGGTAAAGTACGCACTGTACATAAATGCAACATGTCAGCAGCAGGAGATGACATCTGCTTTACACAGACAAAAAGCTCTACCGGCAAAACCACGTATCTGCTGGACGTAGGTGCGATTTGCATAATTATTCTGCTCGTGTCCAGCACGTACGCGTGTATAATAAAAAGCATTTACCCTATCTTTGGAATTGCATAACTCTGATAAAAACAGCTCTTCTAATAAAACCTCTTTGCCAAAGTTTAACTTGCACATTTCTTTTTGGAGAACTGTCGCCGTTAATACCATAGAATAATCAATCTTGCTTTCCGAGGAGCAGAGTGTCCTCCGTGGGCGTGGTTTCGGCGGACCCACAGCAGTGATCCACGGGGCAATCTCTGCTTTCGGCGGCTTGAAATCTGCTCGGAACATCGATAATTTTGTTCCGGATGTTCTGGGCACGAATCATTCTCAATGTCTCGGCTCGGCACACTTAAGCGCGAATGTACGCGCACGTGCGGCGCACAAAGTTTTCATCGGCAATTAACGATCCGTGGAATTTGCTCGGAAGGCTTCGCGATGGTCACGGTCGAACGAAAACCCTCGTAAATTCGCGTTTCGCGTACCAGCCGCGAATCGTTTGCTCTTCTAGGCTAGGGAACTCTCCTGCCATTTGCTCGACGAAAGATTCGATTAATTTTGGGTATACGCTCTCGCCGGCACAGAGGCTCTTAACCGTTCCCATCCACCGAGGATTTCGTGTTTCACGGCGATACCCGGTTGTTGTTCATCGATCCGGACGGAAATAATACCGAGGAATCGCGGTTATCGAACGACAACGGTACTCCCTCGTTTTTGGACAGAGCGAAAATAGTGGGTCAAACGGCAATTCTAACAAATGAAAAATCAAATTAATCGGAGACCGCTTTTTGAGACTTTTATGTACAGACAATTCCGTACGATAAGCAATTACGTAACGATAGCCGGTGGCGACTGATTATCCGAGATTTATGTCAAACTAAAGTTTTACGATTCCAAGAATATCCACATTGTAAATGGTTATTGGTTAGAATTGATATTTGGTTCACTATGCGTCGAGCCTCACACGAAATTTATAGCACGCTCGTAACGATCCTCGTCCAACGTAAAATACGTACAATATCGTGTCGCTATACCGCGACCGATATGGAATTTAATAACGCGAATATAAAGCCGGAAATTTATTATTTGTCCTTTTCGATATGCTCTCCTGACAACTCGATACGATTGTAGATTACTTCCTACTATAAAATATTTACGATACAATTGAAATAGAAAATTCATGCTCATTTTCCGAGGACTTCGGAAAATGATAGATCGTTATCGTGGATCTCTTATAGGATCAAATGTCGTATGACATAATACGTGCAAATTCCAAGATTAACAATATCAATACATTTCTACCTGGACTTGGTGCAATGTGCATACACTGATCAAATACAATTTTTTAGTTCTCCAGTGTTGAAAAATTAATTCACGTCGCGTTCAAATTTGTTGCTAACTGGGCAACTAGTTTTTAAATATAGAAAATCTATTCCCAGCGAATATCGCATTTCATGCAGAACTCGATGTGTTTCTATCTTAGAGACACGAGATACAATTTCTTTATGAAGCGAAACCGATCCTTAATGTGACGTCAAGCTCGTGTTCTTTCGCTCTAGTTCAAAGTCGATTCGTTCGGTGCGCTTATAATTACGCTATTAGAAACCTGTATTTTTATGAATTCTGACAAACAAATGGCAACTGCAACAAAAAGAATAAAATTTTCATCCCACTTTCCCTAACCCCTGTGTCAGTACCCGATTGCTTATTTTCAATTTTCAAATAGAAAAATCAGTGCTGAAAGTAGATGGCTTTGCTTAAAAAAATAAAGACAAACGCCCACCGTATGAATTTATGACAGAAATGAAATAAAGTTCCGATGAAAGGGTAAAGAAATTTCGATTGATCGATAGCAAGATACTTTGAGTAACGCCCAGCACCTAGGTCGTCCCAATCCCGTTTTAGCGATCCGCGGGTGCTTCTCGGCGAGGCGCGGGGCTCGGCAAAAAAAGCGAGAAGCAAACATAGGAAAAAGGTGCTTGAACTCTTACTTGTCGGTCTTGGCCGGAGCCATGTTGTCCCAGCTACGAACGGGACAGTTGAGCTTGCTGAAGGGCAATTCCCTGGACAAATAGGCGGAGCAATGCCAGCTGTGCCTCCAGAAGATGCTTCCGCTCACCCTTTCGCGGTTCTTCAGCGTCGTCACCACACCTTTCTCACTCATTTCACTGTCGACGACGATCAGATTTGCCTCGATCAAACACGATTATACACAGGATCACACATTGGCTCGCGTTTTATCCTTTTCAAACGGGTACAGAGGAGTCCGAACGGTGCTGGCTGTCGACAGAATAGGTCGAGTTTCCTTTTTCTGCGCCGAGGATCCAACTTCCGGGTTTACATTTTCACGGAGGCCTCACACATGCGTGTAATAGCTGGATACAGTACGTTCGCGTTTTGTTTCGTTGCTGGCCACCGGACTTTCGGATGCGTTCATGGAATTCTGTTTTTTCTTTTTTTTTTTTTGGTTCTTCGGTTATCCACCCGCGAATTATTGATCGCGACGCGATCGATCACGGGACGCGTCACGGCCTCGCGATCGAAGCGAGTTTTTCAGAAGAATGCGACGCTTCCGCTTCGAGGACGATCCACGTCTCTGCGGAAAAAGAAAACGCTCGAGAAAAATCGACACACCTCGAAACTCGAACCGAGGCAACGTCGATTTCAGTGATCGGATACAGCGGAGACGCAACTACCCACGGGAAGTTCCGTTCCCGGAAATTTTCTATCTCGCCTCGTCCGAGATTTGCGATTCCCGGGCGGATCGATCGTCCGAGACGTTCGAGTCGTTTTTTAATCAATGAGCCCGGAATTTATTGGCCATCCTGCGAGCACTCGGATGGCTGGGAATGTTGTTTTACCCTTATGTCAACGCTCGCAATTTTCGACGACGTTCAATTCGTGGTTTCAATGCGTATCTTCAAGCCTCGAATTTTACTCAATTTATTATTATCCAAGAAAGTAGCAGACTTATTAACACCGCTAGGCACTTTTTATCACATGGACGAAATATTTCATTTCTTTCATTTCTTATCATAAAATAAGTAACAGTGGGTGTAACAAATATTTATACAATCTTTAAAAATGAATAACTTTTGAAAAATTGGACCACAAGACCTGAGTTCTTTTTCTAGATGTTACAAGGATTAATTTACCATTACTATTACTAATTTACTATTATCAGGACGTTCAGTCCAATTTTGAAAGGCTGTACGAATACTTTTCACACTGACTGTACGGAAATAGGAATTTCCATATACATTCGCAATCTAATCGTAGGTGAAATTACATGTTAATGCCGAGGTAATAACAAAGTAATCTAATATTTCATAGTACACTACATTTCATAATATTATATTAGTCGTGGAATATTAGATTAACCGCATAGTACGATGTACTAGATTGATCATATAATATTATACTGACCATATAATACTAAATTGACCATATAATATATTAAATTGACCATATAATATGCGATACACAGTAATGTCACATAAATGTTAAATCAACAACTTATCCCAGGGGGATCATAATACATAATTTTACCATCGTGACTAGGCGACCCGATCCCAGTAAAAATTCGAGCTCGAGCTAGTGAATTTTCGTTTCTTATCTGGGCCGCAAGCCCCGCGAAACTTCTGTTCGGTTTTACTGCGGTCGAAGCTTATCGACTTATATTTCGAAGTTATACATTCCTGGTATCGATACTACTCGAAAACTTACGAGCGATACGAGCGGCAAGCTTTTGTCGAACGGTTTGCGAAGGAAGCTCGATATCTTGAGCACGGTGTATCGATGCTATTACGTGAAATTCCCGCGAGTAGGTTGCACGCCTATTTCAGCACAAGGGTTTCACCCCTAATTCAACGAGTAAAAATTCAAGATTTCGAGCGTATATTGTGAAATTACTCTAGTATACTGTGATCGAGTTGGCGGAACCCACAAAATCGTAATAAAGAAATCCTCCAGCAATAGTCATCGAAACAATAAAATACTGCGCTAAGGTTCTAGCGAAAAAAACAAACCGAGGCTTAAGAACTGCATGTACCATATTGTTACAGAGGATTGAGTTCCTAAAAGCAGCTTGCACAAGTAATACAAAGCTTCCAGAAAGCCGATGGAAAATAGAAGTGCCAACAGAACATCTAGAAGCAACTCGAACGAGTTCAATTATATCAATATTGTTCTCTGCGCCGAGCATCGTGTAAAATCAACTGTAAAACACCGAATAAAGCTGCACATTTCCGAAGTCGGATGGTAGCCACTCGTGTACGAGCTCTCGTTGGTATTGTTGTCGCGCAGCCCGGAAGCCGAAAGACGTTTTAACATGGGCAGGAGTCTGCGCGTTGTTTTCCGATCGTCGGGATTCGTCGGATACTCCCTGTGAAGCTAATGGAATTGGCCAGGGCCAAAGGGACATTCCTCGTGTTCACGGTTTGATGAAACAGCCTGCGAGAAAGGCCGAGTTCGACGGTAACCGACAAGGAGAGTCGACAAACCGCGGATCGATCGCGGATTAGAAGCTCCGGGTAATTGAAAATTGTCGAGCTTCCGGTTAATTCGACGGAACACGAGGTTGTCGGAGGAGCTGGGACGGTCCGAGAAAATTTCGATATTCAGGAATGCCGGGAATCCGCGCCGAGAGCGAACGAGAGCAGCAAACTCGGGTTTCATTAGGAGAGAAACGACCGGAGAGCTCGAAGTTTCCTTCTAATGACCCAGTGGATCGGCCAGCCGGCGATCAGCGAGTCGTCAAACTCGCATCAGCTTGCTCGCGCGAAAAGTCCTCGAGAGAAAATACGATTCGACGCGGAGACTTCGACTCGATGCGACGGCGTGGCTTCGTTTTGGAGCCGATGATGAAATTCAGGAATTCCGAGAGGAAGAAAGAGAGAGAGAGACAGGAAAGGTCGTTTCCTTTGTTGGCTCATCTTCGTTTTTTTGCGCGATTCTGTACGCGGGCCGAGTCACGTTCCGCAAATCCTCGGCGCTCGCTTAAGCGGAAGGAACGAGAGAGCAGAAGATATTTGCGAGCGGGACACGAAGGTGAACGGGTTTGCGGCGCGGCGCGGTGCGGCGGGTCTCGCGAGTGCAGGTCCGACCCACTGCACTCGCCGGACCCGCGCACGTATTTTTGACCGTTCAAGGACGGTCACGGAAAACTACCCTCCGACAAAAGTTCTGTCTACCATGACGGATATTCATCCCTCTAAACTTTCTCGGAACTCGACGGACTTGAGGGAGTCTTCTGGTATAGAGCGTCATTTCGTAGGCCTTGTTTGGGAATTTTTGTGAACAGTCTGTTTTCTATCGCATATATTTTTCTACTATTATCTTTTCAAGTAGAAATTTTATAGTTCCTCGAAGAGGGTCATGTAAAAAAAAGTGCCTAGTGGCTGACACGATTCCAGTCGTTCTATTGGTCTGAAATAAAAAATGAAGTAGCATTTTAATTAGTACGAATCTAGTTAAAAAAAAAATATATCGATATTGGTCGAAGTTCGTGGTTCTAGCAGAGAAATTTAGTAGACGGTGCTATAAGCTATACTATTACAAACAATCCAGTGGACGAGTAGCCTAAGTCTCTGTGCTATTTAATTTGTGGGAGCTGTGCAAATCTCTTTACAATATTCCTCTAATGATCTCTATTATGTATATTATATTACAAAATATTATAGGAAAAGAGATTCACGTTTTAATGAACAATATACAAAAAAGTTAGTACTTGTCCCACGGTACAGTATGTGAATCCGCAGACTCGCGAGCAGGTCGTTCGCCAATATCCTTAATGAAACAACAGAAGAAAACGTCGACGACACGACTGCTCTCGCGGCGACAATGTTTGCTCGTTTAACCCAGAAAGATATCGATTCGAGCATTAACTGTACCGGGTTAAGGAATGAAAAGGTCCGATTAAGAATCCCAGGGTGATCCGGGGGTGCAGCAAAAGTGGAGGGAGTCGGAATTTTAATGAAAGGTTCTCGAAAGCCCACGCAATAAACCTGGGGAGTATAATCGATACGCGACAGGTACCGCTGGTTACAAAAGTCGCTGGGAATTTTACAGAGCTCTCGCGAGCGTTGGTTTCCCGGGGATATCCGGGGAAGAAGCGAGCGATCGCGTCGTCCCTCGACTCGTTTTACTCACTGATAGTGAACGTCGTCGCTGTCGTCCGATCACTGTCTACAGGTTGTCAAAGGGAACTCTGATACAGGATAGCGTAAATTGGTTTCCTGGTCGAGACAGACAGGAGAGTCGTCGCGGGTTTTTTTGATTGAAAAATACGAGCTGTTGGACGGCGTCGGAGAGAACGAGAGCGAGGGCGTACGACGTACCGAAATGAAAATTTATAGCGATGCCGGTAAACAAAATGCGCGCGGAAGGATGCGCAGAGAATGGCGGATAGGAACACGTTGACAGGACCGATGTACGGACGTTACACAACACGACATGCAGCCAAGTCGACGGCGCGCGGTGTACTGGAGTCTCGATCGCAGCGCCGCGCCGCGCCACGCCAATACACCGGCGCGTCCCGATGCGCGGTGGCAACCACTTCGGAATCGCCAAGCCGGTTCCGCTAGCCGGTGGGTCCGCGACCACTTGTTCCCTGCAGGGAAAGATGCTGCTGCACCGAGGGCTGGACGATGCAGCTCCTGCGTCGCTCCTTGTTAACCCTTGCACATTCACGATCAAAATTTTTACACGACGGCGCTCGACACGTTCACCGACGCGACAGGATGCGCCTTTGCCAAAAACCGGCAAAAACTAGGCTACTCGTTCCAATTACCGCGCCATTCAACTAACTTGTTAGTTCGTTTGTGTACTGCCAGCTGATCGGACTAGGCGAACGACTGCTGCCAAGGACTTTTTTATTTGAATTTTATTTGTACATACGAATCACGGGAAAAAAGTGTGAACAAAAGCAAGTAGAAAATAAGTAGTTTTAAGAATATTGAAATTGAGTTTCATCTTCCCACTGTAATATTTAACGAAGATTTCTGTACAAAATTATATTCCCCGATTCCCACAATGATAAACGAAATATTGAAAGCGAAGCATCGCAGTATGAAAAGAACCAAAAAAGTTCGAAGAGGTCATAGAAGACATCAGAATCGCATCAATCCGAGACTGACAAGTTCACATTAGATGAATCCAGCACAAAGAAACCCGAATCAGACTAACCCAGTTTACCATTGATCTGAGTTTGGTTGCTCGGTAGCGGTTCGAAGCGGGTTTCTAGGTACTGGATTGATCCAATTCGTATCTTTCGACCCCGGCGTGATTTAATTTCGGTCTCTTATTCCTAGATCGTTCGAGTCGGTAGATGGCTAGGTTTGATTCTCGCTCCTGGATTGCCTCAATTTACATCTGTCGGTCCTGGTTTAGTCTGGTCGTTTATTATGTATCTCAGAACGAAGTAGGACATAATACGTTGGTATTTTATCGGGAAAGACCGTTCCCACAACACCGATTGTTTGCCGAATCGCAGTAAAACTCGAGACGGCCATTTTGCTCGAAGCAAAAAAGGCTGCCAATCGCAACGGGGAGACGAACAGCGAGCAAACGCGAAAATTGCTAGTAACAATTGCGTACGTGCGTTCGACAAGCAGCAGACATTTTTATCGCGACTCCGGCCGATTAATCACGTTCGCGTTCGCTAGAATCCGACAGGTTTATGAATCACGATTCGCGGAGCTCAGGATCGCGTTGCGCGGACGTTTCTTATCGCGAGCCATTCACGAATTGTTGAAACAATTTCCTGGCTGTGCCACGAAGGCGTCCAATTCGAAGTCGCGGCGCTGCGCGGCGTTCGGAACACGATGAAAACGTTCGAATAGAAAGGCTCCGTTTTGCAAGTCTAATTACATACAGGTATCGATATGCATCGACATTTTGACCCGGGCAGACAGCGAAAGAGAGAGGGGCACGCGGGAAAATGCGAATGGAGAAAAAATCGGCGAAGAATTCGTCACGAGTACAATGCAATCCGGCCGCGACCCGGCCCGATCGACGGAACAACGGATCGACGATTAACAGCGGGGATTTCGACGGCAGAATGAAATTAAAGTGCGAGGACTTGTTGAGCCCGAGATTAGATCAGCGCATAGTTTCTGCGTATCGTAATGCAGCCCGGCGAGATCTTAGCGTTCCAGCAAGCCAGAACAAAGCCGCGTAACGATCATTATATTCGGTCGTTAATATTAGACGTCTGCGCCAGGTATGAACGTGTGGGCGCTACCGAATGCATCGCTTGACTTGCAATTTGCATTCAAGACCGCTCCGAGCCGATCTCCGTCTCGACCCGCGTATATCATAATAACGATACTTACGTCGGTTCGACATGCTCACTTTCCAGCGACGCATTATTTATGCTCCAATCAATTACGCTTTCGATTTTTCCTCTCTTCGGCGTTTAGGGCGGTCTCGCTCCGAATGATCGCCACGGGAACGCTTTCGCTGATGCATTCGCGAGTAATTGCTCCCGCTACGTTCGCCTAATCTCTTTCCCATCGCTTACACTTCCATCGATCGCGCGTTAAGCGGCCAGACAGTTTTCCACGCTAACGACCGAATTTAAAGATCGCCGAATTTTAAACGAAACATTGTTCGTACGTGTATTCCGGGAACGCTTTTACATCAGGAAACGCGCGGAACAGCTAATTGCTTATCCGAGGATCGTTTAACAACGTAGGTCGCACGAATTTGTAATTTGATCAGTTTTTGTGATTTTCTGTTTCGAGGAAACCGAGTGCGCGAGCACTCGTCCCACCCACTGTACTCGACTTCCGCACGAAGAACGCCCACGGTCGGGCAAGTACTCCGGGTAGGAGTTGGTAACAACGAGAAATGAATTTTTAATGAATTCCCCAGCCGATGAGATTTAATTACTCGGGGACTGTCAACGGTTCCGCGATTAAACGTTTATTTATTCGGATTAATGGGATGTTCTGGCTGTGAGCGAAATTTTTTTACCAATCTTGAGGAACTCTTTTCTGGAGAGCTATTAAATCTTTGCGGACGACTGGCATCATTATACGGATCGGGCCTATATAAAAGTATGTGCAACTTCGCCAAGTGGAATTTCGCTATAAAATGGACTTGCCCGGTTTTTGCGGCAGGGTCTTAAATTTTCCGCGGGTGACGCGCCAATTCTGTTTGCAGCTTGTCAAATATCAGGACGCGACGTCACGCGGAGAAATTCCGCGGATATTTCACGGGGACGTCCGACAGACACACACAGAGAGAGAGAGAGAGAGAGAGAGAGAGAGAGACGGCTCCTGTGGTGCTTCCCATGATTCGACGTCGTGCTACACGCGACTGATCCGAATATCACGGTCCAGCGTGTTCTGTTCGGCCGGTGTCTCGTAATTTATGCTCACAATCAGACTAGCATCCGTCCCGGTGAACACGAGCCGGTGCAAACATACCGACGAACACGTACCGAGAACCGGAAGTCTGTACACAGATAATGCCCGCGACAAACGTTATAGGACAACGCTTTGACTTTGATATTAATTGAGGCACACGTCGCGGCGCCTGTCGTCGTTTGAATTAAGGCCAAACGCTGAAGTTACGCCGAGCCGAATGCAGCGTCTTCGCCAATTAGGGCCGAGGCACCTTCGGATGTAGGTCGGCCTAGAAGATGTTGAAGCTAATGGGATTTTTACCGAAGTTTGGACTAAAATTTTATGTCGCGCTGTAATTTGCATTGTGCGTTCGACTATTTTATTTTTTATTTAAAAAGTTTCTTTTTTAATTTCTCATACGATTTCTTTCGGTGAATTTATGTTAAATTAGTCATTTTGTAGATATAACAAAGGAATTCAAAGCTTTGCCAATATCTTTTAAGATCATGCAATGTTTATATTTTATTCATATCTTTTTGTGCAATAAATTTTTGTATAGTATTATAATGCAATATTCGTGTTTCAATGGAATAGTAGTTAGCTTGCTTTCCGAGCAGACTGTACTAAAGAAATGCCAAGCGGTTACAGTAATAATAATATAACGGACTGCCTTTGCTGGCCGTTGTATGTCCGGAGGAATGTTTATTGATCTCCATGTGCGTGCCACTGCATTTATTTATGGGATGGCGTCTTACAAAAGCAGTCATTAGTATGAAGATGACTTCTGCCTATACACTTCGCTCGTTTTTCTCCTCGAGTTTTCCCAGCTCGTTGTTATATTCTCATTCCCATTCTTCGGGTCGGAAGATTTACTATTGCAGCAAAGTGCATTGCAGTCCTCTTAAATTCTACTATGGTTCAATGAACAATGACAATAATGGTCTCGCTCACGGTGTCATTCTCGTAATTTTCTATCACACCCATTGTTACTTCCATTCTTCCTATCGAACGGATAGGACCTATTGTATTTCTACGAATGGCGTGACATTTTCTGCAGATAGAACTCTAATTAATTTGTTAAATTTTTCACGCGAAGACCCTATTTTTAAATTATTTGAAAACTTGTTTTATACTCTTCAGAAGATAAATAAATCGTAACTTTGTTGTATTTGCATGAAAGAAATGTGTAATTTATGATATAAAAATTGTATTTTCCTCGGATTAGAATTTAGTGGCTACCCGGGGAGGCTACCCATTAATCCGGGGAACAACAAAGACGCATGATTATACTTTTTTAACATTTCTCACGCGTCCCTGGCGTCGTCTAACTCGTTCAAATTTCGGCTTGACGTTCAATTCGTTTCATTTGCTACCAACATCGTCACCGTCGTTCTCGTCTACATATTCCATAAACATGTCCCATAATACTCCTACGTTGGCGAGTCGCATAATGAGCTGGATTAATAAAGGGAACTCCTGGCGGCGAGGCTACCGATTCGCAAAATATCTCAGGCAGCAGTTACTCGTCCCATAAAACGCATCGCGGTTTAAAAACAATGGCTTAATTGTTGCGAACGCGGAGAACCTTGACAGGGAAACTTGCAGAACGGAAATTCCAATATTGAAATTAGCTGATCGACTAGATATCACGGTAACCAATTGGACAAGCATAGTTTCGAAAGCAACGCGATTCAAGCCTGTATCGCTGTAACTATGTAAAGTTTCTAGAATTTCAGAATACGTTTATGAAATGCCATTGTCGAGAGAAAAAAATACAGAGACGGTAGAGGTTCTCCAAAACTTTCAAACTGCGATATCCCCTAAGCGCGCAGATAAATTGAATCGATGCGCACCGGAGAAGAAAAGTTAATAACTCCATATCGGAATACAATACTAAGGTCGCGCTTACAGTTCTCGTATACGTGCACATATACATACACCAGCCTGGAACGGCGGGAACTAGGTAAAAGAGAGATTTACAATGAACGTTCGAAGAAGAGACGACGATAATGTACGTCGGATCGCCGTAGGCTTCCAGCGAATGCGGATTGCGATCGAGTTTCATTGCGTTTCGTTCCCCAGGCGGGGAACATTTGAAAATGATTTATTTCCGTGGGACTTTTATTGTACAGATCCCAAAGTATTTGTTCCTAGCGGTTATTTTTCCAGGAAGTTCACAAGGAGTAATTCTTTCCATAGAATTTGAAAAATAATAAGTAATTCTGTATATTCTGAAAATAATTGGTGATTTCAACGGAGATCAACAGAAGTTGAATGAAAATGTATTTCGTTTATAGTTTCCGTGATAAATGCGTAAAATCTAAGCACGAGACTTAAGAGGAAGAGGACTGGCTGCTCGACGATGCTGGATGCAGCGTTAAAAGTGCATTACTCCTGAAATATGAACGGGGCCGTTACCATGCCTAATGCATCATGATTCATTATCAACGCGAGGCGACAACCGCGAGACAAACGTCTGGCGACTTCCACGTGAATATTCCGCGGAACGTCACGCTCGGTGATGGATGCGGTCGCGGGGTATTTTTCTCGCGCGAAGACAAAAGTTCCGTCGACACGCGGCTACGTACAAACCAGCCAAAGTTTCCGACGGCCCTAAAAAGTTTCACGGAGACACCGCACCGGGCGGCTGCGCGCTAATGAATAATTAACAGAACAGAAACGGAGCAACGTTACACGGGATAAAAGTTAGTGACCCGGCGCAGCGTGGCGCGGCGCGGAGTCCGCTCGTCTCCGAGGTCGAGGATCTCCCGCGGAGGAACTAATTACGTCCAATTGTAGCTCTATCTTCTTCGACCTGTTCTGAACTGTAATTTGATAACGCGGGCCCCCATGCATTTAGCTGACCGACTATAACTTCGCGACGCTGACACCGGCTTTTTTTTGCTACCCGAGATTCTGCGCGCTCGGTTAACGATCGGAAGACGTGGGAGCGAGATCGTGATTCCAATCAATTGTCTTCCGTGACAGAGTGTGATCGTGATAATGCCAAGTAGTCCTGGCGAGCGCTAGGCGTAAATTTGCCGAGTCCGAGAAACTTCTAGCATGTTTTAACGCAACAATTTTAGGACACCCTGTATAGTCGAGAAATGTACGTGACAATGTACGAATGAAGCTTTCTTAAATTTACTTTTAATTTTTACGACGAGAGCGGCACTGTTGCCCAACAATGTCTCAAGACCTAACAGTGGAGGAATTACGAACCTATGGACATTAAAGTGATTTGTGGCACGAAAAACTTTCGCTGAAATAATAACAACCGAAACTGGCATACGTACAACTGGAAGAGACTCGACGGATGATAAATTATTCGGTAAAGACCACCGTGGAATCAAATATGCATGCGGCAGAAATGCCTCGTGTTTCTCGAGTAATCTCATGTTCGATTGACTCGGCAGCCCTCGGGGATGGAAAACGGCTCGCAAGACTCGACGGATTCGCAATTTCGTTACCGTTTTATTTTCTATGTAGTTTTTTCATAACATTAATCTTTTTCCGCCTCGGGAAGTCCATTCGGGAAATTGCCCGGCTGACCTAAATAATTCCCAGTACTTGAAACACTTTCGACTGCGAGGAATTTATGTTACGGCCGTCAAATATTTGTCAGCTTAATTTTAATGTATAATCGCGTGTCGAAACGAATTGCGGCACTCGGCTGCTATATAATTCGAATAATTAAATCGGAACGTTCGAACGGGTGAAATTTTCAACTTTAAACCGATTAACGTCACTGTTTCGTGAAATGGATCCGTTTCATGTAATAATTAACGACGTAAACGTGGCTTGTACTGGAGTGCAACACCAAATTACACTTTGGGCATTACGTTTTAGGAGGAGCAAAGTTTCTGAAACTGATACGATCAAATACGCTGTTTAAAATTACGACTGCCGCTGCGTGTTAATCGTGAGTACAGTGTCACTCATAATTACTGCGACGGTGTTGAACGTTCGGTAAATTACGCTTGACAAATGTCACGAGCTTATAAACTATACTTCGTGTAATAATGGTTCCAAGGAAATTAAATAATTTATAGACGCTTTCCTTTATACGATGCTTATTGCCATCAAGTAGCATTAGCGACAGTAACTTCAACTCTGTCTTGATTGGACGTTGCTTTGCTAGGACACGAATAAATCTCTTGAATGGAAATATGCATCAAGCGATACTTTATTCGGGCAAATAAAAAATGCACGAAATATAAAATCCCCTTAATATTCTCGCGCTATTTCGATCATTTAAACAAATGTTCTTATCCGATTTTATTAACACGTACTCCGTGAAACGTAAAGTTTTAATCAAATAAAAATCGACATCTGAAATTTATTACAGTTGCACGCGACGCACGGTGAAACGGCTGTTATTTTAACAAAGTGCCATTTACGCCGGCAATAATATGGAGCGTTTATGCTTATGTTAGCTTTCTATGGCGACGCGGAGTGTAAACTGTTCATCGTTCGAACAATTATGAGCCGTATTGTAGGTGGAAACGTTGGCGAAGAGGGTCCGAGGCGCGGAATTTCGGTAATATTTCGACAGAAAGCAGAAAATTGCGTTTCAACGGTTTTCATTAGTGCTCGGCCGAGCGAGCTGTCGGCCTGACGAATATTTGTCGTTCTGAAAACGGGATCGGAGCGCGAATTCAGCAGAGCGATCGTCCCTCGTAACGTTAGTCGACCTTCTGCATTGTCGGCAGCGAAAGCATGTAATTTCATCGCCGGCTTCGTATCATTCGACCTCAACGGGTGTAAGTTGCAGGTGCAACGTACCACGATTCCCTCCTCGCCGAAGATAAAACTCACCTACGCGAGCAATTCTGTCAAGCGAGCCCCGATCGGCGGAATGCAAATTAATTTTATTGGTCAGCAATTCCCTTTACGCCGCCCGCGCCCGAAGAAATCTATTCCCTCGTATTCTCATTTTACTATAGGCCCGTCTATAGGTAGAACTTCGAAAAAACCGATTTTTCCGTTTTTCATTTGCCCGAGAAATGATTTTTTCTTCGTTTAAGCTTAGACGTAATTTTGATTGAACGGTCCCGTTTAATTGGATCGATCCCAGCGGATCGTGATTTTAAGGTATGAATTGAAACACGAATCGGTTTAACTTTTATATCAAATTTCCATCCATCAGCAATGACAATTCCGAAAGCTTCTGCTCGTCCCACTCAGGGATTTTTCATCGAATGTTTTATGAATATCGAGGTTCGGCGCGTGTCTCTGTCAGTTGAATTTTGCCGAGTTTAATCGCGCATCTAACGCGTCGTTATTAATGCCAATATTATATAAAAAGTCACGGTGTGAAATATTTTACGATCGCGCGTACACGTCGGATAACGAGAATTTGTTCGAAACGTTTAAAAAAATGAAGATCCCAAAAACGCGAGTTTTCAAAGTAATCGTTTGAATTTAATTTTACGATTAGATACACGAATAAATTTCTTACGTAGAAAGTACCACAATTGACACACGTAAAATTGTGAATATTCTCAAGTATAAACATACGGTGATGCAACAGCTCGTAAAGTTTTACCGGTAGTTCGATGCAACAAATAGACAACCGAGACTAGATTAAAATTTCTCCAATTGTTTTTCCCCACAAACTCTTCCTTGCGCGATCTACATAAAGAAATTCTGAAATTAAACAAACCATCAATAATCGGATTAAATGCATAAAGTTCGTCTTATCGGAATTAACGATTCGCATTGTGCAAATTCAATTGAGTTAAACTTCACGACTCGTTAAAGGGGGAACTGGTTAACATTTCGATTATAACTGCACGAATCGTGAACGTCAAATAAATTTACGCGTCTCGGTAATTGAACAAAGTTGACAACTGGTCGATCCACTTTCATTACTAAAAAAATCGCTGCACCAAACTGACTTATACGTTTTGAAAACTAACAAAGATCGTCGGTGGAATGATCGATGCCTCTCGCCTGTCGAAATAATAGTTTAATCAAACTCCTGGCGAATGAAAAGGGAAAAGTAACTGACAGGGGCTGTGGCAAACCGTTCCGGTATCGATCGCACGGTATCGTAGGATGCGCGCTCTAATTACCATTTGTCAGCGAAGAAACAAAGGGAATAAGAAGAGTCGCGGGGCGTCAATGTCGCGGCTGCGCTTTGTTTCGCCAGAAAATTCGTCGAGAGCAATGATTACCATACGCCGGCTTGGTAATTTAGTGGTTTAAACTTGTCCATCGGAGTTCTCTCTCTCTCTCTCTCGTCTTCCGAGTCGGACTAATTACTAACCGTGTAATTAATGCCAGCCATTACGCCGGGATCGCGCGGCCTCGTTTCACCTGATTCGCTGTTGGGAAGAAACCGATTGTTAATTGTATTCGCAAATCGGCCGTTCTGACAGTTCTCGCGCTCGCGATCTTTCGAGAACACTCGGATTAATGCGCTAGAACCGACACTATCGAACAGCGCTAATCGCAAATACTTTCGAGTGGGAAATCATTTTCAACACAATGACAGGTATTCTACAGTATAGATTAAACGAGGTATTTCATCAACAATTTCATGTCACTTCGACGTCCTCCAAAAATATTAGCTTCGAAAGAGAGGTATTAAAGTTTTGCAAACGTGACGCAGCCTCGAAAGTGGCAATCGGCAATTTCTTTGAACGTTTTACGCAGAGGTGAAGTATTGGAAATGGGTTACATCTATTTTTTGATATGCTTCGATATATCGAGAGAGCGGAGGCAGGTCTCGAAATCTGTAGACAGGTGATTGAAACATCGATTTGTTATTGTAAATATTTCCATCGCAGTGGATCGGCATTTTTTAAAACATTTATCGCCACGGTGACAAATATTTTGACGGATTCAGACAAAGCTCGGTTCCAAAAAAAAAACATCCAGAAATCCGTACGAAAAGAGAGAAATCGAATATAGAAAGGGGCAAAAGTCATCCGCTCGCATTCCGAATAATTCCGTTTAATTAGTTGAAGCGATTATCGAGCAATCGAGTACGTAAAACCTGTACGTACAAGCGGATCGTTTAAACGGAAAGAGATTTAGGTGGGTAAACACTGGCCAGAAATTACGATATTATGGAAATGCGGTGTATCAGTGTCCCCGAAGAATCGAACGAAATATAATTACAATCGATTGCCGTTTAATTTGATGTCTTTCGATGGGACGCTCGTTTCGGATCGATCGAGGCTTTTCGATTAACTCTTTCGTTCCTAATGGTGGCTACAATCAAAGTTTCCCATTTAATGGCAACTCGAATTTACTAGTGAAATTTCATTGGTTCGATTTACATTCACTTATCATTTGTTGTACAAACTGGATTTTCAAAATCGCACAACTGTGCGTATACTATTCGTGGCTCTCACAGTTATCAATTGCAATTTCATAGCGAAATCAAATCTTTCAATCACCACATTGAAGATTCATTAGTTAAGTACTTGTAAGCTGGGGTAAATGCATATAGGAAGCGATGGAGATTATTTGGGATGGTAGGATGTATTTCAGTTGATTGTAAATAATCAATAAATTCACAAGAGAAGCGCTACGAAATCATTTGTATACCTAATAGTTATATATAATGTTATAATAATTTCAACACCTAAATAGATTATTTTCTCGTAACATTCGAACAAGAAATCACCGTGTTTTTAGAAATGATGCGAAATTTCTCCGAGGATCCAAAATGTTTTAAGTGATACAATATTACCAACTTTTATAATTTATATACTATGAAAAATAATATGTAGAATTGCGTGAACACGTCACGGTGGTACTGCATTCGCGAGCAATTCCGTCGAATCGCGAATGGTTAATTGAAAAACTATTTGCGATCGGAAGGTATCATCGACAGCGTTGAAAGGCGTCGCGCCGCGCTGCGAACGAGCACAGGTAGCTTATGGACAGGTGAGAAAACCGGGATGCGAGGCCATCAGTTAGTTTCAGAATAAAGTAGCCGTCGCAGGTCGATCCTAATGGAACCTCCAGGTAGCGCTTACTGTAAAGAAATCTGCGCGTTGGCGAAAGTGCATTCGCACGGTGCAATCGATGGCCGCGCATTTAAACTTGACACTTCCTCGTGCGAAACCGGTCCACGCGTAACCGATTACGTTCTCTTTAATTCGATCGAATTTTACTCTATAATTCATTCCTAATGGTTCTGTAAATTATGCGAGTGAAAAAACGTTCTGTTCTGTTATAATTTTAAGGGACGGTCAGTGTTGCTGAAGTGGCCCCCCTTCGATTTTAACGTTAAAACTAACAACTACTAAAAGTATCGTGGAAATGTTGCCTTATAAAAATGAACAAAACCCATCGTACAGAAAATGTTCAAATTGTCCGGCATAATACAACGCGGGTGAGACGACTAATTAGTCTGAAAATCTAATCGGGGATTAACCGAATGGATTGAAATTCCTGCGTCGAATTGGAATTCATGGAATTCTTAGATTTCTATGAATTTCCAATAGGTTACAGAATCGAACGGCCACCTGTCGCGTAAATTCCGTATCACTAGAATAATATTACTAGACAGCGGATTTATGCATTTCTGACAAAAATGAAAAATTTCAAAATACCGTTACCTTATTTTCCAGTCTGTTAAACTTATTGAGATGGAAAGTAAGGTAGGAAATGTTAATTTTGCATAAATCGTACAGCTATTTACACGCGGACGAGCTGTTCGATCAATTAACAGGCTACAATTAACGGTTCAGTCGAAAACGCGAAACCGAGAGGCGGACATTTATTTCGAAGACATTTTCAAAAAGGGATAAAAGGAAACCCGCCCGACGCGATAACGTATCGCTAAAATTTCAAAAGCGCTTGTATCAGTTTTACGAGCACGGATATCTCCTTATATTTCAGCAGTTGGAAAAAACCGGCATAAACCATTGAATAAATATTTGTCACGATCGTAAAGAATGGATCAGCTTTCATTTCACAGCGAATATTTATACCCGCGTATTTATTTCGCTCGAAAAACCAGAAAATAGAACGAAAACAAACCGGGCGAGTCCGCGTGCCCGGCGCGCCGAACGACACTCCAAAGATTAATGTTCGACGGTTACATAACAAACCGCACGCATACAGAATGCAAAATTAAACGGCACCAAATGAATCGACGAACGATTTATCCCTCGATATCATTCCACACGAGTTGCGCTTCGTTTTTGCGCGAGTGGGTGTATGTCGTCTTTCGAACGAACAGCGAAAAAAGAAAACGGAGACAGTGAAACGAAGAGGTCGAGGGAGAAAAGAAAAGTAAATGAACGATTTCACGGTGCCGACTTGGGAACGCGTGAATAATTCACGATGGAAAAATTAACATTCTATTCACACGTGCACGAAAAAGGGAAGGTGGTGTAATCGCGTGAAAAACCAAATCTAACAAAGCATTGTCATGTAAAAGGGAGGGGTAGCATAGGGGAGAAAAATAAGAAAACACACGCGACGGTTCTCTGTCGGCGTTTTATTCTGTATTCGAATCAGTGCCCTTTAAATTCCGGGATTTTGAACGTAAGTCGGAAGAAGGATCCCAATTCCAACCGGGATATCGAGATTTATGCATATGCTTTTAAAAACAAGATGGCTCTGCGATCAGATATCCGTAACGTAACTCGCGGAATTACCTCGGTATCACGGTCAGAATTTATATTCGGATATCTCCGAGGTCGTGTGTGCCGTCGAACGATCCCTTGGCTGGTCTCGCGCAGCATTTTTATGCGACATCAACCGCAAAATATGCGAACACGCGGGGCTGGAACGGGATCGTCTGGATCGCTCCGGAAAAGTTGCACGGTTTAAAAGAACGCTGGGAAAACACCAAACAGCTCGCGCGACTTCGCCGAAGTTTCTTTCGCGGGATTAACTATTGGCCAGGGACTACTGGAAAGTTTCTGCAGCAGCACGCGCGCTTTCATTCCGAAACCATCACCAAACTTATTTTGTCGCTTCGGAGCAGTAATTCCGTTATCGGGTTCGTTTCTTCGATGGCCATAAGTAATGCGATTCCGTGAAGCGCGAGTCATTTAACCATTTGCGCTCCGAGAACTTTTCAGTGGCGATCGTCGGAGGTACGTCGCCTCGCGTCCTACAGTATTCCACTCTTGTCCGGTTATTCTACTAATTTTGATACTGTAAAATTACAATAAGGAATATCATAATTTTCTAACGTTGTACTTGTAAAATTCATTGCGATATTGCCGCTGTACACAGCATTCCTATTTTCTTAATTTGATCATAGATCATCTCGTGGTATTACTATTCTACTCGACTGATCGCAACCAACCCTATTCTACTCGGGTCGATACGAACCGGCCTATTCTACTCGGCTGGCTACAAACCGGCTTATTTTACTTATCCAGTTACGAATGTACTTGTCCAATTACAAGCCGACCGAATCTACTTGTCCTCAGTATATGTATACCGGTTCACCCAATTTGTCCGATTACAAACCATCCCTTTCTACTTGCTGGTTACGCTCCATCTCATAGCATACCAGTTCATTCCATTTGTCTGATTACAAACCACCGCGTTCTACTTGCCGAGTTGTTCACCCTTGCGTTCTGCTTATCTGATTATAAACCACCTGTATCCCACTGTCTGAACGTTACCCATTTCTATTCCACCTGTCCGGTTATTGATCGTCCCTATTCTACTTTTCTGCCTATAAGCTTTTTCCGTTCCACTAGTCTGACCGTGGACCATTTTTATCCCACCTGTCTGACTATTGGTTCTCCCTACTCCACTTGGCACGCAAACGGTTTCGTAAGAATAACTACAAAGGTCATCGCAATATCAGTTTAGCGTACATGGTTATGTTCTATTCTCGATGACTACAACGTGCAACTCTGACGAACATTACTGCAAGAAACATGAACTTGCATAAGCTCGCGGAAAAACCTTCTGGAACATATCATTTGGATGTTAGAGAGAAATATGCCTTCTTTAGACGTTTTATCCGATCGTTAAAAGCTACAAAGACATTTTATGGTTTAATAATAGTCGGCTTACCTGGCGTGCGTGTCGTAAATTCTTTTACAACGTCGCCCATTCTGTGGCTCGAACAATATTTACACACGGCGTACTTCCAGCCATAAATATTCATCGGCATTTCGAACAATTCGAAACTGTTTAAAAAAATATCAAACGCGCGCGAAAAAACACAATACGAAACGGCACGATAATAAACTCTGCAATCGATTCGGAAGCTCGAAGTAATCGTATTTTCCTCCTAACCGCACCCGAATTTCTTTGTCGCACGAATCTGACCGGGAACTCGCTTTTCGTTTTACTATTTGACCACCTCGCTTCAAAGCTGCTTTATTTCAGCGTGAAGATCTTCTTTTTGTGCGCCACAGTATTAAATTTTTATTCGTCTCTCTGTTCCGTCGCACCTTCATAGAGGATTATTCCTGCCCCGTGAAATCGAGCGCGGAACGTTTCACGGTATTTCGTAGCATTTCATTAGAGTTCGGTTTTTGTTTTATCACAGGCTTCGCTGGGTTACGGTTGGGGCCTCATTTTGCTGAAATTACCGGTACTTGTGTTTTATACTCGCGAAATCCATGGACCGAAGTTTCAGGAGCGCAGAGTAGAACCAAAACAAGAAATTACACTTCCAAAATGTTGGTAAAGTTAGAAAAATGTACATATTGAAACCAACATAAGCAGGATGACACATGTTCAATTCCGTATAAGATAGCAATAATTTTAGTCAAGGTACGTTTTAGAGACTCGCATTGTACTCGAAAAAGCCCTTTTCCGATTTTGTTGCCGTCCTTCGAACATTAGAAGAATGCTAATCCTCAAGCTGTCGAACGCGGCACTTGAGGATTCGAGCTGACGGCATTGGAAGTGGGCTATAAATTCAATCCGAACGGTCTTCGTCCCGAGTACCATCCGCGAGGTACGCGAGGGTTTCGGACTCGAAAGAAAGCGGACCTTATGGTCCACACATTCGGCGGACAGGGAAACATTTCCCAAGTGCCGCAAACATGAAAACCACTCAGGCAATTAACTCGTATCCCTTGGCCTTCGTCACCGGACTCAGGTCAAGGGACCATAAAACGTTGGCTATAGGCCGCGAAAAATACGCTCTGCTCTGGGGTCTTATTACTCACACATTTTCGGGAATTTCCCTGACTAGCCTTGAGGTGGGGGTGCTCCCTCAAGGCAATGGACGAACAGGGCTGTTTTTTCCCCAAATTGGGTCTATGATCTTGACTCGGCACTCGTAGCAAAGAGACCCCAGAGCAAAAGAGATAGAATAACCTGACTTCGGTGCAGGGCAAACGTTTTGACTCGTACAAGATTTTTTATACTCGGCAAATACTCGTACAACCAATTCGTAAATTAACTATACCGCTCCAGTTCTCTGGCTCAGTGAAACGGTCACCAAAGGTTAATTCGGCTGGTGACAGATTATTATTAGTCAAATAAACGATTATTTAAGCAATTCCAAATAATTCGTTATTTACGCAATCGAAATAAAACAACACATGTGCAGGCCTTGTCAATTGATAATACAGTGAAATGGCTTACGGTAATACATGTATCCATCTTCAATTGAAACATCGAATAGCCTGAACGACGAGTCGAGCAAAAATGGCTAGGCACGGAACGCGGTTAGTTTGGTGACCAGTGTTCGGCCAATTTCTTCGGAGTAAAAACTTCGGTCATCAATTTCAGTGTACTTCCATTCCGCGAAGTCGTGCTCGGTATAAACTGGAATCGCGCGTGATGAGCGGTATAATGTCCCTTTGTCTGGTGGCAGACGTGGCCACGGATTCTGCGTGGGCGGCGCGTGGGCGACTTTACACGCGGACACAACCGGTTCGACGAACGTACGATTACGTCGCATTACACTTTGCACGCTCGTCACACGGGAACGTCACTTGTGCTTACGTTTCCGTACCTCGTCGAGTAACAAGGTGGAGGAGGCCTTTACGAGAACGCACGCGACAAACGCCCCTCCTTCGAGAAGATATAAATCATTCGAAACGTTGATATACATTGCCGCTTACAAGCATTTACCATCTGCCCATGCGACACAATCTGCGAGTATGCACGAACCGATATAGCAATGCGGCTACGGCTATACCGTTCGATCCCCTTAAACATTCGATAAGCTGGAATCTTTGTTCGAATATTTATGTCTAATGGTTCGTTCTAGGATCGATCGTGTTGGACAGTGGTTGGTGTGTACGGGAAATGAATCGATTTATGTTCAATCGTATCCCGCTGCGCTCAACGAAAAATTCATTCCGTGAGGGCTCGTTGTGACCAATTAAGTAAAAACGAACTAATCGTACGGTGGTTGAGGAAAATCTGATTTTTTGAAAAATATCTTGCAGGTTGTTAGGTGGGTTTTTTGAGGGTGAAAAGAATGAGTGGTGGGAGACAGTAGTTGGAGAGTGGGAAAGTACAGAAGAGAGGGAAAAAGTGGTGGTAGCGAAGAAAATGAGGGAGCAAGGTTGTCCTGAGGGATGGTAAGTTGTAAAAAACAGATGTAGGGCCTAGAGCTATTACTTGGGGTTTTTTATGATGGGATAGTACTATGCGTCCGCCGAGAGTTGGCACGGAGAAACTCGTAGGTACCACGTGATATTCCTACTACGCGCTGCACGTCTTCCGCGATTGGCCGAATCGCTCGACGAAGATAGCAAACGAGCGCGTGAGTGTAACTGCAACAGAGCGATGTGGCGACGCTGAGCACCTATGTCGACCGTTCCCGCCAGAACCTAAGTGTGAGAGTGGGATCCGCCGCTTGGTGGCAAGAGTGGGGAATCGCAGATCTCCCTGCACCCCACTACAGAAAATCGTGCCAATTCTCGGCGGACGGATAGTACTTAAAATTATGGTGCTGCGTGCCGAATTGTAAGATTTGTGCCTAAGCACGATTTGGGACAGAGACAATAAAATAAACGTGGTCGGGTATGCGAGCAAACCCGGACAGTGGTGATCGAAGGTCGAATTAATAAATGTGTCCACTGTTCGAAATAATTGTGATTATATTGTTTCTTTTTTTAATATCCCAGCGTCCCAACTAAAATTTTGTCATAATCAACGTAAATACGATATGGTGTCTATTAATATGGATGTCATGACTCGATAAAGGATAAAAATTCTTTCACCGAAGTTGAAGCGTTTCATTTACGCAGACTTCCAACAATTTTCACGAAAAATCCTGTGCGGTAGCGGGCAACGTTGATTTTTACGAATCGGAAAAACGTATTTCACAATATTAATAATTCCCGTTCATCCGCGGGAGAAGAGGATCCTCTCGAAGAGACTAAAAACCTCGAACTCGAACAGATGGGAACAATGAGTCTTCGACCTGAATAGTTTCGTCGGTTGTATGGTGAACGCGTTTTCGAACCGGCTTATTCTATTCTTCGAGGTATTCATACAAACATAATTCCACCTAAATGTAAGTACCGAGTTTGGAACAATGAAAGAGCTGTGTTTCGAGTTAAAATTAAAATATTTCATCGAACCCGGGTAGGCGTTCCGGATGCAAGCGTTTTGGTCGAACGGTTCAGACAACGATTCGATCTAGCCGTACGCGGATGACAAAGCGGGCATAAACGGATTCGACAGGTTGATTAAAATACCGAGGACGTTGAGCACGGGAATTAACCAACACACGTGTGTTTACCTGTGCTGCGACCGAATCTCTATCCGGAGGGGGGTCGTAGCGTCTACTGCACGTGACGTGTATGCGATTGCGCCATTAGTAACTCCGGGCCAGGATTTGCGGACTATCGCTCGCAGCTAGGTAACTGGTATAACTGAGAACGAAGTAATTGAACTTGTAGAAAACTGGATTGCGCGTGTACAGGCGAGCCGCCAGTTATAGATAGCCGCGCGGTGTTCGGTGCTTCGCGCGGCTTCCGATAAAACGAGGACCAACGCCTAATCCAGCGAGCTACTCTGTTTGAAAAGTTCGTGGAAAGTAGAAATGCATCAACAACGTTCGGTGCTTCGATTTTCTTCCAACTAGATGTTAAAAAAGTAATCCCCTTCGTGAATCAGCGAAGGCAATTGGAAGTACACGGTGACAAAGACAAGTGAATTAGCCTGTCGAAGAAACCGACGCGACGTCTACAAACGAATCGGTATAGAAAGTAAACGACTCACCCGTCGGTGTTATGTGTCAGAAACGATTTCGGCAGGGACAAGGATCGCTGATGAGGATCCAAGCAGATCTCTCCTGGCAACGAATCGTCACCCCTGGTGGGCGCGCTACCAGGCCTGGACAGCATGCCGTCCTTCGGCGGCTCCATCAGAGTCTTCAGGGATCCGATCACAGCGTCTTCCATGGGGGTAGATGCACCGGAACTTTTCGCGTTCCTGGGGCTCTTGGTCACCGTTCGATCGGACGTGGTCACCCAAATGTCGCTGCTGGACGAGGACGAGGTGGTCGAGGAGGACGCGGCATGTCCGCTGGGCGATCGGTTGGTGATCCCCTTTCCCTGGACCGGGGACACCTTCCGATCCTTGTTGTCGCAGCCCTCGAAGCTGCCTGCGAACTCCGGCTTCCTATAGAACCGATGATGCTCCCTCTTCTCCACGGAGGAAGGGGTATTCCCATTGGAGCCTTCGAGCGGCGACCAGCGGTTCGATTGCTTCAGCACGCTCTTCGGCTGCTTCTCCTGGTACTTCGGGTTGTTTTGATCACGACTGGCCCGGTTCTTTCGAGAGTTCTCGCGATCTCGATACTCTCGATCGTCCATCCGCTCTAACGAGGCCGGGGATGAGCTGGCGCTGCCTCTGCTCGTGTGGCTCCCGGTGTCCGTGGGGATCCTCTGATGAGCCGGGTAGCTCTGGGACAGCTTCATGAACACCGGTGCTTGGCTCGGCGAATACAGCGTGTCCCTCTGCGAACAGTGCGGCCAGAAATCGCAGGTGCTGCTGTTGCAGCGTAGCTTCGTGTCCGGGCTGATGCAAAAATCGTGGCACGACGACGAAGCGCTCGCGTTTGGGGTCGTTGCTCCTCTTTGCAACGTTTTAGGCCGTCTAGTCTGCTGTTGCTGTGGCTGTTGTTGTTGTTGTTGGGATTGTTGGGGTTGCTGCTGTTGCGACTGCTGCTGAGTCGATTGCTGCGATTGTTGCGATTGCTGTTGAGACTGCTGCATCGTCGAGCCGCTGGATTTCGAGGATTGTTGCTGCTGCTGCTTCGACGAAATAATGTAAACGTCGTAGGTGCCCGCATTCCCCCGTCTTTGCTCCTGACTCTCATCCCGGCGATCGTAACGAGTCGAGAGCAGATTCCTCGGCACCACGCGGCTTCTTGTGCCGTAAAGAAACTCGGTTACCATCTCCGGCTCGCGGAGAAGCTCCTCGTTCAACGCGTCCTCCGTCGATTGCGCTTTTCCTGGGAACACACGCGTCCACGAATCAACGGTTTTGCATTATAATCGACTTATATGTCGGGGAGGCGAGCGGATGACTCGATCGAGCCGATCTCGGCCGTCCGCCTGCTGGTTTTTATTTTCCACGCCTACGACTACAACGTCTAAAATAATCCGTGACACGGCGAAACTGTACTGTGCTCTGATATACTCGAGCGACACATTTTACCGTGTGGAAAATTGTATTTCAATAACGTAATCGAAATTTAAAGGCCTCGTAGAAATTTCATTGCATATGTAGCGAAACTTATGTCATGTATTTGAAAGGTACTATAATGGGACTAAAATTTCTAGACTAGTAGCTACAGTGTAAAACAGTAGAAAGATTAAAATAATTTCAGAAGATCTATATATATTACTTTCAACTTGTTAAAATTATTAGAGAAAGAATTACACGTCCATCTAGCTCTTGTAGGAAAATGTTGATTTTGCAGAAATATCCTTGGTCTAGCTAATAAACATAAAGAGTACATACTGTTCTGAAGCGTGTGACGTTTCCTATCGCCACCCCGGTCATTGGCAATTTTCACAACGACTCTATGGGGCTCGTTAGTCTCTCTCGATTGATCCCTGCTCGGTGCCTGCGCTCCGGGGGACCTCTTCTCGGGTAACTGAAGACTCCTGGATCTCCTTACTCGGGACTGATGGGATTCCGGTGACACTTGGGTCGTCCTGGCGCTCTGGTGTTGCCTGGCTGCGTTACCGCGTCGAAAATGATTCGGCGTCGGTGATCTGGCCTGTCGTTCGGCGCTGCTCGAGGACGACGACGTCGACGACGACGACGGCGAATTGAACGACAACTGTTTCCCGGATTCCGTGGATCCGGGCGATCTCCTCAATCCCTGCTGGCTCCTGTGATGACGGGTCTGCCTGTTCGGCGAGATTCTCTCCCCGTTCGCTCGGAGCGACTCGTTCGACGAGTTCAGCGCTATGATCGACGACGAAACCAGGCTCAAGTTCAAGGAGGAGCTGGGATTGTCGTCCTCGTCGTCGCCGTCGTCGTACCCTTCAACCGAGGAGTCCGTGTTCTCCGACAATCTGGGCATGGTGGACCTTTGCACGCAACTGTCCAGGCTCCTGAAGCCTAGCGAAGACGACGAGGAACTCGAGGACTCCATGTAGCGTTGAATGAACTGCGTCCTTCTGGAGGAAGAAGGGTCCTCTAAGGATTTAGCTTGCGCCATTCGGTACTGTTGTTGCTGTTGTTGCTGTTGCTGTTGTTGTTGTTGCTGTTGCTGACTATTAGTATTCTGTCTGCGAGGTCTAGAGGGTGTGCTCGACGACTTCCGCGAGGAAGACGGCAACGAGCTCCAGTTCATCTGGTGCGGAGGCGATGGAGGCGGGCTGATGATGTCGCTGTCGACGATGGCGTTCGATCGAGGTAAAAACGGAGCCTTTCCATAGTGGCCGCGACCGGACGCTAGTCTCGCCGACGGCTTTTTCCCGACCACGTCCTGGAACGCTGGAGGAGGCGATATGATCGGCGTGATCGATGGCGGGGAGTACGATTCCGGGATGCTATGGGGAGACGTGCAAGCACTGCTCGCTACCGACTCGAAGTCATGGTTGTGCAGCTCCAGGTAGTCCGGACGTTGACTGTCCACTCTGGAGAACTCCTGCGGACATTTTCCAGGCTCGCTGTTGCAATGGTAGTTGGCCAATTTGACGGCGACCCGTCGCGGCAACGGCAAAGTGCCCGTAGTCGCAGTGACCAGGTTGCTCTCGTAGCTTATCCGCCGATTCTCGTCCAACGATCGTTGCTGCACCTGCACCCAGCCCGATCGACCCAGATAGACACCGTCCACCTCTCTGTCGCACCATCGCACCGGCGACAGTTCGCGGCCGCAGTCGCCGCTGATGAAGAGCTCCCCTGATGTGCCGCTGTTGCCGGACAGGAACGAATTCGAGGATTCTCGACGCCGAGTGCCCGTCACCTGTCCGCAAATTCGTCGATGGGAATAGGGTCTTACTCGCGCTGGACCGGATGATCGAAAGTTTGGATGATTAGGAAAATGGCGGGTACGAAATTAACCCTTTGCGGACGATTACTTTGAAAATACAGTAGTGCTCGGTTAAATTCAATGTGCTGAAATTTCTTACAAAATTTTCATCATCGACTACAGTTTCATCGCTGCCGCATCTCTAGCCTAATCGCGAAGCGCTGCAAGTTTCCGAATAACCGCGGAAAGAGCTATGGAACTTTTTAACGAGGACCACCGAATTTTGAGAGTTTGTCAGAGATCCAGCCCGTTAAGAGACGACAAAACTTTTCCAAGAGAAACGCGGAGACGGTCGACAAATTCGATGCACAATTTTCTAGTTTCAGAAGCTGAAAATTGAGGAACTCGCCTCCGGACGAACGAGCGTTTCAAAAATATAACGCGTGTTTTTTCTTTCGGATTGTTTAACTTGCCTGCCCGTGGCTATCCTGTCGGTGCTGTTTCGAGCTCGAGCTCGACGATATCGATGCCGTTGTGTCGTGACGTTTTAACGATGGTATCGATGTGCCACGTGTGTACGAGCCTCGCGTGCTCCCGCTCGGTTTTCCCCTGCCACTGCTTTGGCTTTTATTGCTGCCGATGCTGTACGTGGATCCTTGGGAGCCCACTTCCCACGGATCGGAAGTGCTGCGTAAATGCAGTATCGAGACGTTGGCACCCCTGGAAAAATTGTTTGGTGTCGTATCAGCATGGATTAGGTGGCAGATAGCGAGTATACAAAGAATCAGCGAACCAATAATATAATAGTGGCTCTCGTTTGCCAAATCGGCTAACTCAAATAAAGGAATAGTGTATGTTCATTTTTCAATGTTGATTATAATTTAAATGTTAATTGAGCGTTGTGCCAGGAAAATATCAGAAAACTGTAAAACTGCTTAATCAATTGGGCTTGTCAAAGTGATTGACTCGGTGATACAATAATTGGAAGGTTGAGATGTACGATCTTTCTTGATTAACCTCGCGGATCGCCGAGGGTGGGAACTTTCGTATTGTACTCGATTTGAGAAGGTTGTTGCACCGTTGCCACCTGGATGCGCCGCTTTCCTCCTTGGGTGCGGTACTATCTCGCTGTATAAATATTCATCGGGTCTACGTGGCCGGCGATATAGATATCGCGAGACAGAAGAGAAGCAAATAAAGATGTCGCGAGGGGGGAAAGAGCGCTGGGAAACGAGGACGTTGCATCCATCTTGTCGCGGAATGCTCATAGAGAAGCGAAACCTCTTCCTCGCGCCGACATGCGACACGGAAACCGCGGTGCATCTCGGTGCAGCCCGATGAAACGCGGTGCACGCTGGTAAAGCACACGAATCACGACGATACGGGCTCGTCGACGATTTCGCAAAATAAATTCCGCCCGGAAATAAACATCCTCGCGCAGCTTAGTTCTGGTGAATCGTCACCAACGCCGGCCAATGAATTTTCTTATCCTCGCCGGTTCGCGGGACAAATGGAAAACCGATAAGGGTGAAAAACACTTGTGCCAACAGTCGAGACGCTACGATGTAAGAGAAACCGTTTTTTCGATATTTCAGTTTGTATTGTCTAAAGTTCTCTACTACATAGAATTAATTGTATATAAAAAAAAATAGTAAAATGTCATCCAAACACGTACTACATCAAAGTACTCTCTACTCGACGAATTAAAACCTGAATGGGAATCTAACAGGTAATTTAAATTGCAGGTGAAATTGCTGTTTTGCAAAAGAAAATTGCAAAAGGTTTTTTGTGCAATAATTAATTTCAGTTTGTATTGTCTAAAGTTCTCTACTACATAGAATTAATTGTATATAAAAAAAAATAGTAAAATGTCATCCAAACACGTACTACATCAAAGTACTCTCTACTCGACGAATTAAAACCTGAATGGGAATCTAACAGGTAATTTAAATTGCAGGTGAAATTGCTGTTTTGCAAACAAAATTGCAAAAGGTTTTTTGGGCAATAATTTAAAAATGTTTAGACGTTGGTAATTACAGCAGTGTACAGAAAGCAGCACCGTGATGAAGCTTGCACCCGAGACACATATTAACAACAATTTCGAAGGTATTTACATAGATCGACGTATACTAACAACGAGCGTTTCCCGAGAAGCAAAACAGGCTACAACGGAGCGTTCGATGTAAGAAGTTTCGTGTAACCATTCCAGTATGAAAGCATTAATCTCGTCCGAAGAGAATAAAATACATTTCGCGCGTTTCGTAAAGCTCGCGGATGGAATATGAATCCTGGATCGTTTCGAGCGTCGAACTGGGTCGGAGGAAGGGTTTTTCGAAATGAAATCTGTTTCAGCGACTGCCTAGCGAATCTCACGGCGTGGCGCGGCGTGTCAACGTGACGGCGACGGTTCGGTAATTTACGGACGTCCCTCCGTCGTTTATCATTAATGAATCTTGGTAAATGTAGTCGGCGATGCGAGGAAAGAAGGGAACGGAACGGTATAACATCCCCGACGCGACGCGACGTAGCAATGATTCATAAAAGAAGGAGCAGCCGCGGAAATGGAATTGTTGGCAAGATTCGGATCGGCGAACAGCTGAAACATTCGAACAAATGAAATTCCAATCTTACAAATGACTCGATTCATTTCGAGATTAGACGGTCGCCGGGAGAACTTAATAAGTCGACTACGAGGTCGACAACGAGATTTCCTTGCCAGTGTTACGTTTCCGTTTGAAAAAGTATCGTATAGTACAGTCTCGCACGAGCGTAATTGTACAAATCATTTTGCTCTATCCACGAATGAATAATTTGTTAAAAGATAACGTTTAGGACCTTCTAAAATGAAACAACATATCAGAAGAACCCAGCACGGTTTTCATCTCCTTTTTACTACAGTGGATCCGAAGAGGGACGTCAAATTTGATAAATCGGCCCATAAAAATGCGCGTCCGCGAACCGGTTCTAACGGCAGCGATTAAAATATGTGACCCCGTTACAGCAAAGCGTAGTGTCGCCGATAAAAAAGAATTTCCGTTGTTCCGTCATCGCGTTCGATAGAAAAGGTCCCTGGAAATTCGACCGCCTCGAACGAAATAAATTCTAACCTAACGAGAAGGCCGCATTCGCCGCGGATTATTCAGTTCAAGTAAGGTATTGAATTTTGATTAAAAAAGGGGACATAATTATACCGTATACGTACAAGTGACAGGCCGCGGTTCAATTAACTTTAATCGATTTCGATTCGATATCAAGATCCGATATCGGCTTCTCGGGGCTGTTTTATTTTCAGCGTAATAAGAGGACGGAGAGACGAGAGACTCTCTTCCGCCGGTGTCGAGAGGCTATTTGCAGCCAGACGTAGACGGAGATATAGTCCCCGAATACATTATCCTATAATTTGTTTCAGTTTGGCTGTCGCGCGACGAACGTGTCCCTATTTCTAGCGCTGTCCCGATCGCCGTTCACTGATACGGCTGTTCTCGATGAATTATATTTACCTTTTAGCGGACATCGTTCGCAGGGTGGCTGGAGCTCCCCCGGTTTTCACAGTTGGATTAAAATCACTCTCGCGCGTTAAATTAGACACCGTGTGTCACTTCGAACATCACGCCGTCACCGGGGATCGATGCACTGTCATTCTGCGGCCGCATTAAACTTCACGGGTTCGCGCGACTCCCCCCTCGGTTAACGGATCCGAAATTTCGATCGATAGTTCGCCGAATACGTTCTCCGACAGCGGTTTCGCAAATACAGAATTTTGTACCTACAATAATATTCATGACTGGAGGGGCGGATTTTATGCGTTCATGATAAAAATGGCTAGCATAAGCACAAAACAGTGGAAATGCATGATGAATTATAGAATACCGATCAGGTTGTCCCAAAAATTTCTTTGTAATCTCGGCTACTCGGTACGATTATTTTTTTTTGCGGCAAAAATACCTACAGCTACCGCGGCAGCAAGAAACGATTACTATTATTGCATTTCTTGTTGCCGATCGCCTAGCATCCATGAACAGCGGCTTTTCTCTTTCTCCTAGAGACGCGCCTATTGCTCAACCCAATATATTTGAAGAACAGAAGCCGATTGCTTTTTCACGATCTCCCGTGAGAGCGGTAAAAATCATCCGAGGCAACTAATTAACCGTATACGGCCACGGGAAGAGTTCTAGGAGGTATCGGCGCTCGCTATACCCCGTTCGCCTGCCCCCCTCCACCCGTTGAATTTTGCATTCGCGTGTGTAAACAAGTTACGCTCCGCGGGGAAGCGCCTGAACGGTGCAGGAAGCGGTCCCGTCCTTTCATTCAGCTTCATGAAAGTTACATCGCGTGTAACCGTCCTCGGAAGACGGCAAAAAGCAAACGCCGCGCCGCTCCGGTAGCGGGAGAGAGAGAAAGAGAGAGAGAGAAAGAGAGAGAGAGAGCAGACGTAAACCACGCAACGATCGAATTAATTCTCTTTTTACCCGATCGATATCAGCGCCGGGCCCCCGGTATTAATCCCGGGAGCGACGAACCGGATCGTTTTTGCGACGTCGATCTTCCACGGAACGAATGGTTTCTCGTCGCCGCGACGGATCACGATCGAGCCGATTTCGCTGTTACTATTTGTCTAGGCCTGTCCTGGCCTTTTTTGGCGAGAGCCTACCGCTGAATAACAGTGAACTCCGTGCCCACGTAAAAGATCCGAGAGAACCTTTCGCGTAGAATTCGACGTGCCCGTGGCTCGTTAACGCGTTTCGCTCCATCTTCGGAATTTTTATTCTACAAATATGCAGGATCACGGGTACAACGCGAGAAGTATAACGACTCGAAGTATCAAAGAAATGAGCGTCTCGAGTGTAGAGCGAGGCTGCGAGCCCAGCGCTGTCACGCGATAGCGTATTACCATCGTCGTCGATAGTTAGTTAGTTAGTTAGTAATGCAATCCTCGGAGACGGGATTCGGACACCCATCGTTTCCTTAGGGCACTCCATATCGTGGTCAACGGATTCACAGCGGCGCTACCGAGGCTCGGTCCTGTTTGTCGGGTTCCAATTATCCTTCGCTTTTCCGCCTATGACCTGTTTTCTATAGCCCGGGCCTAATTCAGGACCATCTACGTACTAAGCGGGTCGGTCATCATTGATGAGACGGCCATGCTACCTAATTATTTTGAGTTATTGAGCTGTTTTATTTTCGCCTGCCCGTATTTTGACTCCCCCCTCTTCACTATATTTCCATGTCGTATGCGTCAAGTATTGAGTTGCCGTCCCTACTCTACTTCCGGATAATCCGGAAGCTTGCCCTCACCCTTCGCCTGACACCTCTGGGTTAGGTATCAAGCCTACTCTACGATTCTCCAGGGAGTTACAAATCAAAGGACCCCCGAAACTAGTATTATCCTCTTTAAAACCAACAGTGATCGTCGTCGATAACTACCAGGTATACTGCAAGCGCGTGACCGAAAAATCCTCGAACAGAGAATAAGCACCGCACACGCGCAACACCCAAGATTATCCTCGTCGCCACCGTTGACAGAGCTCCACCGTAAGGATGCGCGGTTCGAACACTTCCCCGAGGGTGTAGAACCGACAGCAGCAAAGGACACGGACACGCACGGCTATGGAACAATATACGGGCGCACGCGCGTAATTAAAAATCTTCATGCGGGATGCAAATCGCGAGCGAGGGGACTCGTTAAAACCGAGTTACAAACACGACCGACGCGGTGATGGTGAAGAAGAGCGGCGGGGAAATATGGTCGGAAATTCCCGGGTGGTTTTCCTGCCGGTGCGGTGGATGCCGTAGGACACGGTGCACTATAGCTAGTAGACCACTATACGTGTGTACATATAGCGACTCCCTGTCTTCCAGAAATGGGGAAAAAGCGGAACAGAATCGCGCGCGTTACCTGTCGCCGCGGGAGCCGGTGGCCGTGTTCGAGATGTCGGTTGAATCCGCGGCTGGACTGACTCTACGAGGCGGCAGGGCGGGAGCAGGGGCCTGGCTCGAGGACGACGACGAAACGGGCCCTATGACGCCCACGTTGCCCCCACGGACCCCGTCCTCGGCCGAATGTTGCCTGCTCGAGGATTGCGAACTCTGGGACAGCCAACGGCGCCCGCCGCTTCTCGTCGCCACATTGCTACCTCCGGATCCTCCTGTCTGATGGGGCCCGGCCCCTCCGCTGTCCAGCGACGTGCTCTGCAATCAGAATGTCACATTGATACGTCTATCGTGATTTCGCTGGTCGATATTGTTATTCAGACTTTCTAATCTCTTGGCCTTAGAACTTCCCTGGGACACGGTATACTTTAACCAAATACGGATGATAGTATGTATATAGCGACAGACTTTTGGTGAACAGTAGGAGAGGGGCTTATAAATGAAGAGGATAACAGAGAGATCTGTTCTTCTACCTTTGCAATGGACATGCGCATTAGAACTGTCACCTGGTAAGTATAGTTTCCTCCTCTAAAGGAGCGATTAATCTTTGCGCATTGTCCAGGTAGTACGAGCATTAATATTTCCGACCAAGTTGACAAACAATTTAGCAAACCGACTTAGCAAACAACTATCGTAAACTGTTAAATGAATTTCTGTTCTTCTACAAGAAAATTTTTGATAAAGTAAAACTATTGCTTTTCGGTAAAATCGAATTGAACGGAGTTGTAAGCTTCCTGCGTTACAATTGAGACAAGTTGATTAATAATTGCTGCACGTAACCTTCGGGGATATCCGCAACTACAAGACCTAACTGCAGCTTAACAGGGATTATGATAAAGGCTCGATTACCAGTTCGATATAATCTTGATCGAGTAAGTGGATATAATCTGACGAATCTGCACGAGAAGAAGCGACGAATCGATATCCATTGAGGATGGAACAAAGGTTCAAACTTTCCAAATTGCGAAAATCAAGGTGAGGAAACTGGCTGGTAGATGCTTGGTTCGGTACAGTTTCGCGGATAGGCAGCGTTTAAACAGCATAGACTATCTTCTCGAGAGAATTGGGCGTCTAGGGGATCCTTTGAACAACACGCCGAGTGTTTAGAGAACATCGATACTTGAAAAGGGCGAGGAAGGGCGGGAAGAGTGTTGAGCTAGTCACCCCTGGGCTCTTCAAATATTCCTTATTTGAACCTCCTGGACTCTGATTTCCCAGAAACAACGCTCCGAATGATTGTTTGTTCCATCGGAGCTGTTGTAACTAAATGTTTTCACAACTGAACAAATTAATCTTTGCATACCTATCACATGTTGAAACAACATTTGATTACAGGTTTAATGAATTTGTATGTGGTACGGAAGAGTAAGCTCCTTCGCTGTCCACCGCTGTCAAGGATATTTTAATGACGTTTTCCCTTGGATAACTCGAGCGATTCGTTCACAACAGGATCCTGTAATCGATAGCCCCTTAACGCGGTAGTCTCGCCGCAGTTAAAGCCGATGCACTTGGCATTTCTTCTTGTGCATTTTCAATTATTTCTTTGACGAGCCAGTTAATCGATTCAGCATGGACGGATGCTTTGCGGTTTCCCATCGGTCTCGTTTTTCCATTCCATTTCCTATTTTCTTTTTTTTTTCAACTTCTTCTGTCCCTTTCCCGTTCGGTCATCGACGCGGCGGAGAGATAAACCCGGACAATTCGCATTCTTCGACAAGAGAATCCGAGATTCGAGAATTACCCTCGCCGGCGGGGTGTCTTCGGGATTGAGGAAAATCGAGAGGACCGAGTTGATTAGCCTTTTTTACCTTAATTAATAGCACCCGGTGTCAGCCGGTGTCACTCATCTGACTCAGCAGACCGAACATGGCGCGTTTCGCCATCGCCGACGGCTTTTAAGAGGAAAACCGTTTATCCTGAAACGTATTGTGTACGTGACAACGCTCGCTCCCGAAACCGTCGGTTTTCTTGCGTGTTCGAAGACCAAGAGAATCGAAACTTCTTCGAATGCATAGAAAACACGATGTAAGAACACTTTTATTCAGCAAGATTCACTTGTATTCCAGTTTGTCAATCTAATTACGATAAATATTTAATATTGAGCTAATAGTTAGCTGTCACATTATTTAGTGACAGTCAACGTAATAAAGAGTTCACGGACGCCGATGCGTTCGACTGTATGCACGCGATTAGCATCGAACATTCCTAGGTGCAGGCGACTTCCTCCAACTGTTGTATTGTTTATGCGACAGGCCGGGTCATACGGAAAGGCCGAGTCGATTGCATAAAGGTATTCTTGAAAGAGTCGTGTCGAGCGTGACACGGGACGAACTAAACTCGGGCGAGCAAGAGGCTGGCAGGCAGCGGCTGTTTCTACTTCCAAATACGGATGAAGCGCGAGAGACTGGCTACGCAACTCCTTCGATGAAAGTATTTTTATTTTGGTCGCGGTAAGCTGAAGAACCAGTCGCCGTAGCTATCTGTCGGGAACCGTTGATCGAGAATCGAGGATCGAGGATTGAGGATCGAAAGCCGCGCCTCGTGTTACTTTGAAGCGCCGATCGCATCCAGCGATTAATTGCCGCGCACCGGGAAAGATTCGACTGGCGCCGCTGATAAGAAGTACGGTAACGCTCCCGTATAACGAGATCAACAAAATTGTTTAAAACCACTGTACACAGGGCGTCCGATTCGAAGATTCGCACGCAATTATTTCCCAAAGTATAGCACGTTGTGAAAAATATTTACCAATCGGACGTTTCTGTTGGATTCTTGCATGAATCTGATGTTTATATATTTTAAGTTAATTTATAACGCCTTTGCCTTCGCTTCTTTAGCAAATACGGGATAATCCTGTTACCGTGCGTACGAGCACGTTCCGGCTTAATGAGGGTTAGTGCCATAAAAAAAGGGCCCTTGACCATTACCGTCATTTTCTAGGTGACGACTGGTTTTCCCCAAAAAA